>SRMA01025816.1:83242-170089 GCA_007224835.1 Danionella cerebrum
TTCCCTTATCCCTTCCCCTATCCCTTCTCCTTAGCCCTTCTCCTATGCTTTCCTCTTCGCCCTTCCCCTATACCTACACCTTAGCCAAATTCTATGAGATTTACATTTTGTCTTCTTTTTTTACCAGTGCCATCTTTCTGGGGACTAGTCAACACTGCCTGGAACCTCTGCGCGATTGGGAAAAAACAGTCACCAGTCAACATCGAAACCAGTCGAATGATTTTTGACCCATTCCTCAATCCCCTTCGACTCAATGCAGGCCAACGGAAGGTATGTGTCAAACCGGATAACGCTTTCTACACGCACTCGACATTTTAATCCTAATTCTCTTTCAAATATTTGTTTTGTGTTTAATAAGAGGGCAATATAGAAACCGATTGAGGATGGACACTAACATATTTTTCAGATAGATCCCCCTTTTATAACTCATTAGGATTTTCACAATATCTGCCATAACCCCCGGCTTAGCGGACAAATCTGATCACAATCTGTATTTACTTCTGAGGCTGTTGTTTGGACAGAATTGTTTGTTTGCTTACCGAGTTTTATTTCACTGGAGGCCGATGTAGGAGAACCTCAATTATTTCTGTCAAGCAAAAACACTGGTGCTTTCCAAATACATCCTTTGAAGATGGCTAATGCTCCACAGCGGTTGTTTTGTTACAACAGCTCTGTAATGAGATCCCTAATTCCCTCTGGTGTGTAAAATTACTTGCCGTTATTTTTGAATGAGGTGCATTTGGATTGGGTCACAGATTAGCTCGACTAAACTCATTTAAAAGACACAAACCCATTGCTTATTGATACGTGCACACGTCAGCAACCGCTCTCACATCCGGAGGGATTCGAGGGGCTGCTGTCATACAGATCTTGGGTGCAAAGTGAGGATTTATTCTGCAGTGCATGAGGGAAAGGAAGGAGTTAATTCCACATTCGACATCCTGTTTTATGATTAATGCTGCTGTGCATCTGCTGGGGGAGATTAGGCAGAATCACCATCTGTGCTGACAGCGGCTGTCAGTGAAGAATTCTCCAGTGAAGCTCCAAGAGGTTGTGCTTACGCTGCGGGCGTACAGTAGTTCATCCAAACTCAGTAATATATTAGTATCCCTGGATTTAGTCTGGAGCCCCACCACCTCAAAAGATGTACTGGAGATTTCCTCTGGAGGTCTTCCACTCTTATTTCAGGAGACCTAATTACATTTATGTATGCATCGCTCCTTTGAGCTTGTTATGACAGCACTCTCTGTTTGGGAGTCACTAGTTATTCCTGGAGAAAAACTCAGAGGAGATCTAAATGTTCAGGGTGAAATTAGACGGTTTGATTGGTTTGCAGCATTCGTTACCAGAGGGCTGTTCAGAAATTGAATTTATGAGCGGAAACGCTTTGCAGTAATGGAACGGTTTAAACTCATTTTTTAGATGAAGCTCGTTAAATTCCACTGGATTTGGTATATTTGTCCTTTCTTAAACGTGTTCTCTTTCTTTTAGAAATAATTTTATTACATCACACTAGAATTTCACAATAATTTTAAATTGTACAAAAAGTACAATTCAGAGTAGTAAATTTTGTACTGCAAAAATCTCAAATATCGATAGTTTTTGTTTCATAACAAAAATCACAAGGGTTTTTCAAAAGTGAAAATTGTAGCAAAAAAAACAAAAAAACAAAAAAAACAGACAAACCTTTCCTAAACCTTATACATTTGTTTCAAGCACTTTTTGTTCCATTGTGCTTTGATTTGAGAAGGAATTTTTAAAAACTTGAGCGATATCACAGGTCTTGTACTTCCAAAGTATTATCTCTTCTTTTCACCACTAGATTACACCGATTTGGGGTTTGTAAAATTAAACTGAAAGAGGATTGCGGATTTTCTTACATTTTAATAACTCTTGTAATGTTCATTTAAAACCAAAACTAAAAAAAAAAAACTAAAACCTTTTTTGAAACCTACACATTATATTTGAAATCAAAACTAAACAATAGGTGTGTTGCGTCCCAGCTTAATTCAAAACAGATGCTATGACTGGCAAACACACTGGCAGAGACTCTTAAATCTCTAAAATCACTAGTTTTAAAGTAGTTCTACGCACTGCAAGCCAACACAAATAACAATCTGTTGTGGTTTTGATTTGTAGTCGTGTTTTTGATATGCAGGAGTGTTGTGCACTAATCGGCCATGATCGCCTCACGGTGGGCCATTAGTGCAGTCACAGTAGCAGTTTACGATTTGGATTCCGATTAATTTGGAGCAATTGGTTTTGTTGCTTTGCCTGTTAGAAAAATATAATCTATATAAAGTCAGTGTTACAGAATTATTCAGTTTTAAACCATTTTAAACGTTGTTTATATGTTTGTGCCCCAACGTATCAATGGGGCTCCGTAGTTTCCGGATGTTATCTACTTCAACCAGTGTTTATGAGCCACCCAAAGCCTGATGTGCTCACTAGCGCCCCCCATTTCCATTTTTGTTATTGATTTGCATTCGTGTTGAAGTATTAGCGGCCCATTAGTGCACAACACAACTGCAAATCAAAAACACTCCTGCAAATCAACAATTCAAATAGAAATATTTTTTTTTGAATGCGTGCAACTGTGTTTCTCCGATCCCCAAGTGTGACTCAAGTGTGGCATTGTCACATTTGTTTACTGTTAACCAATATACGGCTTAGTTGTAGTGTTCTGATTCAGCTGTATATTTTCAGCTGTTCCCCGTAGACCTTTTGAGACCTTTTCACCTTGTGGAGGGTGTCAATGATGGTCTTCTGCACAAACATCATATCAACACTCTTCCACCCTGTTAATTATCTTAATTAGCTGACTAGATTGGGAGCCTACTGGTTTGCTTGGGTTTAAATGGAAGGAGTTAAATAGTGTCACATACAAGTTATATATGTTTGAAAAAATGATTGAAATAAATAAAACTTTCTCTCTATATTCGATTTTCCTAGAAATAGTATAGACTCTAACAAATGCACCAACTGAAGGCAAGTGTAATTTGACGGAAATTGTCACAACATACTCAGTGGCTCTCAGAGTTTCTTTGCGTTTCGTGTACAATTAATGCTGTGGAGTTTCGTAGTCATCCAGGCTATTTTCAGGGCTACAGGAGCTTGTCTTAATTAGCTCTTGTCGAGATAGAACATCTGGCTTAAGTTATTGCGCATTCTTATTAAGCTCCCCAGGGACCAGCTCTTCTTAAACTATCTCTAGATCACTAACGAGCCAGCTATTTCCACTCATTTCAAATCTCCCACTCTCCCATCTTAAAAGGGGTCTTAAAGAGGATCTCTGGGTGAAAATCACACTTTTGTTGAAAATCTATCCAAGGGTTTGTTTTAGTTTAAAAAAAAATGATCACAAACCATCGGATCCCGCTGTTAACTCTCGACACTCCTTCTAAATAGCAGGCCCCGCTCCTAGTAGCCTCTGTGTATGCACTGGACAACTTCAGCAGCGGTTCAGGGTCACATAAAAAACATGTAATAATGGTTGTATCATATTTCTGCAGGGATAAAAATAAACCTGTCTCCAAGATCTGTGCAGAAAACAAGTCAACGGTGGGCTTAATAATGAACTTCTATGTCACAGTCTGATGCTATTTGTGATTTTATTCATTTTATGCAAACAAAAGACTATGTAGTTGCATTATATTTACAAATCTTTGAGATCTCCAAACTGGCTTTTGTACATGGAGCTCCTAACTCGAGAAGTGCTCTCCGGGGAATCGTGGATGTTGCCCTTTTCCTCTCTGTTTAGAAAAATGATAACTTTAAGCAGGTCACATTCCTTAAAACACGTCTGGTCCACAGACAGCCAAGTTCTTTTGAAAGTGCCCTGCTGAAGTACATGACAGCTCCGAGATTATCATGACAAATTGCATCTGATTCAGAAAGTGCAACCGGTGTGTTTCAGGTCAGCGGAACGATGTACAACACGGGTCGGCACGTGTCCCTGCGGCCAGATAAGTCTCACCTGGTGAACATCTCCGGCGGACCGCTTAGCTACAGCTACAGGCTGGAGGAGATTCGCCTTCACTTCGGAAGTGAAGATGACCGAGGTTCAGAGCATCTGCTCAACGGCCAGGCCTTCCCCGGAGAGGTGAGCCCACACATAGTCTGCAAATACACTCAATTAAACCTGACCGGTGCTACCAGAAACCCCTGAAGTACTGCCATCGAGGTTAATGAACAAGGCCAAACAGTGATGAAAGGCACTTTAGTACGTTTTACAACTTCCCCGGATTCAGTCAGCAGGTGCATTTTTTTGGATCTGCACATTGTATGTTGTGCCGTTTGTATAATTAAGCAGTAATAATCAGGATTAGCCCGGTGCTGCTCACGGAGGGGAAAATGGAACTTAGTGGGTGCCTAATTGGGACTAGCTATCCCAACATCGAACAGGGAGTGATGAATAATTAAAGATGTTGTTATTTGTTCTGTTTTATAAACAACTCATTCAGGTAATTAGCATGGGTGGTTCAGATCAGATCGCATATAAAACAGTCCTGTCGGAATTAATTAGAAAGATTCATTTGAAATATTTACGTTTTTTTGTATTTCCATGTGTTCAGCGTGCAACTAAGAACAACGGAAGACCTTTGTCACAGTCTGTTATATTAATGCCTTTATTTTTTGCCTTTTCGTCACATGATTGGCTCATTCTCTTTCATCAAATCTTCCATAGTACAATGTACATACAAGAGAAAGACCTCACAGCCTCAAAATGTAGACTTTAAAACACGTCAAACTATTAAACAACTGCAAGAAAAGCAAAATAAAAACTAACTGAGAGAAATAAATAAATACTAGGGAGTTACTTAAATGTTCTTTGGCTTGGGGGCTTTGGATTACACTTAATTTTTTCCATGTTCATTTTTAAAACCTGTCCAAGATGGGGATGTTTTAACCATTTTAGATTTGTGTAAGTAAAGTTATATTAAAAATATTTATCACGTATTCAAATGTTCTGTTATAACACCACATTGAATGTCTTTCTGCGTGTTTTACGTACATAACAATTATCTACTTCAAATTTGAACGTATTCTGATATTTAATATTTTAAAGCGAATCTCTTTGTGTTTCGGAGAGATGTGAAGTTTTAAGTATTTGGTTCTAATAAGTTTAAATTTCTTGTTCTTCGGGGTAAACATTTTTATGAACTTTAATGGTTTATTGCCGGTATGTTGGTTACATGAGAGAATCTGTTTTACAAGTTAAACAAAAATGTCAATAAATAATCAGATTATTTTTTTATCTTGAGTTTACATTAATTATTTACAATTTACATTTTATATTAGATCTTTAAATTCTGATTAATTGCATTTAATCGCGATTAATCATGATTTTTTGTGATAAATTGTGAATATTTTGAAAAATGTGTCAATTTTTTTTTAATCAATTGATAACACTAGTATAAAAAATAAACCATGGCCAGAAATATTGTACACGACCCGCTTCCAATTTATTAGGGTATTTGGCATCTTCATATAATTTGACCAGACCGACCGTGACCCTAATATCATTAAAATATTTTGGATGACTCTTAACTCCCGTTTTGGGGCTCACTGCCCTCAAAGGTTTCCAAAATGCATAGTGTTTGTTTTGTCACCAAATAATCATTAGTGTTTTGCCATGTTTAACCAGTTTATTGTACAAAAACTTAATCAGCGAGCAAATTAGCACGCACATCAACCATTATTATATTATTATCTATATCAGAGATCTTTAAAAAGTAAAAAATTACCTTTTTTTTCATTTAAATAACAATAAATATAAGTATGTTCAAGAACTAACACTGTTTATTTTTGGTCATTGAAGAAAAAATTGGAGTCTCAGTTCTGTTTCCTTGATAAATTATGTGTATTAACAGTCTGGTTCCAATGGACTTCCTGCACCGAGCCTCGTGACGCACTTCCTTTCTGAAATTGTACATTTCGCCGAATTACACTCACGTTTCAGTTTAGTGCAAAACCATTTCAATCCACGACGTTATTTTTTTAAACGTGTCTTTACATTTACTATTTACGCTAAATTTGGCAGAAATCCAATCCCATACAAAACCCCTAAAACGCCAGAAGTAAAGCCTCTCCTGGAAAAGACAAACTTAGACGACCTATTTGAAATCTCCATTAAAATAATGCATCCGTAACCCAGTAATTCCCAACAAGAGCCAGTTTTCACAGAACAGCTATTTTGTTCCAATTTCCGAAATGATTTTAATGAGTCTGGATCTTTTGTGAAGCATAAAGACGTTCAGTCCTCTCTGATCCTCTGCTCACCTCTGACTCGACTGAAGTCAGCAGCTTCACTTCAATTTCCTCATTCAAATGAGGTTATACGGGCAGCAGCTTTCCAACAACTTCATTTGAAGCTGACAAGCAAGCTCATTATAACTGATGACTGAAGCATATTTTCTAATGAGTTCCAACGCAATTTTGAACCACGGTGAAAATTAAGCTGTAGCTTTCCTAGCCTCCATCTCTCTGTGCTCAACAATGAAGAAGCTGGGTGGAGGAGCAGAAAGGAGCTTCATAATGTTCCAATTAGCATTTATTTACAACACACAGCAAGTTTTTTTCGCAATGCTCTGACCCTCATTACCATGTCACTCGAGATTACCAACTGGTAGTTAACAGTGTTGTGCTGTTTACACTCTGAGAATTTGTGGATTTTGGAGGTAAAAGGGATCTTCTGCAAACAATGCTTTGGCTGAATTCACACTTTCGGAGGCATTTGTCTTTGGGACTGAAAGCGACACGTTTCTCTCTTTTCACAGGTACAACTCATCCATTATAATCAGGATTTGTATTTAAACTACAGTGATGCTGTCAGGAGTCCTAATGGAATTGCAGTGGTTTCTATTTTCATGAAGGTTAGTGCTCTCGGCTGCTTTAGATGTGAAGTGAGAGATGACACCTCATTAATTAATCTCGACCTTCATTAAAGTTTTGCGAGTGTTATTTTTACACCAGAGAGATCAGCACTTCACATATAGTTGAATATGAATAAACATCCCTTGATGCATAATGTGGATTTCCATCGTAAATGTGCATTATTATGTCGTTTCGTTCACAAACTGTCTCTATTTAGAACTTTACATGCACTTTAAAAATTTGCCACCTCTGGAACGTAGTCTTGTAGTCAAGATGGCCTTGACCGGGACCAAGAGTATCAAGACCAAGACCCAGCCAGGATCAGAGAGTACGGAGACCAAAAACAATTACTTTTCTTTATTGCAAACCACAGACATTTCTGTACTTTTACAGCTTTTTACAAGCACTTTTTTTCTGTTACTTTGTCTATTAAAGCAACAATCCCTCAATAAAGTTCTTATAATTATTATCAGCAGTTTTCACCTGTGACCATTATGGTATGAACAAAGAAGTCATCAAATTTAAGTTAAAATATTTATTGGTGCGGCTGTGTTGGTTTCATCCTACAGTTAACACAGACTTGCAGCTCCGTTCATGATCATCATCTTCTGCCAATCACCTCCTACCATCATCACAGCTGGTATAAAAGACTACAACTCCCAAAAGCCCGGGTCTGTACCTCAAACTGGTTTGAAAAAGTGCACAGCTCTGATTGGAATACTCCAATCCAGAAGGTGGCGGTAACGCACCCACACATTGGTCTGTCAATCAAAAGAAGAAGAAGCCTGGATCCGCCAAATTTTTCTTAGAGATCGCCTTGAGTTCATTCAGTACACGCAGTAGCTTTGTGTGCTGCAGAATCACTGCTACTGACTGAGTTTTCTGCGTCGTTGTCCAGTCTCATATGTACCATCACGGGAAACGTGACACTAAAGGTGACGCTTCTTTAGGGTAAACGTTACGTTTTAGCGAGGTGATCTTAGTTTCCAAAAAAATTATTAAAAAAACCTTCCCCTGTAGAAATTAACATACGTGCCTACTCCAAACACTACAGTGTTTCCTTTATAACATATTTACGTCGTATGGTATTGTGAAATTTGGACTTTTCACCACATTGTTTTAGAATTAATCTAAAGGTTTTCTTACATCTGTTCCAAAAGGGAGAATGACTGTCGTCACAGAGCGCTCGCAATAACAATGCTGTTGCCTGTTTTGACAAAATATGCTGCTGATTGTTCAAAAGAGACCTTGTGGGTGCAGCATAACTACCTTGTGTCTTGTTGCTGTGCTCAGTCTCACCTTGGTTGCAAAGTCTGGATGTTCCGCAACCTACTTGAAGCCTCTTTCATGGCTGTTTCTGTTTGCGTTCATAACTGGGACTCACCATATGTGCATTAATAGCAGCTGATTGGTGTCATTAGGAATAAGGCAAGGATTAGTAATTATTCCTTGATAACACTAATCCAGTGCGATTATTGTGGCGATGGTGAAGGGTTTGTGATTCAAAAACTAGCTTCAGTTCATCTTGGGTGAATTCAACTTTTTTTTATTTTCAGATTATTCTACTTGAAAGTACATCTGATTTATTTATGATGTTTCCAGAAACATTATTATTGAAACCATGACCGATTACAGCATCAAAGTTGTCGAAATGTCTTTTTCCAAGAGCAGTGTTTGAATGTTGTGGTGATTAAAACACAGTAGATTAATTTCAAAAGCCGTGCCACTGCAAAATGGAATTCTTTCAGACTGTCGTTTTCTTGTTGGTTATTTTTTGCGTCCAATTTAGAGTGAGATAATAGCTGAGCTTCAGAGGTATTTAACCTCAGAGATTACTCAGAGAGATGCCTCCCGAGGCTGTGAATCGTGACCGAACGCTGCGTGAATGAGGCCAGAGCTGCCAGGCACAGTTCAGATGAAGGTGTTGCAGAACGCCAGCCTCACTTTCATCCCACTTTACCATGAGCGAGATGTCGTGGAATCTCCAGCATTCTGCCTCTAATGAAGGCACATGGATGAAAGCCATCCATCTTCAGAACATATTAAAAAAATAACACCAGATGCCCTCGAGAATAAATTCTACGAGACTTTTATTGATTAGAGGCTGAAGCTGTAGAAAATGTCTCAGCTGTAAGTTAACTGCCATGTCGTTGGTGATTAATCGACTCATATGTGTTTTATGAAACTGCGCCTTTTCATTAGAACGTGTGGTTTCTAAATGTTTTCTATTGTTTCTAGATTTCAGAGCCTACAAATACGTTTCTCAATCGGATGCTGAACAGAGAGACCATTACGAGGATTACGTATAAACGTAAGTGATCTCCCACAAAACTTGTTTGTTTTTGTAGAAAGAAGGCTTCCTAAAATGAGCATTTCTTGGATTCTCCATTAGAACATAAAAATCTAAGTCATATTCGATCTGAAAAAAAGAATAGAAACCCGCACAAGGAGAATGTCCAGTAATTAAATGTTCTTTTAAATCTTTAAGGTTTTTTGTGTGTCGAGAGTCATGGAAACCTGATCATGTGACTCTTAATTGAAATAATGTAACCTACAGTTTTTTTTTTTTTACTTTTTTACCATTTTTTTTTTATCAAAACTGTAATCAATTTGAAATCTGGTGTATGTCTAAAATAAGACAAAATGATAAAAACTCTTAACAGCAATGAAATTATACATATTTGTACATTTCTCAAATGAGAAAAAGTATAAGTATAATGTTGACGTATAATCCAGGCGGCGTGAGGCCGATTACTAAAGTGTATCAAAGTACTTTTATAACTTCAAAAATGCCTTTGGGAATTATGATGTAGTTGTGGATTTTTTTAATTGGGGTGAAGGCATTCCTTGCAAACAGATACTTTCCAAATGACCCTGACCAAAGTTTACACACCCCAGCTCTTGATATTCTGTACATCAACGGCAGCCTGAAGTCTCTTGAGGTAGTTGTCGATGAGGTTCTCTATCTTCTCTGTTGGTAAACAGCACATTTGAGTTCGATTCCATGATATTGAGATCAGGAGACTGAGATCCACTCCAGAACCTTCACTTTGTTCTGGTGGAACCAGTGACTTGGCGTCGTGTTTTGGATCGTGTTGGAATGTCCAGAAACGTCCCATGTGCAGCTTCCGAGCTGACGAGTTCACATTTTCCTCCAGTATCCTTTCAGAACATGCTGCTTCACATCATTTTTGACCAAGTTTCCTGTGCCTTTGGAGCTCAAACATCCCCAAAACATCAGTGACCCGCCTCTGTGCTTCAAAATGGGGATTCTGTAGACTCCTCTCCAAATCTAGTGCTTTTATGGTTGTGGCCAAAAAGTTCCGCTCCATATAACTTTGTTCCAAAAGTCTCTGAGCTGTTTGGCAAATTGTAAACGTTCTATTTTGTGGTATTTGTTTACTAATGGCTTTCTTCTGGCAACTCGACCATGCCATCCATTTTACTTGCTCTTTGAAACAGCCGCGCCACTTTTCAGAGAGGCAGATTTGTAGTTTTTTCTTTGCATTCTTTACCATTTTTCTCGCAGTTGTGGCAGAAACTTATGTTGTTTTCAACAAAATCCCTCACTTTCCACTTCTTCATCAGAGTCTGAACCCTGCTGATTGGCATTGGAGATCTTTTTATATCCCTTTTCCTTTTTATATCCCTTTCCTTTTTATATCCCTTGTAGACTTCAGGCTACCTTTTCCTGTAGATCCTTTGATGGATGCTTTCCCCATTGCTCAGAATCTCAGCGAATCACTGGATAAAAGAGGCAAGGGTCCATCAGGAGCCCAGGAACTTTTTCTGCACAAACATTGATTCCAAGCAAACAGGTCGAGGTGAGGATGGTTATCTTTAGCAGCCTTTTGTGTCTGTTTTTGTGCTTGTTATCAGGCCAAAATCATCAGGGTGTGTAAACTTGTCATCGGGGTCATTTAGAACGTTTCCGTTGTCATTATGATTTTAAAATATTAAACACAGTTGTTTGACGATAAATGGCTTCACTCTTCCACTAATTCTGGAAAATGGCCTAGAAATCTGAAAAATAACTAACTAATAATAACTAAAACCATCCCACTTTTACAAGCTGTCTTTACATACTAATAAAAACATTGTGCCTTATACATGAAATTTAATTACCTCACATTTAATACGCAATGCATTATTAAATGGAGAAGATATTCTGAGTGATCTATGAAAGGCTTCATAACTTTTAATGAAAGACAGGTTTTTTATTACCACCTGGTGGTTCAAGATAAGAACTCTCTCAGCATTACTTTCAGAATATAAATAATAGTGGCTTGATGATATCTTTATTTTTCTGGAGTGATGTAGTGGTTTGAATGTTTTTGATTCATTTCTGCCAATGTTATAATTTAAGCTCTGTCGTTTGTAGATGACGCGTACTTACTGATGGGGCTGGATATTGAGGACCTGTATCCAGAAACGTCTCGGTTCATCACATACGAAGGGTCGATTACCATTCCACCGTGCCTTGAGACAGCCACCTGGATATTAATGAACAAGCCAATATATATCTCTCAAATTGAGGTGGAATATTCTGCTCTACACTATAAGACATTTTTCTCATGTTAGTTGATGACATTTTGTAAACAGACTTCTCCAAAGAATGCATTAACAATGGGATTATCTCTTTTTATTGATGTGCTAATAAAAATAATGCACCCGTGTTGAATGCACAAGAAATGCAGCACCATATCTTTAAATGTAATATATAGCACGATTATTGAGAACAAGATTATTATGAGATTGTTCTGTTTGCGTCCCCAAATCAAAGGCTTTTATTTCCTTTTATTATATTGTGACGAGCAGCTAATTGAGGTCGCGGCTAAACTAGCTAACTGTGCAGCTATGCTAACTGAGCGCCTATACCGGTGGAGATCCCTGTGTCCCATACACCGCACGACCCCAGGGAATCCCAGAGTTCTTAGAAGAACTGTTGTTAGCGCTTAAAAGTGCTGTTAAGAAATTGCCCGGAGAGACTGACTCTGCAGTAATGCTGTTTATTGTACACCAATCAAATTCAACCATAACTCAGCGGCCACCTGTAGCCGCACCCATTACACTGTGTGTATCATGGACGGTTAGTCCGACAATGTGAACCAAATCACACATTTACATACACAAACCATAAACTGTGATCACATACATATTCAAAATAATAAAGGCATTAAACATAAACGCATAACATCAGAGTATTTGCTTTATAACTAATTTCTAAGCGCTTCCCATGATGCACCCGGCGACGACGCTACGCAGGGTCGTCACAATATATTCCTTTCATTTATCTAGTTTTACCATTTTAACTCACTTTGAACCTGGGATTTCTGCTTGCGTCTCTCTTTTGATGTTCAGCACACAGATTTTTAATACATTGACTATATATAACAAATGACTAAACATAGTACGGTAATTAAGGAGTAGTTTTTTTTTCTACTACTAAGTCACTTAAGCCATAGATAAAAACTGCTGAAACCAATCATTGGAAAGTTTACATCTTTAATCGTCTAAAAGTTTAAGGGCTCGAGCACAGAAGGTGCATAGAACCCTGTTGATATTGGCTTTTGGTGCAGTTTTGAGGGCCTAAAGGTGCTCAAAAAGTCCCATACATGTCAGAACTGGTTAAAATGTACGATTTTACAAATAGTGGGTGTGGCAAAATGGCTCACATGTTCACCAGACGTGAATATAAGTAATATGGATCGTATTTCCAAAATCGGTAGGAAGTTGGCTATTTTACAAAAACATCTAAAACGGGCATTTTTTGTAATTCTTTAATGGACACCTCCTACACATTTTATTGGTTCATCTCCAAACTCCATCAGTCTTATCTTAAGGCATATGTGATGTTAAATTAAAATTCTTTTTGTCTTTTTGCGTAAAGCGGCCGTCAAAATTCAAAAGTTTGACATAAACAGGAAGTTGCTAATAACTCAGCCATGCAAAGTCTGATCTGGCTTAAATTTGAGAGTCCATATCCGAACAAACCTACATCTCAACCTAAGTTATAGCGCCACCTGGTGGCAGCATGGAATGTCAAATTTTTGGCAGTTTTATAATGCTATTATGTTCAAGGTTCAGACTATGTTTAAAAGACATGTTTGAAAAGTGGAAAGCTAATGTAACGGACCAAGAAATACACAAAAGTCAATTGGAGAGAGTTTCCAATACCAACAGAAAGTCCGTTATTTTAAATTTAAATAAAACTAGTACAATTCTGTATTATAATTATTTAATTGTCTGTATCATTCAGTAAGTTTAACGATTCTCGCTTGAATGTGTCTTCTACATATGAATCAACCATAGTGCAACAAACTGGCCGCCGAGAGCCGATCATGCCGGAGATGCTCGAGCCCTTTGTTCGCTGCTTGCAGCTTTTATTCAAACAATGTATTTTCAGTCCATTTTTTATCTGAAACCAGTTCGAAGTGGTTTCATCAGTTTTTAAGAAGAATTCTGCAAAATAGTAACCTTTTTAAAGAATGTGTTTAAATATGGAATTTCCTATCCGCTCACATTTTAATGTCAAATTGTAGAATTAATTTTAATTTATTATTTGAGGAACAGGAGATCAAATTAATTGCTATCATTTTGTATATTTGTTAAATAAACTCTTAAGAATCTCTGGAATGATTTCCATAAATTAACTAGATTTAATCCTAAAAATACCCACATCTGCCTTCTAAGAATTCACCGTATTTGGTAAATTTTAATGGGGTTGTATTTAATAGGAATTGCCGCAACTGAATCCTGAACCCTGTTTTGGTTTTCAGATGCAGTCCCTGCGTCTGCTCAGCCAGAACCAGCCATCTCACATCTTCCTCAGTATGGGAGACAACATGCGGCCGACTCAAACACTTCACCAGCGCTGCATTCGTACCAACATCAACTTTACGCAGAGACGAGACTGTCCCAATAACCGCATGCTGAAGCTGCAGTACAAAGGTGTGTCTTATGAACTGCTTGTGGGTGCCTCACAGTGGCTGCATTACGGCGCCAAACAGTTTTAAAACCATTATTTCCAAAAACGGAGTCTAGTCCCAGTAGTCTGCATCTATTTCACCATGGGCAAATTCTAGACGTCTTTTTTGTGCATGAACTTAAGGAGAGTCTTCCTTCGTGGATGAAACCCACGCATGCCATTCCTGTGCAGTATGCACCGTATGGCGTCACAGGAAATGGTCGCTCCAATTTGCCTTTCTACCGCTTTAGCTAACTGCAGTGAACTTGCAGGCGATTTTTGTCAACACTTCTCTGTTCCTGTCGAGATGTTCTTCCATGAACATCTCCATACAATGGTTACTCTTCCATCTTTCTTACATTTTAATCACTTTTGCTACAGTAAAGCTTTGCTGATCTTCTTGCAGCCCTCACCTTTATAAGTAAAAAAATTTTGTCCTTTCTTAGATTTTGTGACATTTGTTTTCCATGGGGAGCCATTGCTGACAGCATGAAATAGGAGGGGCTTTTCTTTATTGAGTAATGTGCTTTTATAGTCAAACTTAAAGCTCTATTTTTGTACTTTTTTGCACCGATAAGTTGATAAGAAGAGCAGGAGATTCCGTACCACTGCCCAGTTCCTCGGCTGATCGATTCTACGCTCGTGCATTTTCCTTCTGACTGTCATGGCAGTGACCTAATCCTGCTACTAAGACCCATTTTTTTTCTAGTTCCCCAATGTGAAGAGTTGGTGAAGCATTCTCCATATTTTAGAGTTCAAAGAAAGAACCGGCTGAGTATTATCTACATAATGAAACATATTGGTGACGTGTCAGTTACTACGTCCGTAGTCGACACTGCGGTCAGCTCAAACGCTTAGCAAGCTAATTGCAGTCTCAAGAGTATTGCTCTCGAAATCAGATGGAATTAAATGATTTCTTTGTGGATGTGAGTAATGGTTTGCTAGAAAGTTATGTAACGCCTCGTTCTTATCTCTTTCCAGTGAATGAGTGGCTCCTGAAATGAAAGGCTTGACTTGAACTGGTTACGTCTCCTGGAAGATGGGATACAATCTATGAGAAGATGAGGACTTCAATAAAATAAATGAAATTACTTTTATACTTATGTTTTTATATATATCAGCATATACTTCAAAGACTGTCCTTGGTCCATTCAAAAAAAGACTTTATTCATCTTCACTTCTTATAATATTATTATTTGCATCAGAACAGTGGGTGCATTGGATTTCAGCCAATGGAAATAAGAACTGTTCTATGCACAGGGATTTCATTTTTACTTTGTTACCAGGCAAACATAAGGATTTCAAGCCTATATCTTGGACTATATGGAGCATGTTGCCTTCTATACGTGTTTACAGTGATAAATTAATTGAGTATTTGCCGAATAAATCTTTAATGTGGTTCCTGTGAATGTTTATATTTCACAAAGTATTTGGAAAGGTTAGGGGGGTGTGCACATGATTTCAAGTTTCCGGAAGTTATGTGTTAGCTGTGAATATGAGTAAAAGTTGAAAATGCGGAAAAGCTGTTGTGCGATCGACTGCTCGAACCAATTTTCAAAGAGTTCAGGGACACCAGACTGCAGAAAACCAAAGAAAGAAGAAGCAAAAGGATTGCTGCAATTTGAAGAAGTAACTGGAATCCAGGAGATGAAACCTGGATTAGCGGTCGCCATTTTGTGTCTGGTAGGTCTTTAAAATAAAATCCTTAGTTGTAAGTTGAGCCAAACATGATTTAAACTGGACAGTGTGAAAGCTCAGAGTGTGGAAGGAAGCTGGATGAAACCCTCAAGAGGACTTTGACTAGAGCCATCTATTGGCCAAATTGTCAGCAACTACTAAATTTTGTTGCCTATACCAAAGTATGTTAAAATAAATTGTGTTTCTTTGTATTTTTATAGCTTTTACTTAAATGTTTCACTTTGGTTCGTTTTTTGTTTTGTTTTAGTAATTCATTCGATAGGTGACTTGCTAAGAAAGTTTGGAGGACAGAGAGTCCTCTCAGACTTTATTAAATTAAATAAACAATTGTGTAATTAAATGTAAATAATTAATTATATGAATATTGGTTTATCTAAAAAATGCATTGAAAGACTTTACTGTTTAATTAAATAGTACATGGTAGTTTGACAGCAATTCGTAAACTTTAACCAAGTTGTCCTATCAAGTCAAGGCTAATCGATTGGTGAAAATGGATTATCGCTAGAGAACAAATAACTTCAACAACTTCAATCGAGTCCTCTGTTATTTAAGCTATATGTCCTGGTTTCACATACACCGCAATATCTAATATTTTACAGCAACTCCATTGAGAACCCAAAAACCTCATCCGTCAAAACGACCGCCATTTTGCAATCGATTCCAGACAAAAGCAATCGACTTAGGTTAGTCTCGCCCACTTGACATGACAGATAAATTGAAATACAGTATCATACATTAATTAATTAAATACGCAAATTGTGTGACTTCTACATTACACACAAAACAATTGTATTTAATTTATTAATAACACGTTAGTTTATTTAATTCCTCTGTTAAAGTATTACCTTGTGTATTCATCTAATTAATTCTGGCAGTCTCCCTCATCTATAGGAAAGGAACTTTTTATTATTTCCATTTTATATTTATTAATCATAATTCACTATTGCATTTAGTCCACAAGAGGGCAGTCCTGTGTCGAATGGAATGAAGTCGGGTTCAGCCGAAGAATGTCACATCCGATTCCAGACCAGTCGAAGTAGCTAGCTATCGAGGGAACAAAGGATCCGAGGGTGAGCGCTCTTTATTGCTCTTCAGGTTATTCTCAACATCTTACCTTTTCATGTCTTTGTTTTCGGTGTTAGATATAACAATATACGCACTAGAATATCAGTCACATAGCATTTCGCAATCGTGATTTTTTTTTCATCCGTCGCCAGCCGTTAATGTTAGCTGAAACATTAGCTCGATGGCTAATGCTAATCGACACCGTCGACACCGGCTCGTGTCGTTAAATATGCGGCAAACATGCTTTAAACATTGACAAGGGTATAAAATGCATTCTATTATAATGATATTTCTTTAGTTTTCATTTATTGGCATTCACTAATGTTTTCTAGGTTCGCATTTCAAGGTAATGTATTTGTTGTGACGTCCTGGCTCTGCCCAATGTAACACGACTAAGTGCGTTTAAAAGACAATCTTTGTTGTTTACGATTTTCTTGGCGACGTTTTTTGTTCTATCTATCTATGATATTTATTTGTCTAATAACGTTGTGCCCTGTTTGCAGAACCAGACGATGGAGATTGACTGATATTCTCAATCAAACAAGATGTCAAGTAAGAGAACATTTCAACTGAGCTATCCGGACCATTTTTTTTCATCCTCCCATTGGGATCAGACTTTAAAGATGTTAATTCATGTTATATAATTATGCATTTCTTTTTGAAGTGTACATTATATGCATAAACTTGTGTGCTGATAATTTGTATTGATGGTGTTTTTACTAATGACGTCTATTTATAAAATGTGATCTGATGCGTATTTGCAAAGTTGATCATTTGTTCCCCTCTTTCTCTCAAATAGAACGGCCTCCCTATACCCCCGCCCCCACCCCAGCCCCCACAACAGTAAGTATCTGGAACATGCCAGTCATTCATTAGACCACTGACCTAATCACACAATCCAGAAAAGGCTCCATTAGAGATTATTAGAAAGTAAAAGTTGAGTGGCTTTGCTCTATAGCATTGAAATCCATGTTCCACAATGTCATTTGGAAACCTATATTTATTTGACCCTTAATTTTCTTTAAACTGGCAGTAATTCGTTTAGTGCAGAGATTCATTAAGCAATTATACATTAGAACCCATGTGAGTCTTAAAGAGCCTCTATTAAGATTTTGAAAGGTTTATAATTTGGTTTCTTGGGTCAACAACACGTTGGTGTAAATGCAAGGTTTTTCACTATGCTACATGTTTATTTTTTCCAAATTTTACGATGACTCCCAAAATATCCGTTGTGTGACTTGTTTTTACAAAAACCCTCCTTTACGTGTAACAGTCTGCTGTGTTTAGACCCTAGTCTGTTTGGATACTTCATGTAGCGTGTGCAGTAAAAAATGTCTTGTATATTCATTAGTAGCGGATTAACAATATATTGCAATTAAGTTATTATCATAATAAGATTACTGGCAATGTATAATTTAGGAGCTGAAGTGTATTTGCTTCTTGGAGTAATTGGTCTTTGGTCACTTCTGCAACTTCTTTGCCATGTCTTTGTTTTATTTAATATTCTCTAGTAGAATATTATTCTTTACTTGCATTTTAAATGAGAAACATTATGAAATGAGCTGTCTCTCCATCACTTAGAGTAAAAGAAATGACTGTTAGTGCTGCCACCAAGTGGACGGATGATATTAAATACTCGTAACACATCAGCTTTGTGGTCTGAAAACTTAATAAAATCCTTTTTTTCTCAATAATGAAAAAATATAATTTATAGATCATGTACAAATAGTTTCAATAATTAATAAAAAAAACATTGTGATTCATGTCATGCACTTAACATGAAACGCTTCAAATTATGAGCCGACTATCATTACACCTCTTTTTGTTAGCAAAAATTGTTTGTAAATTTTAAAAATGTTTTCGACTATTAACAGCCATAATCATTTTATGCACATTTCACAAGTACAGAAACAACATTTTACCACAGTTTGAAGCATACTGCTGTACAATTCACCATAAATCCAAGAGGTGGCAACGTGCTATTTAAACATCATTACTATAGAGCGAACTTTGGTAACAAAACTAAATGTTGCACTCATATTTTGCCTGCCGCAGACATCACTACACCAGCTTAACCAGTAAGTTATCATACTTACTGGCTATGATTGGGAAGACGGTACTAAGTGACTACGGGTGAAGGTAGACAACATTTTCTTAAATTGCCGGAAGAGTAAAATTTGAGGGAAACTCACAAAGCCCCGATCTGGTCTACTCCAATTGAGACCATCGCTGACAGTGGGAGGTGTTGACCTCGCCGAATTCATGCAGATGAGGATCCAACAGCAGGTTAGCGGATATCCGTTGAAGTTGAACGAACGATTGCAACCCCTGACATGAGAGACGGGGCCTAGAGAATCTTCAAACCTTTCACTAAAGAAAACATTCCCGCCATTATACGACTGCAATGCACAGCTACTAGCTAGTCACTGCTACGATGTTTAGGGAAGTTCGGTGCAGGTTGTGGGAGGGGCATATTATGAGAGGCTCTTTAAAGATGTATTTTAATCAACCTAGCTTTTTTGTACTTCAAAACAAAAAGACCAGAAGCTCATAATTCCAATAAATAAACTGCTTCCGAGTTGATTTCAGAGCTGCCACGCTAGTGTTTTAGCACCTCATCGCATCCCACCACCACCCATAGTGCCTGTGGCTTTGCTACAAATGGATGTAGAGAACTGCTAGGCTTATAGATGCTGCTTTTTGCATGTTTTATGCAAACCATGAGAGAGAGAAAAAAAAAGCAGGTTCTCCTTTCATTTTTTTGTCCCTTCCTTCCTTGTTTGTGTCATTTCTCATTCGTGTTTTGTCTCATTTGTCTCCATCAGCAAATGCCCACCACCCCAGGGTTTGTGGGGTACAACCCATACAGCCATCTGGCCTACAACAACTACAGGCTGGGAGGGAACCCCGGCGGGAACAACAGGGTAATGGTAGGATCTTTGCTAACTAGGGCCGTAGTGACAGCTGAGGGACTCAAAGCCCATGTTCGAGGACGCTAAGCCGTATGGTCTGCACCGTAGACTCATTTCTGTGTCTGACTAGTTGCGTCTTGGGTAGCGTTTAAGTAGTAGCCTCCATGCTTCTGTCAAGCAGTCACTCTTGGAAATGTCTAGATGAGTGTGACTGATGTAGAGTGTTTGCTTGCCAGAACTGCTACGCTACTTCCCTTTCAGCCATTCCATCACCTCACTGTGCGCAAAAGTTAACAACCGTCCTTTGCCAATTACTCTTCACTGGCAAGCTTGAGGTATACTAGATCTGGACCAATATAGGATCACTTTTGCACAGTTTAATGCATGCGCTTATTGGCATGTTTGCTTTGGTTTGTCCACTTGCCTCTTTGTGGAGTATTCGCACCACCATTGTTTTGTCAGATGTACTTTTTGCCTCCCTTTTTTTTCCTCCCATAGTGCTCCATTATGTTATCTGTGATGGTCACTTGTGGTGCTTGTGATTTCTAACATGCCAATGTGGACTTTCTCTCTCTTTCTTCTGTAGAACTCCTCAGGGATCACCGTTCCTAAGCCTCCCAAACCGCCCGATAAGCCGCTGATGCCCTACATGCGGTATAGCCGGAAGGTAAGCAGGAAGGTAAGACACCCACGGTGTCTGCTTTTACTGCTTGTAAATTGAGGAGAGCACTTGTGCGATCAGCTTGAATGCTGAGAGGCGGTCAGTGGCCTGACTGAGCCCATTCCGATGGTAGACCCCAACATCGCTTCATTGCTTTCTTCTGTTCAACAAGGCTGGGAAGCTGACATCTTTTTTTTTTATTACTACTCCTTTGATACTATTACCTCTGCTCTGCTTCCTTTCTGCTGTAAAAAAACGACTATTCATTTCTAGCACTTAGTCCTTAAACATTATGGTCACTAACTAATTCTCTTTGGCTCTGCATTCAAACTTTATTTACAAAGGTAGA
The DNA here is from genome assembly GCA_007224835.1 of Danionella cerebrum. NCBI lineage: Eukaryota > Metazoa > Chordata > Actinopteri > Cypriniformes > Danionidae > Danionella > Danionella cerebrum. The sequence continues at coordinate 103,771 of SRMA01025816.1, forward strand.
AAGGTGCTCTTTCTCTCACTCTGCTGTCCCTTTTTTAAAAAGAAAACTTTCCTGTCTTTTAACCCTGTGTGTTACTGCACTCTCATCAAGAACTTGTGCCTTTTAAAGGTTTGGGACCAAGTTAAAGCCTCTAATCCTGACCTGAAACTATGGGAAATCGGGAAGATTATTGGTGGCATGTGGAGGGACCTAACCGATGAGGAAAAACAGGACTATTTAAATGAATACGAAGCAGAGAAGGTTAATTTTCTTGATTCTACGAATGGAATATGAGGTGTTCTTTCCATGTCTAATCAATGGTCATTCGTACAGATTGAATATAATGACTCTCTGAAGGCCTACCACAACTCCCCAGCATACCTGGCTTACGTCAATGCAAAGAATCGAGCGGAGGCGGCTCTAGAAGAAGAGAGTCGGCAGAGACAGTCACGCTTAGACAAGGGAGAGCCATATATGAGCATTCAACCTGCAGAGGATCCTGACGGTGGGTCGATGGCTTTGTTTGCTTGAGGTCACGCATGAAAATGGATTTTCTAACTGCTCTGATTTTCGTGTAGACTTCGATGACGGCTTCTCTATGAAGCACACAGCGGCAGCTCGCTTCCAGAGAAACCACCGTCTCATCAGTGACATCTTGAGTGAAGTCGTGGTGCCTGATGTTCGCTCAGTGGTGACCACTGCACGCATGCAGGTCCTGAAACGCCAGGTCCAGTCTCTCATGGTGCATCAGGTGGGTTTGAAAGTCGCTTGAATGATGCTTATTCACTGCATGGTCCTGGACATTTTGGTTCTTTGTGTAGCTTCAATATGGATCTTGGTCTTTGTTTATAGTGGGTGGGTGGGCTCTAAACGTCACAGTAGTTTCGCTATGTAATGGTCATGATGGATCCTGTTCTGGATAATCTCGGGCTGCAACAACTACGAAGATGGTAATAGTCGGTCTCATTATAAAATACGGTCACATTGGATTTGATTTCGGTGTTTCTCTTTCTATGGCCGCTTTGATCCTCAAGGATCAATTTCTCTGTTAACCATGAATAAGATCCTGAACAGAAAAATGCATTAGTCACTATTTTATATTGCGAGTAAGTTTGCTTTCCGAAAAGCAAAATAGTGCATAAAATATCAGTTTCTTAACTGTGAAGTGTTCCATTCTGAACTATATAAGTGGGCTGCACTATTATTGAAAAAATATATATAATTCCGATTATATGGGTCATTGAAATCTCAATTTTTTTTTACACAATTTCTCATTGACTTTGTAAATGCATCTATTAAACAGAACTGTGAATTCTCCTTAAAACGATTACGACCGATTAAAACGAATTAGATGTACCTTACTTCCGCAATCTTTAAAATACAAGTACTCCTAAACAAATAAATATTCCTTAAAATGACCTAAACGAAATGTAATAAAACATGTTTTAAATGTTTAACAATAGAATTAGAATCTTAAAATAATAATATATTAAGGCTGGCACAGCATGGCTTTTTTATGGAGGGTTTGGATTTGGGCTGGGTGTCGAATCATATGGTGGGCCGAGAGGGTCATAAACGAGAACACAAGGCAAAGTAACAAGTAAAATGTAATATTAGTTTTTCCTCGATTACACCCTTTATGTGATCGTTTAGACTTGAAATTTTCAAGTTTTCAAAGGTTCTGCTGAAAACGGCATGCTCTACTAATTTCTTATGTGATTAGAGGTGTGAGGCTTATTTGGTATTTTTACATTATCTTTTCAAAATGTGGACCATTCTGGTTATGGACGCTAGTTAATATGGGTGCCAAAAAACTACCACTAATAATGGCAGAAAGTAGCGGTGAAGCGCTGTACGAATAAATGGTAATTTATTATTATTATATATTTTTTTAAACAGAGAAAGCTGGAAGCAGAGTTGCTACAAATTGAGGACCGGCATCAGGACAAGAAGAGGAGGTTCCTCGATAGCACCGATTCATTTAATAATGAGCTCAAACGGGTACGAGGTTCAGTTGATCTGTCAAATAATACGAGATCAAGTGGCGAGAGCATGTTGGTGATGGTGTGCGACTTGTTGTAGCTCTGCAGTCTGAAAGTGGAGGTGGACATGGAGAAGCTGGCTGCAGAAATGGCTGCTGCTGAGGAAGCTGCACGCCGGAGGGCAGAGGAGCGGGAGCGAGAAGCCGCAGAGCAGGTGGAGAGAGCTGCTCAAGAGGAGCAGCAGTCTGCTAGCAGCCAGGCAGGTGCCAACGCTGAGGGAATGTCTGTCGGTGAAAACAAGGATGGAGATGACAAGCCCACCCCGATGGAAACAGGTCAGGAATGCACCAATCTACAGAAACACGTACAGTCACTCTGACTATTTACCTATTGCCTAATCCCCCACCCCCCAAAGGGTTGAAACTTTGAAACTGTTCAAAGATGTCGGACAAGATATCTAAAACTCTGGGTTTCATGGTAATTTTTAAGCTTTTCGGAATACAGGAATTGCCTGGTGTCAACTACAAATCTACCTTAACCATGGCTAGTTTTGGAGGGCTACTACATACTCAACTTTTTGTTTAATAGAAACTTGCCTCACGTGAATATGTAAAGTAAGGGGTCGTCCTAATGAGTAGAATGGAACTAAATTGCAAGAAAAAAAATGAACTATTGAACAATTTTCAAGATTTGATTAAAAAAATTTTGAGCTAAATTTCAAGTTTAGAGTTTAACATTTAACATAAATCTGTTGCTAATATTGGCGTTCCACTTTAAAACCCAACCATTTGGTCCATTTTATGAATTTAATCTTTGTGACGAGGTGCCCAGAGTATTAAAAAGTAATAATATCAAAAGAGGTCTAACGATATACTCTGCTCACGATACGATACATACCTCGCTATTATGTCCACGATATGAGTCATTACGATATTTTGGAACACTATTTATAACCAACTTTTGAAAAATGGAATTTAAAAAATTGAGACACCGCAAAGCTAAGAAGGCTAAGTTATCATATTAAAATGTTTTATACATCCGTCCACTAGGGGGCAGTGGTAATGTGTGCATTGAGTCGTCTTTTTTATTTTAACTCTTAAGTGATTATGGAGAGAGATAATTTTCCAATCTTTCTTGTTTAAAGTCATGAATAATTCTCCCTGTAAATATTACATATGAAGAAGTGTAAAGAAGTTTCAGAAGTGACTAGAATCACAATCAAAAATTAGGTCGCGCACAAGTACCAAAAGTGAACAGAGACTTAATTGCAATAAATATAAGATTTAACGAAAAGTGCATTTTAAAATCTGTTCATTTCTATGTTTGAAAAAAAATTGTGTACAAATGAAAAGTGCTTTATAAACAAAATAACTTAAATAAAGCATAGAAGGAACATAAATAGAGTAAATATGTTTGAGACATATATTCTACAGATTTCAGACTTTAGTTTAGTAAGATTTTGATATAACGGAGTCCTATCCATAGGGGTCCTGCAGGGTCCCTGTGTAATAATCAACGTTATTGAAGTAAACGATTAAAATCTGACCCTTTTCCTGTTGGGTCGTCACTAGAAACCCACACCTTTGGTTCACCTCCACCTGTGATCTGCTGGATCTATGTAGTCATGCCTCTCTGACGGGAAACTAACCATTTTGTGCTCCATCGCGCAGAGTCTCCAGCTGAGGCTTCCGAAGGCTCTCAGGAGGCGGATCAAGGCTCCTCTGCTGTGGGAGAGAAAGCCACCCATCCAGAACCTTCAGAGGGTGCTACAGATGAGGGCACCAGCGATAGCACCGCTCCGTCCGAGAGCAGCTCTGGAGCCCCAGCGGAAAACCAGGCCTCTGACAACACCCCCGAGGAATCCACGCCCAACCAATCGCAGTAGCTCAGCGTCTTGCCTGTAATCCCGGGATGTTCTGAGTGTTCTGGCTTTCTATTTTCTACAGAAATTGTTTGGCTCACACTGGTTTTTCCTGGTCAGTCATTACACGTTTGTTATGTTGTCCGCTAATAGTGCATCTCACAATCTCAGTTTGGCTTACTGTGGTTTCTCTACCAGTGACTTGGAGATTTCTGACCTTTAGTTGAATATTCTGTGGACTGTAGACCCCCACCCCACCCCCAAAACCCTTACAGTGCTTTGTTTTTATCCGCAAAAGTAAGCCATGCTCAGCACTGCAGATTCACTTAAAGATTTCTGTTTGTTTCCTCGTTAAATGGTGTTCCATCAAGCCTCTGGATTACTGTCTTTTTGTATTGTTGGAAGATCTTCCCTCAATAAAATGAATTCTTTGTACGTTTTAAACATTTGCTCTCATGTCTTCTGTCTGAGACTCGTTTTGTTTTCAGTGGTTATACATTTTTAATCGAGATTTCTTCTTTTGAATGCTATAAACGATGTATTTAAAAAAGTACAACGTGAGGGAACAAAGTATTTAATTTGGCGTTGCTACCTTTTACCTTAAACTGGCATCAATTCTTATCAAACCGTTTGAGAGATTTGCCATTTCAAGGCTGAGCACAGCAACAAAAACCAGGGGGACTCATGTACACCCAGCTAGTGTCTGGATAGTTTGGCCAGAAGTGCACCAGGGAGGCGTATGATTGGGCAGCAGGACTGAAAGTGATGGCAAGGCCACCACAGAGAAAATTTGATTTCTATTTTGTTCATTCACTGCGTTTTACTCATTGATGACCGTAAAAAATACTTTTTTTTTTTTTTTTTTTGCACTGTTACTGAAGCCGAGAATTCCCAAACTTGTACCTTTGTGATGTGTAGAACAAAATGTGATCGTGTTGAAATGATCAATGTTTGGATTATATAAATGTAAGTTATTAAAGCTTTTTAAATTGAGATTTCCTAAATCGATTTGTTTTGTAATTGATTCGAGTCTACGCAGAAGGCTGACATGAACACATTTCAACAATATTGAAATGAAGCGTAAAAAGAATTCAGATTAAACAGAGCTTGTGTTCTTTATGTAATAGAATCAAATCTGAGCGGAATTTGATCAACCTACATTCATCACCAAGTCAAGGCATCTCCATAGCAACCATAGTGGGAAAATGTAGAGCAAAGCGTTCAACAGAGGCTTAGATGAGGCCTTAGGAAAATTGTGACACACACACATAAGAACAATTTTGTGAATCTCGAAGAGGGAAGGAACCTTTCTCATTATACTTTTAAACCATTTGAAATCTTTATAGTTTAATAGTGTGATATGTGTGTGGATTTATTCTAATTATTCGTTAAATGTAGTTTTTTTTATATTTAGCATCATGTGGCTTCTGGTTATTAGACCTAGGAACATTTCGTTGGGAGCACGTTGAACTCATGTCTGCCATCAGGTGGCAGTATCTTGTCAACATTTGAAAATTATGTATTTTTTAAAATATTTTTATTTTGTCTTCAGCTGTATCGTTGATTCCTGTAAAAGGTACTAGTTTTTACATGTGTATCATAATAACAGAACAGAATGCGCTTTAAATACAAGCCCTAGTTTGGGAAACACATTGCTTGAAAATTTGCTTGATCAGTCAATATGGAAAGTGTCCGTTAGGGGTCAACATACTCTTGAGATTTTTTTCCGTTATCTAATTAGGGTTCAATGTTTTTTTTTTTTATTATAAACTTTAACATTTGTATCGTTATTTTACATTTATAATGTGTTATTTTAAATTATAAAATGTGCGTAATTTTAATACACGTTCAACGTTGAAAAAAGACCGGAAGCTGGCATAAGTGACCGGAATAAATGGTTTTCTCTGGGCTCATAATTCACAATGTCGACTGCTTTTAAGTCTATTATTATTATTATTATTATTATTATTATTATTATTATTATTATTATTATTATTATTATTATTATTATTATTATTATTACTACTACAACCCTTTTAAACATGTAATTGTATGTAAAAATAACGTAGAAAATCGACATAAAATATATTAAAGATAAAAAAGGATGCCACGAGAACAAAGGAGCATTTACCATGAGAGGTGATGAATTTGTACATTATACAAAAATGTTAACATGTAGCACAAGGCTTTCACAGACTTCTTGTTTGCTGATTTACGTCAACACCGTCGATGTTTGACAGGATCTTCAACCTGCTTTACCTCTTCTCGAAGGTAAGTGGGAAGGAGGAGAGGACGAGGTGGGAGGAGCTTAGGAGAGAGCGCGCGTACCGGTGAGAGGGAGGCAAAGCATCGCTCCTCGGAGAGCGAAAGAGTTGTTCTCAGTCTGAAAGCTTTGCCTTACATGTGCTCAGTCCGCACGGCTCAGCTCAGCACCGGCTCGCGCAAACTTTCCCCGCGGAGAGAATGGCAGAACAGGGGAACAGCGATGGAGAGGAGAGGAGCGCACCCATGAGGGGCTTCGCCCGACAAGGTGCTCTGAGACAGAAGAACGTCCACGAAGTCAAAAACCACAAGTTTATCGCCCGCTTCTTCAAGCAGCCCACTTTCTGCAGCCACTGCACGGACTTTATCTGGTAAGAATGTATTCCCAATATGTTTTGACTTGTAATCACAACATTGAAATGGTGCAAAAATATATAAAAAAAACATTTTTTTATTTGTAAACTAAAAGGTGTTTTGTGTCTTTTAGGGGTTTTGGGAAACAAGGATTTCAATGTCAAGGTAGGAAATGCATTTGAAACCCTTCATCTGTCTTTCATTATTAGGTATGAACAGCCTGATGGTAAAGGTTTAAGGTCCAGTTCTTTTCAGAATTTCCCATTTAAACGAATGCTGTGGTGTATATGATGAAATCACCCATTTATATTTAAAGATTCTGTGTGTTTAAAATGGTACCATTGATAAATTAAATGCTCTTTTTATTTGTGCTAAATGTAAAAAAAAAAAATCAGTGGTGTATTTTCCACCTTGGGGAAGGCAGGGGAAAATAATTTGTATTATATTCATCACTTTTGTTTGTATGTTTATGTGCATGTCAGGCTACACTCGCTAATTTAAAAAAATAGGCACAATTTTATTCTTAAGAATATATCTTTGTCCTTTATGCCTTTATTTTGAACAGACTGGAAAGTGAGTCATGTGACAGGAAGAGAAGCAAGAGAGAAAGTGGGGATTGGCTGAGATTGGTTGCAGATTTGAACCCATGTAGCCCTTCAGAATTGCACATATATGTCCAGTGCACCATCCGCTTAACCACAGAGCACCAAATTGACCACATTTTCAAATAAAATGCTTCGTTTGAGAATTTTACAAGTAAACAGTTTTCACAGCTCTTTCTAGAATCACAGCTACATCGTCATTAAAAGAACCCACCATGAACGCGGCATAGAAACACATGAACATTCATAAACATCTTAAAAGCGCTAAAAGCTAGTATATACGTTACACATAAGCATTGCACAGCTTTACACATCTGGTGAAATCTTTGTTTGGACGAGGCCTTGTTGATGCAGTGTAACTACCTTGTGTCTTGTTGACGAAAAATGGTAATTCTCAACTGGACCAATTTGCCGTTTTTTTTTTTTTTTCATTTCTATTAAGTACTATAAATCCACCTTACTGGTTTGTGTCCACTGTTTGCTCCTGGTGTTGTAAGCATTGGTGGAAGAGCCATTCCAAGCTTCTTTCGTCCTTTCTCAGATTTAAAATAACCATTTGGTGCCTCTATGTCCTTTTTTCCTGATTTATCCTGCTTTCACAGTGCTTGAACTTCCTGCTAGGAATGGTATCGGCGTGTAAATCCTAGCCACTGATGTAATCTTACAAGCTCCAGATTCTCTTCTAAAGCATTATATTGAAATGTTACATTTGGCCTCAATTTGGGGTAAACAACACAATTCTACAGAAAACTATAGTAAACAGGAATAAAAAAGTAAAGGCTTTACTTGCTAACTACTAACTCTATATTGCAAAATCCACAAATAAAAATGACTGGTATATGTTTTTCAATGGATTTTCATTATTATTCGTCTTCGGCCAAAAAATATCTAAACGCATCTCTTCTTAGACTGTTCAAGCTACAACCACCAAACTTTGCCAAGACACCCAACGTGAACTGATTGGGTTACTATATCTTTTCGGACGGGTACCACTAAAGGAATTCAAAAAAATTTCTTAGGATTCTGGGAAATTTTCTGAGAAACTCAAATTGATAATCTCAGTTCAAACGGACCACACTTGCGGAGGTTATCAGTCAGTGCAAGAAAACATCAGAAAGGGTTAAGTACCTACCATTGACCTATTGCATCCCTAAAAGCTCCCTAGCAACCACACTGTTCACTTTACCTCAGCTAAGCTACAAAGACACAGGGTTCATTTTTATCACATAGTGACAAAGAAAACTTTATATGTCATTGAGCCTTCCATTGCAACCAATTTGACATATCACTGTCTCAGCTAAGAAAAATCCTAGAGACTTCCTCACATTTAGGTGTTTGGGCGCCCTCTATTGACAGACCGCCACACAGTGTCAAAACACTGTACTAGCTACTTCACAACACTATTTTAAGTTTGCGGTCTTTCGGTTTCTCACACTCAAAAATGGCTTCCATTTGTCTCTTCTGCTACACATCGGAGGGTCATAGGTGAATTTTATAAAGTCTGCTGGCTTTTTGTCACACGAAGAGCAGTGTTTTACAGTTTCCCTCGGTGCATGAGTCCAAGGTACTCGAGATTTAATTTCGTCTTACACATTAAATGTACTGTATGTTCTTTAATGCAACTACAATTACTGGTCACAGCAGGTCATTTGCTGCTTCTGCGCTGCAGCACTTCTCTATTTTTCAGCACTAACTGTAATTACAGATACACAGATGAGTGTATGATGACTAGCCATTCTCTTGCTCCACCTTTGTCCTCTCTCCCTCCTTTCCTCGCAGTTTCCATCAGTCATGTTCTCTCTTTATGTCCATCTCCTTCAAACCTGTTGCCTGTTCATTAGATTCCGAATGTACCCGGAATGTTTGTGCTAGGCAGAGCTCTGAAGTGTCCCTTAGGATGACCAAACCTATTCTTGTCTTGGAGAGGGAGACTTTGCTAGCGGAGAACTGTAGTGACGATTTATTCTCCGTAGACTCTTAAAAAGGTTCTTTACCAGTTCTTATTTGGTTATTTGCCAGTTATAGGCTGTCATATAGCACTTTGTCACTTTAAAGAACCCCTCTTTTCGGCTCTTCACTGTTTCTTTGTGGTTTTTGAGGTACTGTGGCAGCACTTTGTTATCATAAAGAAAGCCTTTTCTGTGTTTTTAATGTGCTTTATACAGATGCTGGTCATCTATATCATGCCAAAGTGCATCTATTCCGTACCTTTGATGGCTGGTTCTAAATAGCGTCTTTGAAGATAAGTGTTAAAAGACACAAAAAGGGTTCCCCTACGATTATGAGCCAAAGAACCAGATTTGGTTTATATAGAACCGCTATATAGAACCTTTAGTGTGATTTGCTATAGTTATGAATTGTATACATTTCTTTGTATACGTTTCATTTATTTGCTAGAAAAAATACTCAAGTACACCATTTATATAGTGGGTTCTAGCATCGCGGCTGCAACAAAGTGCTGTACAAAGATGACAATATATATATTTTGCAATATCTTTTGCACAAAACAGTTTTGAAATTTGAGAAACAGTCTTCCTCAACCTCACTTTTGTTGCAGAGATGGTCTGTTTCTCAACCAGTTTTAATTAAATAAAGCATTTGATGGTGTGAAAGTTAATTTCATCATTAAAATCATTTTCAGATTTTTCACAAGTTGATGTGATTCTTTTTTATTTATGGAATTTGAATCGTTTTTAAAAATTTGATTGTGTATCAAAGTATTTTTACTTACAAAGTGTTCAATACAAATCTTCAAGGGATGCTTTTGGCTAATAATAATTGCTCATTTTCCGTTTACAAATCTATTCATCAATTCTTACCGTAGAGCCATGTTAGCCCTAGTTTTTCGGGAGAAAAGGAGACAGTTCCGTTATTATCGGAGCGCAGCTGTGATCTACTTCTAACCTAATCACCAGTGTTTGGGAAACAGTGGGTAAATAGAGGATTTCCTCTGTGTTGACTTGAAGGGGCGGCAGCTGTTTCAGAGAATCCTATTTGCTTCCCCACTCTTAATTGCAAAATTACTTGTTGTTCCGTCACTATTGGATAGGACGGAAGTACACAGAGAAACAGAATCATGTGAAACATTCACTCGATAAAAACAAAACATGAAAATATTTTCACATTTTTAAAACAGATAAAGTATAAACAGATATTTCATTATTTGAACATCCCAATATACAAATTAAAAGTCTCTCCTCTGAAATCACATGGAACCAGGTCTATATATTCTCTAGAACTATTTACACAAATTATAACTTAGCATAATAATATTAACTAGATGGTTAAAGTGTGCACACATACTTTGCTGTTGGCTTGTTCTAGTGCAGTTTAAAACAATTATTTAAAATGATCCCTTAAGTAGAGATAGAGAGTTACCATATAGGTTGCTATGGTAAACAGTCTGGTTGCTATGGATGAGTCAGTGACATAATGTAATGTCCACTTTGTCATTATTAACCAACCCCATTTCTCTTAGACTTTGCTAAGCTGAGATGGAGATATGCAAAATCGGTTGCTATGAGGCATCTGTGACATAATGTTGTGTTGTAACAAAATGAGTAAAATAAACCAACCCACATCTTTTCTTGATTTTCCTTGGCTGAGAAAGATATATGGCAAATTGCTTGCTATGGTAAACAGTCTGATTTCTATCGACGAGTCTGTGACATAATATAATGTTCCCTTTGTCAATATCAGTAGAATAGAACCAGTAGAACCAATCTCCATGTTCTAAACCTGAGATAACGTTCTAAGTATTTGGTTGCTAGGGTAAACCGTTTGGTTGCTCGGGAGCTGTCTGTCATAAAACTGTGAGTTGTTAATATTTGTAACTATTAACATCTTGAAGAGACTTTTTTATGTGCAAAACAACTTATAGAATTGCTGTCAGATGTTTTATTTTTTTGTCTCACAGTTCATAGAAAAAATGCTGGGTTAATGTATATACATTATTTTATTGCTTGTAAATGTTCAAGATTTGCAGTGGATCAAATTGTTTTTCTCTTGTTGTGTTATGATATTATTATGTTTTTTCCAACATGTGTTTTTTTCTGTACAACTTCAAAAGCACCCCGTTGATTTCACTTGTGCGTCGACCACTCGCCTTCTGCAGAAATGACCTTGAAAACTGGAGGATACTGGGATTGCAATTAAATATTTGTGATGCATGGGGGTGTCTCACACCTCGCTCTGTTCTATGCAAAAGAAGAACATATCCAGATCTGAATGTGTGGGTCGTTCAAAGCCCCTATAAATAGCAGAAGTGTTCCGTGAAGCAGTGCTTAAATAAATGGGGGTGGGGGAGATGTGTGGGTGTACAAGGAGATCAGTAGTATATGAAATACAAGAAAGAACTTCAATCATCAGAGCACATAGCGTCATATTCCTGTTCTTTTACGAATCATTGATGTGTTTGCTCCATTTCTGCAGATTTAGGATACAATGTCCCAGACACTAGCCTCATTCTGAGAGGGAAATATAGACGAACAATTGCAACACGGCAATGAGAACTCTACCTTCTTTTTGCTCTTGATTCATGTTGTGTTCTAGAAATGATCACAGGTAAAGCAGTTGTTTAAACATGAAATCTGTGCAAAGAGGTGTAAACTAGTTCCTTTGAAAATGGCGTTTGTTGAGATTTCCTTGTTAAGTTTGTGCATTTGTATTTATTCAAAAAGTGTTAGGAATTACAGAACTGCACAGAAGTTTTAATGATAAAATACACACAATGCTTTCACAAATGTTAACAAGTCTATTTCCTTTTAAGTTAAGGAACAAAGGAAAAATTCGAATCAATATTTGAATATTTTTTTTTCCAAAATGAATTTGGAATATTGGAAATTTTGGCATAAAACTTGTTCGACGAACATCTAAATTTTCTGTTGCAAACTTTCATAAAGCACCTTAAAGTCATAATAAAAAAAATTCTAATCCAGATTTTAATATTTAAAGATTATTTTAAAAGTAATTTATTGCCCAAAATGCAATAACTCAATGGCCTTTTTTCCACAAACTGCTTTAAATCTAATGTCATTTTGTAAATGTTTTTTTTTTTTAATGAAACTACAACATCAAACACAAAATACAATAACAACATCGATATTGAATCAAGTGGCTGGTTGCAGAATAGATCGGTAAAACCGTGTCAGAACCCACCGCTTCGCGGAGTTATCTGTTGCCTGGTCAAATGAGTCAGTGTCCCTCAGTCTCTCCTTTGCCTCCCGGTGACTTTATTTATTTTACTGGTGAAAATGGCCTGATTCTGTTCCGTGTTTGTGTAATGATTATAAAAAGATTACAACTTAGATCAAAACTTACAGCCACCATTTTTCCACCTCCTCAGCACCTCATTTTGGTGGTGTTTATCACTCGAAAAATCTCGAGTGGCGTTTGTAAAGCTTTGAAAAAAACTGCTGAACCAGGACTGCATTACACAGGAAATGTTTTTTGGAAAATTTTGGGCTTTTTAGATTATGTACTTTTCAAACGTGAACACAATACGCTTCAGATTTTTTTTTTTTTAAATGTCGTTTATCACGTTTTGGAACCAAACTCCTTATTTGGTCATACTACCTTTCAATACAGCATCTGTAATAAAGGTACACTTGCAAAAAGTCAGGGATTTGACAGGATTGCATGCCTGAGTTATTAACAACTTCTTGTTTATGGCAAAAGGTTTACTTTGTACAGCTGCTGTGCACACAGTCAAAAAAGCTTCACAATTTAAGGCATTATCCCATATGCCTTAAGATACAACTGTTTGGAATTTTACGTGCAAAAGTGGCCACTTGTAGAGGTTTTTCGACTTCTTGTGTTTGGAAACGCGATCTATGTTACTTATTTTCAAGTCTTAGTACCCTACAAATGCACCATAAAAATTGCGAAATTCAGTGACTCCCCTTTTTTGGGTAAAGAAATGTCTTTTCTCATATTTTGTAACATTTTTCTTCCATGGGGAGCCATTGCTGACCACATTAAAGGCTTTTTCTTGTTAAGTAGTGACCTTTCTGCTGGACATCACTTTAATGATTCATTAGATTCACCTGTTTTTGTAGTCCTTGTAGAATTTTGTAGTTTTGAGTCTGGCCTTTCACCCAAGACTACAGTTGGGGTGTACAAATCTTGTTTGCCATCAGTAGTATTTGTAGTATAGTATCTCATAGAAAATGTTGATTCTCAAAGCAACCTGTACCTGCCAGCGTTAAGAAAAAACAACTAAAACTCACTTTGTTCTGAATGTTGTTAGCCTGTCCTGGTGCTCTCCTGAAGATTAGATGATACTGGTGTTTTATAGGCCATGGAGGTTTCCAGATTTGACACTGCATGCTTGGTTACTGCAGAACAGGATCCAAAACTGTCTGACACTAGGTCAAGGAGATCAGGGAGACTCTTTATTCCCTTCTGGATATTTTTTCTCTCTGCTGAATTTAGGAAGTGGTCAAATTTACGCTTTGATGGCCTAAATGCAATCCATCTCCGCTTCTAGTTTGTGTGTGTGCTTGATACAGTTAGAAATTAATGTGTGTCTGCCCATAAGTCGGCTGGAAGTTGGAAAGAGGGTTAGGAGGACACGAGAGGCAGCCACCTGCCTGAGCGTCTGAAACTGGCTGGCTGGAGGTCCTGTGCGGACTACATTTCGTCTTAGTTGGCCTTACTTTTAAATGGGTCATAAGAGAATTCTCACACCAGCAGAGAGTAGCCCAGCTCATAGATGGTGGTCTAAATGCTAATATTTAAATGAGGTCTAATACGATTTGAATAAGACTGACGATATTAATTTTTCTTGCATAACATATTCCTCAAGATAGGGGCAGAGATGTGCTTTTTTTCTCTCTTTGGCATGGTGCAACACAAATCTTTATCTCCCTCCTTCATTTCTTTGGGATTAGGGACTGGGGACTGGCAAAAATAAATTTGAATATCGTTAAAAATGTAATTAAGAGCATTTTTGCAAATAGCCACTTTGTACATAGTTATGGCATTAAAAAATGTTTTGTTCTGATTGCAATCCACTACTGTGCTGAAACTACTATTTTGACTTTATGGGTGAGATCCTCACTTTTTCTACAAACTTAGTACAAAATTGAGGAAATGGTGATTGTGGTAAGATAGTCGATGTACAATTTCAGAAAGGAAGTGCAAGCAAGTTTAAACTTAATTTAAACATGAAAGTTTTCCACAACGTTGAATGATGGTCATTCAGTGAAAGGTCGTACAGGTCCTTTATTTTGTAATCTAAAGAAAATCTGCATATTTCATTGTTTTATTCATTTATCCAAGTTTTTTCACATGTTTTCAATGAAAACCCACACGCCAAGTTTTGTTTTTATAATTTGTTTTTCATGTTCATTTATTGCCAGTCTAAACCTGAAAAATGCTGAAATAGACAAAATTTTAATTGTTATTGTTTAATCTTTTATTTTTTAAACGTCATGATGAAAAGAAAATGTGTTCTTGTAATATTTAGAATTTTTTTTTTTTTGCAATTTGGTTTATTTTTTTATTTATTTATTTTATTTAAGCTTTTATAATTGATCACTGTGTCTGTGATAACTAACCGGTTTCCAATGCCTCAGTCTGAGACTGCTGTCAGACCAGAGAACACAGAAGAATTTCAGAGAAAAAGCCCAGACAGCGTCCTCATGTCATTGTGCTGATTCAAATATAGACTTAACTCATTTACCATCGCAAAAGATGTAGCACATTCAATGAAATATCCCCTAAAAAAACAGTGGAGAAGAATGGTGCTGAAAAATGAATGAGATGTGAAAGATAACGCTCTCCAAGAATGTGAAGTGTTGCTTGAGTACAGTTTTACCTTGCAGCCGAGAGTTCACGGATGGTAGTGGAGCTGAATCTACTCTGGGTGAAGGTGTTGTAATGGCTGACCCTGTAGTTGTGCATGTATTAAAGCAGCCAGGTTCACCGCTGGGAGCACCGTCATTCGTATTTTAAAAATGAGTGGACCGGTGAGGTTAAAAGCTCCCTCCGGCTATCTGCCAAACTTTTAATTGAAATACAAGTGTGTTAGGACACATGGGCTCTGTTTAAAGTTCTGGTGCGGGTCGTTTCTGAGAAAGTTGATTAATTTGGGAAAAAAAGGCGAGGAGTTACCATGGAAACTCTTACACAAATTGTAGAAAAAAATCAGTAGAAGTACTTTATTCAGGAGACGATTTTAGTCACATAGTTAATTCTTACTTTACTGAATATCTGACTTCAGAGCGTCATAGCCGTCCAACCAGCTTTTGCTGCATGAGGTCCATACTATAGTGACAAAGACACTTTTCTGTCTTTTTTAATTTACATTTTTATTAATAAAAAAGCTATTAGCTAGCTAAGCCTCATGTGGTTAAATCTGTCATACATTTGTGCAGGTAACCCCAATTTTTAAGTAAATTGCACATAAGATAAACATGGCAAAGATTTAGTCGTTGACCGCAAATCCAGTTTCAGCTGCTTGATTGTAGTTATTTCTTGAAATTGCAGCAATCCATCTGCTTCTGCTTTGGATTTCGATAGTCTGTAAAAGATTGGAAGTCTTTGAATATTGGTTTCAGCAGTCAATCGCATAACAGCTCTTTCTCATTTTCCACATTGATGCGGGTCAAACTCACATTCACTTCTTGCACTTTTAGGTTGACTTCCGGGTACAGGAACAGCAATACCCTCAGTTAAATGGTTTGAATAGAAATTTTGGAACGATAATCAAAAATGATGTTTGCAAATGTTCGCTGACCAGGTTTAGGTTTGAGTGTTCAATCAAACGCTACAAAATCAATAACATTTGCCTTTATGCTCTTCACGATATACGTTTTATCGACCAGTTATCGATATCGAGAGGGTGCATATTTTGGAAGTTCACATAAATTTACACAGGCTGCCCCTTTGGGAGACAAACTTGAACCATAGCTAGTTTTGTTTTTCATTATTGACGTTAGCGAGTACTGATGCACTCGTATGAGCCGGATCAATGTTAATGCAGTGAACTCCCTCTGGCCAGAGATTGAATTGGCCCTACTGCTGTGGAACATGTGCAAATACATATGCAGACTTTCCACTAACTCAGCTAGCCTTTAAAAGTTATTAAGCGACATTGCATTTTAAGTTCAATTAATTGCAATGAAAATTACATTTGTTTGCTCTTTGCTGACTGTTCTCATTATTAAAGCTCTTTATTTGCAAGCCATGAAACGTCATCTTTTTAGTTTTTATGGTAAAAATAACATTATAATTGTGTAATCATAGATGGCGTTCCACATGATCTGAAGTAGTAGAACTGGTGTACAGTTTGTGATGAAGTGAAGAGCATTAAGCTTCAGTAATAGTGCTGCATTGCTCCTCAAACCCAGTTAACCCATACAACTACTCTACCAATAGCTGTGGTTGCTAGGAAACAGGAGAACGGTAGCTCTGACTGTCTCTCTCTCTAAGCAGATAGGAAAGTCTTGACTTTTATCTTATGAAATATAAAGGAATAACAAATAAGATTTGAGCAGAAAAAGACTTGTATAATAGCTTGGAGCCGTACTGCGATTAGCTTTAAAGTTTGTGATTTGCCATTAATTTATTTTTCAGGTTGTACTACAAATGTAATCAATACCAAGTTCTTCTTTCTTTGCATATTAAAGGTTTTTTTGTGATTTATATTTGATATTCTCTTTAATTTGAGATGATTTGAAGCCATTCAATGAATGAACATAGCCATTATTACCATTTGGTGTTAAACTTAGTACTTACGTTCCTTCTGGAAATTCCTGCATGATGTTCAGAGCAGTTCTTTTCTAGCACAGTGATCACGTTACCACATAATGCTGCTTGAAGATAATGTTTTCTCAAAATCAACAAGAACAGCTCCATAGCCCTGAGATGTGGTAACTGCGGTAGATGTTTCTTTTCATTTTTATCCATTAAATGACTATGGTTTTGATTCGCTCCGGTCTCGCCAGGGTCTTGTTCTCAACGTGTTCTCTTGTGGAATTGGCTGAGTGTGATTTGGGTTTGATCTCGAGTTGATCTCAATACTCTGATCCTTAATCTTGTCTTGGTCTTGATACTCTCTAGTCTTGGCTCGGTCTGGGCCTTGGTTTAATGAGTCTTGGTCTCGATTATTTCTGATCTCAGTGTGTTTTGGTCTCTATACTCTCTCATCTTTGCTGGGTCTTAGTCTCAATATTCTCAGGTCTCAGCCCAGTCTTGGTCTCGGCCCATTTTGGTCCTGGTCTGTGCTTAGTGTGCCTTACTCTTGTCTTGGTCTTGACATTCTCTGGTCTCAGTTGGATCTTAGCCTTGGTTTAATGGTCCTTGGTCTTGGTTTTATCTTATATCAACTGGGCCTTGGCATCAGCTTAGTGTGTCTTGGTCTCGTTATTCTCCAGTCTCAGCCTGGTCTTGGTCTCTGCCCATCATGGTCCTGGTCTCTGCTTAGTGTGCCTTTGTCTTGTCTTGGTCTCGGTACTCTCTTGGTCTCTTGATACTCCACACCAACTTTTCGGATCCCAATCAAACTTAAATTTTCACCAGTTCTGACTATATTCTATTAATAGTGTGAGAAATTACAATCGGGTTCAATGCAAAACATTGGGTGTAACTATTTGTCATGATTTGTGGCTCATTTTTTGGTGTTCCTTTGGCTATTTTCCACTCATTGTCTGTTGTCAGTGTTATATTTCTACCCTTCTGGCTGTGTGTATATGTGGGTGGTACAGGACAGGTATAGCAGGGGGGGTCGTGGTTCTGAGGGGGCGTTGAGCTGCACCGAGAGACTCTTCAGCAGATTCACAAGCAGCTAGTGGAGTGCTTCTTCAAAAAGATGGGATGGAGAGTGGAGACACGGGGCAAACATATCCAACATTTCAACTTGGTGACTGCTATGTAAAATGTTCAGGCTAGAGTGGTAAATAAATAGGAACTCTTCAGGAAGAGATGCATGATTTACATAAGTTTATTCTCGTCATTCTTTTGTTTCGTTTTTCTTTATTTCTGGTATTTTTCAATTAGTTTGATTGGTTTTGCACACCAAACCAACTTTTTACCCCAGGACCATTTCCCAAGACCATAGACATTCATAGCTGTCTCTTTTTCCAGATAATATGATACATCTTCTGACTGTTACATGCATTTTTTGCTGATTTATGAAAAATAACCCATTGAACTTGATTAGGAAAGCCACATACCTAACTATATAAGACCTTACAGCTCACAGTATATGAGCAAATGATATTCATGAGGTCAAAGGAACTGCTGAAGAGCTCAGAGACAGAATTTTGGCAAGGCACAGATCTGACCATGGTTACACAAACAGTTCTGTTGCACTTAAGGTTCCTAAAATCACAGTGCTCTCCGAAAAACTTTAATGGAAAACGTCTGGGATGACCAAAACCCTTCTTAGAGCTGGCTGACCTGCCAAACTGAGTTTTTGGGGAGAAGAAAATTGGGGAAAGAGATGAAGAAGAATCCAAAGATTACTGTGGCTGAGCTTTAGCGATCCAGACGAGGGGTGGTAGAAAATTGAAGAAAGTCATTGCAGCCCTCCACCAGTCGGGGATTTATAGCAGGGTGGGCTCCAAGTGGCAAGACAAAAGATTCTCTGGTCTAATAAGACTTTTGGCGTAACTCTAAGTGGTATGTGTTGGAGAAAATCAGGCACTGCTCATCACCCGTCCAATACAGTCCAGACAGTGAAGCATGGTGTTTTCAGCATCATTCTTTGGGAAAAGACGATGGTTGCAAGAAAAATGAAAGCAGCCAATTACAGGCATATCCTGGATGGAAACTTTCTCCAGAGTGCCTAGGACAACAGACCAGGCTGAAGGTTTACATTTCAATAAGACAATTACTCTGACTAAGGAGTGGATACATAACAACTCAGTGCCTGTTCTTTAGTAGTCCCAGCCAGAGCGCTGACTTAAACCCAACTGAGCATTTCTGGAGATTTCTAAAAAGGGCTGTCCCTCAACATTCAGACCTGGAAAGATCTGGCTGTCCAGTTGAGAAAAAGTTGTTTCATTTTTCCCAAAAGACACATGAAAAGGTGGTTCTACGAAATACTAAATCTGCAAAATGTTAACTATTTTGGGTTTTCGCAATCAACACGGATTGCTCTATATATTTCTAGATATAATTATATGCATAAACCAGGCGTACATTTGTCTTTAAATCAAAGCTATACAAGCATCTGATTTCTAAAACACAAATTTCAGCATTGGTCCCTTTCATTGTTATTCATGCTTTTTCTAAGGTTGTTCTTTTAGTGGTCAGAATACACCTGTGTGTGTGTTTGTGAGGGAAGAGGTGTTGTGGATTGACTGCTGGTTCACTGACCTCATGCTCCTCTGGAAGTCAGCTCAGCGTAGCACTCAGTGGGCTGTTGTATTTTTATTTAGTGTGTAGGCTGGTCCTACTCACTTGCGTAACTCCCATTACCACAGGCAGTAAAGGTGAAAATCATACATCTTTTTTTTTTGTGTGTGAAAAATCACTTGTATCGCCTGTTTAAAAAAAAGAGCATTCTATTGCCTCTCAAAGAGCGCCTCACGAGAACCTCATGTTTTAGTGTTTTTCCCACAAAAGTATTGAAGACATAATGTGTTCTCTTGATGAATTGTTCAGTTACAGTGATGCTAACACTAGATTCAGACTTTTCTGACAATAACTAGGGCCCCTCTCTCTTCTGCAGGTCGAGAACAAGCAAATAATCACTTTTTGCTAATTCTCAAAGCTGCTGCTGGTTGTTTGCTGTGTACAAGAAGTAACTCCAGCAAAGCAAAATAAATCAACAAATTTACATTTTTCCAATTTTAAAATAAACGCTGAGCCATCATCTCAAAGACGTCTTATGGATATTTGAAAACCACCTTTCATGTCGTGTGTAGCATAACTATAAGTTTAAGGGATATCCACTTTAGGTTACACATGTAAAAGTTGGCATTGTATTAAGTTATTTTCTTTATTAAAAAAAGAGTCAACCCAGAGTCAACATTAAATGAATCTGTAGTCTCAAACACCTGCAATAAAAAATCTTTTTTGATGTAATATTTCAATAATATTTCATTTTTGACATAAAATTTGTACACAAACGTTGATGTTGACTTGTAAAAGTGCCGTTTAAATGTATTTCTATGGTAAACAATCTGGTTGCTATGGAGGAGTCAGTGGCATTAAATGTTTCTCATGTCATATGAGTTCCATATTTCAACCCCCGTGTCCCCGTGATTTTCATAAGCTGATATAAGTATAGGCAAAACTGGTTTCTATGGTAAACAGTTTGGTTACTATGGAGGTGACAGATACAATGTGCATTGTGTCACCATGAGTGATATAAATCAAACTCCATGTCTTTATAATTTCCCAAATTTGAGCTAAGGTTCTGCCAAATTGGTTGCTAGGATAAATAGTTTGGTTGCTATGGAGGAGTCAGTGACATGATGTACTGTTGCCTTTGTCACTATAAGTTATGCAAAGCAACTCCCATATCTCCAAAGCTGAGATAGAGTTCAGAAAATTTAGTTGCTAGGGTAAGCATTTGGGTTGCTAGGGATCTGTCAGTGATGTCAGTTGTTCTTACTGTGTTTTCTGTGTTTCCCAGTTTTCTCAGCGATTTCCCAAAATGCTTTTAGTGTTGCCAGTTTGAAAAGATATAGCAACCTATGAGCAGTTTGCATATCTTGGAAATGTTTGGTGGCTGTTGTTTTGCACGGTCTAGAAGTAGATGCACCTAGATTTTTGTTCAAAGCAAAATTCAAAGCATTATATGTTGGCTTTTCCAAGGTTTTAATGTTGTAAAGGATTACAGATACATTTAGCAAGACAAATGTTTAGAGTTTCAATATTTTTGTTAATTGTCCAAACAATAAAAGCAACAAGTGCAATTTTCTGCTGGCTGGACTTTTATTTGTGCCTACCCATCTTTCTTTTAATTGTAGAGATTTACCATTTGTTGTGCAATTTTCATTTTAGTTGCAATTTTCACCATGTCACCTCTGCCCGAGCTTTAAAATAAATGTAAAGAGTGTAACCATTAAATATTTTGTGATCTATTTCTAATGAAGGTGAACAGAGCAGCACTCCCTATTTTAATTCTAATGTGAGAAAAAAGGCTTTTGTTTGTTATTATTTTGCCTTTAACGTTAGAAAAAGTCTCAATTCAATATCTTGTGTATAGTGTCCATGTGAATTTTTTCACTGCAGAAATTGAGCATTTTTTGGTGCCATTGTGCTTTTGTGGGGATTGAAACTTTGAAAAACACAAGCCATATCACAGGTCTTGTACTTCCAAGGGTTTTCCCTTCTTTTTACCACTAGATGGTGATGGTGACACCGATTTGGTGTCTGTAAAGCTGAAAGACAATCACTCATTTTCACACATTTAACCTCTTAAGCCCGAGAGTCCCCGGTACCGGGGACTTGCCCCCTTGTGCGTTACATTTTCAATCATAGCTCACTAACCCTGAGAATAACCCACACATATTAAATACTGTTGTGTTCAGCGGAAACTCCTCTCAAATAAACAACAACATAGTCGGAGAATAATTCATGACCAAGTTTTTGTTTATGTGCGATATGTATCCACAATATAAACGGAAACACCAAAACCATGGCATCAAATGAAAGCTAACCAGCTGAATCCAGCGATATGCAACTCATTAACATTGCATGAAGTCTTTTAGAGCAGGGAGCGAAAGTTCCCCGAAAAAACGCCAGCGAAAACCAAGCAAGCGTGTAAATCTTGTCTTACCTTTGCTGTTTTTTCAACAAAAAGTAATTCCCATAGCGATAAAAGTCCGTTTGTTGTTATGTCCGGTTGATAGCTTCGCGGAAACTCCATTTTGGGTTTTTTCTGTTGCTCCGTGGTCTCATTACGTCACCGAATATGGAATGACTCCCCGTGCGTAAGAGGTGGTCTCTCCACGCTGCGCGTCGTGTGATTCGTCGGCGATCCCGTCAGTCTCAAAATGGTTGAGCTCATTGGCTTCCATAGAATCAGAGCTTTCCAGCGATATATAGAGCTCCCGGATTGGACAGATGGTCAGGGGGTAGGGACACGCAGAAGCTCGAACGTCGAAAGCGTTTGTGAATGAAAGGTTCCCAAAAGCACAGACTATGAACGTAGCTGAAGCTTTGGACAAGATTTTTTCCATATTTCAATTATTGTGCCAAATTGTGCCAAACTGTGCCAACATGAATTACGCCTGAACTTTGTTCAATCAAAACCTGTACAGAATATTAGTTTCTTGTAGTATGGACACCAAACTTGCTACAGATGTTCTTGACATGTAGTGGTTACAATTGATTGTGTTCATTTGCTTCGTTATAAGTAAAATAAGGAGATATTGGAGGAAACATGTGTTTTTTTTTAGGCGGCGTTCATTTTTTGGCCATTCCAACATCAATTACTCTTACCCAGTGTTCTTGACTGTCAAATTAACTCATCCACACCACTCCCCAAGAACCTATCTTCATTTTGCTACCAAGATTTGCAGTTTAGGCCTTGTAAAAGCTGAGAAATGCCTTAAAAAGTAAAAGTATAGGATTTTCGGAAAATAGGCCTCAGGGCTTAAGAGGTTAAATTGGGATTGCCCATGTCTTAATGTTTGTTTAAAACCAAAAGGTAGCAAAGGTATTATACGTTTTGAAACCTACATGTTATATTTGAAATCAAAATTAAACAATAGTTGGGTTGCTACTTAAGTCAAAACCGACGTTGTGATTGGCGCACTGGTGCGTGCAGATACTTCATGCGACTAATTGTGATTAAACATTTTGATATTTTCCCAGCATTAATAAAAATACACTTTATTAATTGACCATTACTCCAGTTCTCTGATCAAAGTTGCATCTTAAGCAAGGATGTGCATTGAAGCACCATCGATCACCGTGATAATGTACCATGCTTGTTTTTGGAGTGTGGGAGGGAACTGGAGCATCTGGAGAAAACCCACGCTCACATGAGGAGAAGCATGCTCGAACACAGAACAGGAGTTCCTGCTGAGAGGCGACACGCAGCCAATGTGCAAGCACCCCTGAGAGAGAGAGCTTGAGCTGAGAGGCAGCACAGTGACAAGCAAGCCGCGGTTCTGCCCTTTAGCACATGTACAGCAGCATTTATTTAAAGTATGTTGTTTATATAATTGTGAAGAGTGTAAAAAATGTTGGATTCTGTACATACTTAAAAAATAAACGGCATCATCACTTGGAGGATATTTAAAGAGCTCTGTTATAAAAACAGAAACTCTCATTTAGATCTTCACATGGAACCTGTTCTCCTCGGCTGAGAGGCGCAGGTGCTTGCAGTGTCTCTGGCATGTGTGTCCTGTTCTAACAGGAAGCCTCGGGCACATCCCTCTCTGTCAGCTCTCCGTGCCAAAGCTGCGACAGGCATCAGCTGCCAGAGAATTATCATTAGCAGTGAAAACCATTGGCTCTTGTGTTACAGAGGCTCCAGGAGTCTTCCATTCTCTGTAATATCTCAGAAATCATTAGCAGCGTAGTGAGCAGGAGAGCAGGAGTGAATGCCAGCCAGCGAGTGCCACTAATGTAAAGCTGGAAAAGCAAACCAGAGCTTGTGCATAGATTGATGTGAGGGGGTGAGAAGGAGAATGAAAAGGAGAAAAATATATATATTGCACTGAGTGGCCTAATGTATGGTGGGTGGACGCCTCATTGATTGAGTTTACAGCTTCTGTATTATATAAAAGGGCACATGGGAGGGAAGGGGGTATCAGAAACATTCTAGATTTTTCTCTGTTCATGTCTGGTGGTGTTCTGGTAAGGGGTTCTTGTTTGAATTTGGAAGGGATGTGGGATAAAAAGTGAGTGGTCATAGATCTCTATGATCTATAGAATCATGATCTTAGCTGCTGTTCAGTTCCCTTACAGCTAGAATGCAGCTACTAGAGTCTTCACCAGAACAAGAGAGTATCATCATATCACACCAATCCTGTCCTCGATCACAGAGAGCAGGGCTATTGTTGTTCCTAAGATAGTAATAGTCACCAGAGGGGGAAGGGCGCCTCAAATTTAGAACCAAAGCTCTGAAACAATCTCCCTGATATTATTTTCTTTCTTTTTTTCTCTCTTTTTGGAATCATTTTATGTTTTTTTTTTGTCTACTGGCGATGTCAAACAATTTTGGCTTAGATCATCCCAAACACTAACGTAGAATTCTTAACAGATCCAACCCTACCAAGAGTATCGCTGCATAATAAATGGTGACACAGCAACATTAGCGGTTATGCTAACCAACCCAGCATTGAAAAAACACCTAAAATTGGTTAATAATGCCAGCAAATAGCACTTACACAGAACTCTTCGATGCTCTTATGACTTTGTTTGTGTCCCTTTTCAGTCCAGGTGGCACACAGAACATTCCTGATGCTCCTTCATCCCGTTCTATTTCTACCCGTTGCCATTACACACTACATTGCCCATAATTCCTGCAAGTCCAAAACAGCAAATTCCCAGCAAATCCCATTTCTGTAGCATCGTACACAAGCAGCATCATCTAAAGAGCGCATGTCTAAACAGAAACAAAAATTTAGCTAAAAAGATATATTTTCAAAACACAAGAAGATATAATTTACAACAGTGTGTGTTTTATGCGGCTTCGGCGGGGGAGGGGCTTATCCATAGATCCAACCCTAATACACATGTCCAGGGAAGGGATTAATACTACGGTTAATATAAGGGTTTGCGCCACGATGCATCGCAGTAGATGATTCTAAATCGATTATTTAAAGTTAAGTATCGATAATGAAAATATGAAAAAGTTGGAATGAAAAGTGGTCTTTTTAATTTACAGCATTGTGTTATTTTTTTTTAATACTCTTTGAGAGGAACATTATGGTCACATTTAGTTTTTTATGTTTTATATATATCTGAGCTTTATATATTTTACCGTTATTAATGCTTTTTATATATTTTAAATAATTTCATTTAGGAAATTATAACATTTTTGAATATTAAAGAAGTTGTATTGAGCTGAATTTGTTTAAAACAGGTAAATAAGTTAAATAAATCTGTTGTTTTGGATTATTATGATTATTTTTTTGTATTTTTTGCTAAATAAGCAACTTTGCTATTTTGGTATTATATTCGGCTAGACATTACTAACCACAGATCCATATTTTTTAATAGATTGCAAATGCCACCGTTAATAAACACTGCTTAGTAAGGCATCGATTTAAGATAAATGATCTAAAAGTGCAACTCTGAACTTGGTGCGCTGTTTATTATTGTCTCTGAAAGTGACTGGGCAAAGTAGTTCCTAGTAAAGAGCGAACAGAAAAATAACCTTCTTTCCATAGAAGCCTAATGATAATCCATCTATCATTAATGTGAGTATATTTTATTATTTAACCTGTTTATGCAATAACCTTGTAGTTTACTTATTTTTATAGCAAAACTATTAACTATTATATATGTAACTATTTTATTTGCAAGATTGTTTTGGTAGCATGCATGCTATACCAAGTGAGCCCTGTAAAAAAGCACATAAAGTATATAAACGCTAGAAATTGTTGTGATGCAACATTTTCTTATGCCTAATAGCCACGGCTGCCCTCGAGAGCTTAACAATGCTGCAGCCGCGGTGATGTGAAGGAAGCATGTGTCTGTGCTGTTGACATGCGCTAATCTCTGAAAATCCTCACTCTTAAGAGTCTCATCAGCACCGAGCGCTGGATCACTCCTGCTAATCCTGTTAATGGCACATTTAACATCCCTCTTTGTGTGGTTCCAGTGAAACCTGTTTATTTTATCTGATAGAAAAGAAAAATAGCTTTTCTGTTTTACCAGAAAGATCCAAGTATACTCTAGATTAGACTGCAGCAGCTCGTTAGTTCAGAGATAAACACTGTAGGTTATTAGCTAAATACTGTTGAGTAAAATATGTTTTATATACATTTAAACAGAGAAAACTGAGATTTGATTATGAGGGAGCATTCACTGCTCCTATTATATGTCCCAAATGTTTTTTTCATGAGAGTAAATGGAGTAACTTTTCCAGATGGTTAAACCTTATTCTTTACTTGTGATTAGAAAAGCTTTTACAAATACGGTTCAGTTTTATCACATAAAAAATACCACAAACGTGTAAGTGTTTCCCTAAAGTTAAAATGTATTCCCTAAATAAATTCTTGTAAAATCCCAATTTCTCTCACACAAGAATTAAAACCTTTTCAAATAATTGTTGTATTAAACAACGTGAAGCCTACATAGCCAATGCATTTGCTGCTACTAACCATATAATCAAGTTTACACACCCTGGCAAATTTTCTGATTTCCTGGCCATTTTTTATGAAAAAATAAATAAATAAATAAATAAAAATGATAAGGTAAAAAGCATTTATTATACATTACCATTTAAGGTAAGAAGCCATTTATTGCCAAACAACTGTGTCAACAGAAACTTTCCAAATTGAACTGATCAAACGTTTACACACCCTGGTGATTTTGACTGGATAACATGCACAATGGAGGTAACCATCTTCCCCTTGACCTGCTTACTTGGAATCAATGTTTGTGCAGAAAAGTTCCTGATAGACGCTTACCTCTTTCATCTAGTGATGCACTGAGATTTCTGAATTCTTAGCGATAAGGAAAGCAAAAGAGCTATCAAAGGATCTTAGGAAAAGGTTGCGGAACTGTACAAAACAGGAATGGGATATAAAAAGCAGTCTTCCGACCCTGATTAAGAAATGGAAAGTGAGGGATTCTGTAGAAACCAAACCATGGTCAGATAGAAAGAAAAAGCAGCCTGAAATACAGGGCTCTGTATGAGGTTGTGTGGCTGTTTCAAGGAGCACATGAAGGAGACGTTTGAAGAAAAAAAGTTGTATTTTTCAGTATTTTCCAGTATCCAGAAGAAAGCCATTACTATGAAAAGGCCACAAACAACTCATCGACTTCTGGAACAATGGGACCAGAATTGAACTACGCTATATTTGGAGAGAGTCAACATGAACGGAACACCATCCCCACTGTGAAGCATGGAGGCGGATCACTGATGTTTTGTGGATGTGTGAGCTCCAAAGGCACTGGAATGTGGTTGAAATTAGTGGGAAGATGCAGAGGAAAGATACACTTGTGCATCATCAGCCTTAAAGCCGCACATGGGACGTTTCTGGACATTGAAACACGACAACGGTTGAAAACAATCAAACTGATTACGTCTGAGCATTCTCTCCCACAAAACAAGGTATTGATGCACCTCTACTGGACAGCTACCATTGTACGTTTGTACCCGTCACAAGGAAAGCCCAGATAGTGAACTCGTGAAGTTTCTTGGAACCCAAAGAACTCATGAATACGCTGTAGAATGCAGAAACGGAATTCCATCTTGTGCAGGAGTGATGGTAATGTTGCAAATGGCGTTGCTAATTCCAGGACGTTAACGTATGGACGACGACTTTGTAAATAAAATATAATCTCTAAACCACACCCACATTTGACTTTACTTGCATATAACATTATAAAACCCCTGACCTCCATCTTTCCCAGGCTGTGTACATGGGTACAGACTGGGTTTTCTTATTTCCTGCAATCCTCATTTTTCTTCCAGCATTCTCATTGGTTGTATTTTAATTCACCTCTTTGATGGCTGTATGTAGTACTGGGGGGAGGGGGGGGGGGTCTGGGGCAAGCTGTTGTTGGGCCATGATTCCATGCCGTGTCTCTGAGACCTGATGGTGTTCATGAACTCTTGGAGCATGATTTGAAAGTTCTTCAATTTCGAGAAAAACATGGAAACAAACCCATCCCGTCTCCAAATCTGCATCTCCCTGACAGCTGGGTGGGATTTAATGTCAAATGGGAGTCATCGGCAGCAAAGGAAAGGCATAAACGCTTCTGTAGCTTCTCGAGACAGACGTGGTTTGCTATAACTGGAGGCTCTTTTTAAGGGTTCTCGCTCACAGTTGCCCAGAAGGCAGATATGCTTCGGATGTGGAGTGTATGTGTTTGTGTGGGCGTTCTGGTGGATGTTATGTGAAAAGTGTATGAGAATGTGGGTGTACAACTGGCTGATTAGCATGAGAGGACGAATGCTATTCCGAGCTTCCTGTGCAGGACTGAGTTTGCTTTTGGTGACGGGGTGTTTGCTGGGTGCTGAGCCGCTAGTGTGGCATGGATATTTAATGAGCTGTTTAATTATGAAGGGCCAGATCAGTCTCGCTGTGAAGCGACGTGGGTTGCTACATGAGCCTTTCTCTCGTTCTGACCTTTTAAGAGCACTGGAGTCAGGGAAACTCCTACTGGGCCTGATCCTTCTCCTGTAGGCTCGTCATCATGTAAGTGTGTGCTCAATAGGCCCTCGGAGAGAGCGTTTAACTGAGCCGTTTGGTGATGGAAGTCTGTGCTCAACCTCTGGGCTAATCTTTGCCCTGTCACCAAAAGCAGTAGAGGAACATCCCGTGTATAAACATCCTCAGATCGTAAATGTGAGTCGTCTATAATAGATTTTACACTAAACAAGACGTGTCTATAATTGGAAAGCTAAGGTATCAGCAGCATTGCATCATTGATGATTGGAAGCAGCTTTCACGAGTCTATGTACCCCAGCCATTGAGAGATTTTTTGAGCCAGGGATTCTCCACAAAGGACTTCTTGCACAACTGCTTCCACATTTGAGTTAATTCCGGTTATAGCAATGACTGCATTCAGAACCCTTTAGCTTCTGGAATTTCTAAAAGTTGTATTTCGTTTATACAAAAAAACCAAGCATGACCCCTTCTTGTAAAATGGAGAAAGCATTTAAACTCGGTCACATAATTCTATTGTTATATATACACAGCTTAGCATAGCCATGATTTGCAATCCAATACTGTGCTTCAACTTTTCTAACTGCTTCCTCAACTTCATGTGTGAGATCATCACTTTTGGATCAAACCATGCACCTGCACCCCTGCTGCACCTCGCTCATGGTGAACCCTGTGACCTTGACAGGGTAAAAGTGGGTAAAGAAAATGAATGAATGAATACAATATTTTGGTAAAAATACACAGAATTAGTTAAAAAAAAAACATTTAAATGACTAAACAATTGCCTGATTGAGAGTCAATACACTGATTAGAGGTTTACACACCAACAGAAGTTCAATGATGCTGCAGATGGTGTACCACAACAGGTTCTTGTGCTCTTCCTCAGCTGAAAAGGAGAATATTCTCCTTTATAACTGTTTAGATCAAGGTTTTAATAGCTGTGGATTATTCATTAAAGTTTGGTTGTTCTGCTGTAGCCATCTGCAATTAGTCAGCTTCCTGTGACTAGTGCAGATAATATTTAAAGATCTCTTAAGGGTTTTTTCACTTGTAAAAATACGGATAAGTTTATCTCCAATTAGATTTCTGCATAGTGAAAATCTTTGAAGTATATTTGTGGCTTGCATGAGAAACTACAGTATGGGAATTTTTACAGAAGCAATATTGTCAAAAAAAGTGTACCTTTTAAATGCTTAGGAGGTACACCTCCTGCCTGCTTATTCCCTTTCAGGGTCATGGGGGTCTGCTGGTGCCTACTCACACCCGGTGGCCCTCGCGGTACTCCCTGTAGAGGTCACCAGTCCATTGCAGGGCAACACACACATCCACACCTGAAAAAAAAAAGGGAAAATGCGACAAAAAGAGCAAACTTTGCTGAATCATGTACTTGAGTTTTCTTCCAGATCTGTTGCTTTTGTTTCCGTTCCTTGCTAGACTGTTCTGAATGTGTGGGTGACTGTGGCAGTGCCGTCTGTCTGAAGTTCTGCCGGCTTCGTTTTGGCCAGAGCTGGATGTAAAATTCGGGTTGGAGAATATATTGGAGTGAAACTGAGAGACATGCTGCTTCCTTTGTGAAAGACAATGATATGTTCCTGGTGTACAATAGCACAGCTCTTACAACAGGATAGAAGAAGGGGTATTAACCTGCAGGAAGTTGCATGTGCCTTGTCCTGGATATGTCACACTGAATAGGTGCCAGGGGCAGTAGTGATGTGAACTGAAGCAGTCCAGCACTGCACGTCGTTTTCATATTCTATCTTTAGAGCTCATACGCTTTGATCCTGACCAGCTGCAAGAGTTGGTTTTTATGGTCTGAAATAAAGGTTATATTTTTACCTTTATATATCTACAGAAGAATTCTCACATTTCATCTGGTTCATAAAATACAGGCGTGGTTTTCTCACAGAAAAGTATTGCATGTATGCACGTTTATTCCATACGCGGAAAATTAATTGGATGGGATGCTCCTTTAAATGCCTTTAAACTCAAACTAGGAATATGACTAACAAATGGGAAGGTTAAAATTGTTTTTTTTTTTTTTTTATTTCCTGGGTCCATATAAACAGAAAAGAAGCCCTTTGGGAACCGAAACCGTCGTTGTTGTTTCTTATGAAATGAAGTGTGTTTTGCAGAATGATGCCGAATAATAACAATGGCTATAAATAAGAGTTTAAGTACTTATGAATGTAAATATACATATGCTTTGAAAACATGGATGTTTCTGTGTTTGCTCCTGGAGCTTCGACTCAAAAGCAGAGAAATCTCTCAGTATCATGTCCTCCAATTCTCACCCTCATCTGTCTCTCTTCCTACTTTCAGTCTGCTGCTTTGTGGTGCACAAGCGTTGCCATGAATTCGTCACCTTCTCCTGCCCCGGCGCAGATAGGGGTCCAGCGTCAGATGTGAGTACAAGAATCACACCATGCTCCTTCTTTCCACCCTTCTTCCTTCTCCCTGTCTTTTTGTCTCACCTCCTGAATCCCATGTGTTGGAGCAGAGGAAGAAGATGGCCGTAAGTTGTCGACTTGTGGCAAATCTAATCAGAACAATGTGTGAGACTGCCTTGGTGACGGTAACCCTCTCAGTTTAGGATCCCCTTTGGAGTTGTTTTCTCACTCACTTTGTTATACTAGAATTTAAATGAACAAATTACCTGCTCTATAGTGACTGCAACAGGAAGTGTGTGTGCACAGGGGACCAGAGCTCTTTTTGTTATTGTGAATGAGATCAAGTGTAGAACGGCAGCTCAATCACATCATTACAAGCGCTACACGTGGGAACAGGTTGCAGGATGAACGCTGCTGTGCACTTATGGGAAATAGCTTTGCTCTTTGAATTTACGCAATTATGCAAAGCACATTTCTCCTCTTCTTGTGGCTAGAGCTGTGTTTATTTAAAAGACCATTGGTCACTGGGTTTACTCAAAAACTTGAAATAATGTGTTTTACACATCTGGCACGGCGTACAGTTATTCACAAGATCATTTTCTATAGATCTCTTCTTATTAACCTGTTGATAGGAAGAGCTGATGACCCACAAACTACAGAACCCATAATGCAGTGCATCAGCCTGGCAACATTGGTTTTATGCAATATTGACAGAGCGTCTGTGACATCTCCCATAGGATTCTGATGAAAGGTTTGGGTGTTGAAAACCTTCGTCTTCTTTGGAATTTGGAATTTGATTTTTAAATAACAAACTTCGGGAGGAGCTTAGTAGGACCAGCCAATGAATTTCCCGTGCCCCTAACTATGAATCACCATTTTTTTGTCTATTTATTCTCGCTCCTGCCAGAGACATGTCAACGTTTGTTCAAGCTGCCCCATCTATGGCTTCACCAATTCATAACCATTCATTTAAGTTGTGAAGGAAGGGGGAGGGGCTATGTTCACGGGTCAATATCACTGCCGCTCCCAGACTCCTGACTCAGACAGCTAACCCAGTACGTGACTTGTCACTTGTTAAACTTGGTGGGTTCATGTAGGTAAATTTGGAATAGTCGAAAATGGGCAAAAGAGGCATGACTTGAGTGTTTCCAAGATACCTGATTGGCGTCATGTTTCAAGCGGTTATGAACAGCCAATGGGTGTCACTCAAGAAACATCATGGGGACCGAATGGAAACATGGTTTTTTAGCTGTAAAGTTAAGAATTTTCTCACGGCTATCAATAAGGTCCTACAAAATTCTAGAGTCTAGTGGCCAGTCGATGAACTGCAGGACTAAAAACAAACAATTTTCTGCATGGAAATGTTGGAAAGTCACCTAAATTAAAAAAGGTACTCTCAGTGTCTGACTGTACCTTTACAGGATAAAATATAACAAAAAATGGACAAAATATAACTTGAGTATTACATTTACTTAAAAATGTAGCAGTATATCTACACAACAAACGAGTGCACTTATTATTATTATCATTTGGTAGAAAGTAAAAATATTAGAATATTTGGATTCGTATTTGTAAAAGTTTTCTTTTGTTTCATGCATAAGGAATATTTAATAAGGAATTTTTTTGTGGAGGCAAATAATTAATCAAAGTTCTAGTTTATAGTTGTTTCATATTTCATATTTTTTTGTGTTCAAACATTTTGATACACAACAGGAAGTGTATACACACAGGTGATCTGAAAAGGTACAAAAATACAATTCTAGCATGAAATTGCCAAAAGCCCACTATTGATCCGAACTCAATTTAAATTTTAAATATAAGTGAACACATTTGACCATACAGAGTTCGTTTCTTCAATTACGAGATGCATTGACACCTCCCCAGAAGTGTTTCTTAAATGCTAACAAAAAGACTGTGTGAATGCATCGCAATCCATCTTAATTGATGTTAATTATTGTGTGGGCAGTTTATTGGACTGATCTGACCGACTGTGTCAAATGAATCACTGCACAAGAATTAAACGAATAAAAAAGACAGCTGTGAAGTCCAGATGGCAAAGAGAAAAGCTTTTTTATAACGTTACTCCATCTTGCTGCCATTGTTCTTCACACACACAGCTTATTTGTTTGTTTTCTGTCAAACGTAGACCTTTAATACTGTTCATATAGACGCCTATTTTCTAGGAGCATTATTGGTGGTTAGGGCAAAATGTCAGAATGTTTTTATTGCTGATTCATTAACCTCCAAGCTCAAAACACTTGAAGTCCCGGGTCAGCCAGAAATCCAACATATTTATACTGTACACACAATGTTATTATGACCCGAATCTAAAACGAATGATGGAGGAGGTTCCATGCTCCAATCCACAGTAGCTTCCAATCCATTTGGCTTTTTTCCACCACTTCTAGCGATTCATTCATGAATGAAAACATCCTTTCATCTTCCCGCACACACTGTGGAGACATTCATGTTTAATTTGTGTTTTATCTCCATTGGAATTAAAGCATGTTTCAGTAAAAGTTGTCGTATTTATTAAATCAAGACTCAGCCTTGTGACACAAGCCATGATTTATTCTTGAGTAAAATTGCCAGGGATTCTCAGAAGAGACAGTAAAGAGGTTTATGAGTATAAATATAGTCAATGTCAAACACAGACAACCAAACTGACTTCAAAGATGTTTTCGAAGGGTCTCGTTTTAGTCTTCAATTATAGAAGTGGGCTAATTAGACATTCATCAAGGGATTTCTGCACCGGTAGGCTCATTAAACTCTCATAAACGTTACAAGAGATCAGAATTGCATTGAAACCCATCTCTGATTGCAGTTGTGCAATAATTTTTTTTTTACCTCAGAGACTTTGGATCATTTGTGCATCTACCCACTTCCTCGTTTGTCTTGATCTGTGTTTCCAAGACTTTTGCTTTGATCAGGATTCGGGAGGTCTTTAGAAAGCAGAGGTGTTTAGCGCCCACTGGTTTCTTAGGAAGTCAAAAATGCTTTTTTTTTTTAAACAAATCACCCCCACGTTATTCAGTTGGACGTGTAGACTTTCTTAATGAGCAAATTCAATTAGTATTTAACCTTGGCATTAGCTAATTGAACCCATTTCCCCAGTTATCTGCTGCTCATGTCTTAAAAGCTACAATAGTTCCAGTGTGATGTCTTGCTGGAAATCCTAGGTGTTCTGCAGGGCTGAAAAACCTCTTAGCGACCCATTATTTGGTTTAAGGGTTCTTCATGACACAGAGATAAAGTTAAAGGCAAGCTGAGATTCCTGAATTACAAAGAAATGTATTTGTTTGTGGTACATTAAAATAAGTCAAATGTCATTTAATGTAATAAACGGTTGCTATAATATACACTGGTACATAAAACTTTAAACATGCATACGACTGTAGTCTACCTGTTCCTGTAGTCTCAGACCGTAGCCCTCTCTTCCTGTGTATTCGCATAAAAGTTGTCACATTTATGAAAGGGAAGAAAAGTATTACTGTCCATTAAATGCAACTGAGCTTGATGCGTTGATGCACCATGCACAGTTTTAATCCTTATAAAGAATGTACCATTTGATATAGAACCCTCATTTTTAAAGATATTGTTAGCAATATTGAAATATGGGTGTGTAGGGCTTCTAGCTTTGATCAGGTTGTGTTTTCCAGCTAATACTTCGGAACTATGTTCATCTGCATGCATTTAAAAAAAAAAATGGTTTGGCCAGAAGATTTGTTTTCGCTCTTTTGGTGTTTTTAAAGTTATTTTGCTCAATAACCATAAGAGGTTCAAAGTGGTTCAAGAACAGCATGCAATTTTTGGGCGTGTCTTCGTAGAGGTGGTCCTAATTCAGAAAACTTATTTCTTCAGCCCTTGGTTTAGAGGTAGGGTGTGAGTAAGAGAAATGATACTCCAAAAAATGTGTGGCTTTGCTAATAAATTGAAACAATATCTTTATTCAAATGAAGTTGGTGGGTGAAGGGGTTTCCCAAGCTCATGCCATTGAGAATAGTAGGAGAGGTGACAACGGTCTGTAGGTTGGGTGAGGTAGCAGAGAGAACCTCTGGTAAAAAGGAGGTTTTGTGCATGGGGCCCCGGGGAAACATGGGCAGTGATTGGCCACCGGTGCCGACTCGCCAACTGGAGGGTGTTGTGGATCACATCTTACCCTGGCCAAAAGCTGACTGTAAGAGGTAACATCAAGAAAGACACATCTATTAGTGAGGAGAAAGAGTGAATCCACAATTCTAGAATGCATAAGCTTTTAATCAGACATGGGTCAGATCTTTATTACACTGACCAAAAATAAAAAAACAGGTTAACAGGAAGAATGAAGTACCAAGGGTTAATTGATAAATTAAATAAATACATTTTCATTTAAATACAGTTTTATTGCTGCATCTGTTTACCCAAGCAACCCTTGTTTTCAAACCGTGGAATGGACTTTAGACCAAAAGTGGGCCAAAGATATCCAAATATATGCAGTCCCTGTTACATGTAGAATCTATTTTATAGTGAGATTTAGTTTTTATACTATTGCTTATTATTTATTCATTAGTGTTTATAAATGACCCAGAATTATATGCCCCGTTTCAAAGTTTTTGATCCCTGAACGTCGTCTGCCATTCACAAAGCTCTTTCTAGAAATCTTCACTCCATCTCCCACTCCATCATTATTTGAACCCCGATGGGATGGTCATGAATGCACCCACAGTCTCTTCCAGAAGTGGGTGAGCTCTATAAATACCCCTCTCACACTGGTTGCATGCTCCCATGGGGAACTGATTTAATAAGGCCAGGCAGGCATTTGCATAAACAGGTTTCCGGCACCAGTCACACTTTGCTCTGATTGGGTATTTACCTTTCATGCTGGTCGACATGGAGGTTTACAGAGAGAAGAACTTTAATAATGCTGCATGAATATGCTGCTGCGCAAGCTATTGTGAAGTTATTTAAAGAGCCATTTCAAGGAGAAAGCAAACGTCACTCTGTTGCCGAGCAGTGTGCCGCTTTGCTTGTCACAAAGAATTAGAGAGGAAACATGGCTGGATTGATCAGAATCAAGAGTGTCTGTGTCTCACTACAGTGCCATTGCTGTACAGTGCTTCCAGTGACCCTTATTAACAGCATTAAATGATATAATTACAATATCTTTATTTATGGTTGTGCTATATAAACTATATATGTACTATGTATACGCAAAGCACATCCCAAGGCTTCTCAATGGGATCAAGGTCTGTGAAATTGAAGTCCCTGTTAGGGAGCCAGTGTCCCCAGAAGAGTGGCAGCCAGTAATAATGACCACTACATTGAAGACAATCAATCATTCACCCGATCGGGACACTCTTCTAGTCCTGCTTCACCAGTTAAAAGGCCCATTCATAAAAATCCATTCACCTTTAGACCTACAGCAGGGGTGTCAGACTCATTTTCACCGAAGGCCACATTAGCATAATGGCTGTCCTCAAAGGGCCCGATGTAACGTATAAATGTAAAACAATGTAATCGCATGTAAAATAAATGTAACTACTCCTTAATGTTAAATAACTCATTATTTATAACTTATTCAAGTGACAATTCAGTTGCATAGAAACAATTGTATGCTTGTTGTTCTAATGTAAATCCTTTTGATTTTTGTCAGCTTATGAAAACCCACATAACTCCATTAATGAAGGATCAAACTGTCCAAGTGAAAAAAAGAAAAATAGCATTTTTGCAATTTGTTTAGCGAAAAAAAACCCTCACAGATTGAAGACGATGCTTACCGATCATCATCTTTTATCATCAGGCTCAAGAAACAGATCACAGATAAACTGTTAGCTCCGCCCATTTCACATCTTGAAATTTATTTTAGCGTGAGAAATCGGAGGTGTGACGTGAGAAATGCGTGAGTCTTACCATCAATGTGTGAGAGTTGGCAGCTCTGCAGTTGCACTCGTTAGCATGGATGCAGAAACACCGTTGCGGCTACCGTAGGCATTGTGGGAAATGTAGTGTTTTTTTTAGACACTCAAAACTTTTAAGCTCTCGGAGGCCACATTAGATTACATGGCGGGCAAAACATTTTAAACAATACATGCAGCCAACTAAATGTTAACCAAGTATTGGTGGAGTCATTATGTTTTAAGAAGCAGACGAAGGAGTTTATAAAACTTATGAAACAGAATGAAGCCAGACCTTCATACTGCTTTAAATTACACACAACATAAAATAGAAAATAATCCTAGAGGGAAATGAGACCAATGCAAGCAAAACCAAACTACAGAGCATGGTTTAATACAATGTATTAAAAATAAAAAAGACAAAAAAAAATAGAATAATTAAAAATAAACACTAAAACACTAGAAAATGTATTAAGCAACGAAAGAACTTACAGTGATCTTAAAAAAGTATTAGACACAAAATATAAATATTAAAGAATCACTTCAAAATATGAATAATACAAGAACTTTTCATTTGATCCATTTCGGGATACAAACTACTGATCCAGCTGGTGGCGCTAATGTACCAAAAGCAAACTGCCAAAAAAACAACAGAAGAAGAGTAAGAGGGTAGACCGTCCCGTTTACCAAGGGTTTATGCAGCCTTCGGAGGATCCTCCTAAGACGCAGCTTTGGAAGCTGGGTAGGAAGGACCCCCCGGAAGGCTTTTAGAACCTGGATTGGGACACAGCTCATATCTATCCATCCATCCATCCATCCATCCATCCATCCATCTATTTGCATATCCTCAAAGCCCATCCTTGAAATGATGCACAGCTGTCTCGAAACAACCACTTCTCATAAATACTTAATCTATGGCTAAAACTAAAATAGAAGGCGATGTATTTGTGTCTTGAGAAATATTCTGATCTCTCAAGTTATTTTTCTCCCTCCAGCCAGACATGACAACCGACGCAAACTCTTGCTGTGGCAGGTACCAGCCTGTTGCTGGGCGATGTGCTTTGGCCATCACCATGGGAACCCTCTGAAGGCCACTGGGTGGGAGGGCTTTGTTACACTGCATTTCGATTGCATCTCCTCTCCCTCCCCTGTTTTTCCATTTGAACTCTTTTGAACAGAGCTGCCGGCACCTTCTTATTCAGAGCTGATTGTCGATGACTCAGTGCGCTGCTTGCTATGTGATAGAAGCATGGAAGTGGGAGGATTTTGCATGTGTTGTTTCAGAAAAGAATGTTTGTTGTGTTGTCAAAGGAAAAAAAACATCATTTTCTCTATGACGGATATAATAGCATGTCCTATCGTAGCTTTGATGAGAATTTATGAAGGGCCATTCATAAGGTTCAAATCATCATTTTAACATAATCCCCAGCGTTTTACAGAGCAATGGTGCATCACCTAAAGTTCAAACTAATACCCCTTTCAAGAGCCAGGAAATATGTGATCAAATCTGCTGAAGCACAAATCAGATTCGAATAGGTTTACTCCCTATTCTTAAATTTTACTCCTGTGCTCAGCTCATACTGTAAACATCCTCAGGCTCAGCCTGCCTGGCTTTGTAGGGGCAAACCAAACATCCTGAAAAATCATTTACATTTTTGCAAGAGGTTTTGCAACACTCTTTCTGTATTTCCTGTTTTTGGCAATGTTCAAAATTATCCTGTGTGTGACTGTGCGCCGCACAGAAAAGGAGACGATGTAAGGACGCATCTGTAATGTTTACAGAAGGCATATTGTTGAAGATTTGAGACTTTGTTATTATCAAATAATATAAAGGAATGAAAATGGTGATCAAAAAGGTGATCGAGAGAGACAGAATGAGAGAGACCCTGAGAGACTGTTAACTCACATGCCCTCGATCTACCTCACATCATGTACACGAGGTAGGGGTGGGCGATATCTCGATATTTAAAATATATCGAGATATTTTTTAAACTCGATATGAATTCTGGCATATCGTACATATCGATATAATGTCTATATTTAATTTTCACCAATTTGCTTGTTTGGCTTCTCTGTGCTGCGCTCGTCCCCGCCTCCTTGCTTTTGTTCCCCCTCCCCTTGCCTGTCGTCTCATTCAACATGGCGGCGCCCGCAACCAGCCCGGAGGCTACAGAACTTGTTGCAAAAAAGAACAGCTGGCTCCATTATATGGAAATACTTTGGTTTTAAGTCGTCAGACGAACATCAGACAGATGTCTACTGCCGTGATTGCCGTGAAAGTTGCTGCCAACCAAAGCGCAACTAATCTCCACAATTCTATAACGCTGGAGTGTAGAATATGAAAGACAGAGCGCAAGGTGGTGTAGCATCACAGAGTCCGTGGCATTTCACATAGCGGTGGACATGGCACCCATATCCGTCGTTGAACAACGTGGCTTTAAACGTATGCTAAAAACACTTGATCCCAGTCAGATACAGTTTACCCAGTCGCCATTACTTTTCGAGACAGGAACTCCCGCGACTGTACACTACAGAGAGAGCGCGGCTTGCTGCTGAATTGGAAAAGGTTACTTACAACAGAGGTCCTGCAAAGATGAGCTTGAGTTGAGTTGTTTTATTTTTGAATGAAAAGAAGGCAATGTGTATTATTTTACAGTTAAATTATTATTTATGTTATCAGGGATTTTGTTTATATCCTAAATGTTACAGGAGCACTTTGTTCCTATGCACTGCCTGTTTTTTAGTTGTTTTATTTTGAATGAAAAGGCAATATGTATGCAAGGATTTCTGAAAGAAAATTTGCAGAAGCACCTCTGAGCTTCAATAAAAAACGACTTTGACATTTGTATTATTTTTTTTTTTTTGCAGTAGGGTTTTTTTGGGGGGGGTGGTGGTTATAAATCCTGTAAAGATATCGAGATATATATCGTATATCGAGATATAGCAAAATATATTGAGATATATTTTTTGCTTCATATCGCCCAGCCCTAACACGAGGTCTCTCTAACGCATGCTCAGTCTACCTCACACACACTCTGTATACTTGGTGCTCTCTTTCTACCTCACATGCACACGAGGTCTCTCTCGCGCACACTCAGCCTACCTCACTCAGACTCTGTCTACCTCATGCACACTGTCTACGTCACATCCACACTCTGTCTACCTTTCTCTCACACACACACTCTGTCTTCCTCATGTGGAGACTCTCAACCTCACATGCACTACTGTTTTTTTTTTACCTGCTTCTGCCTATTGTTTTTCCTGTCTGCACATCAGGCACTATATCTATACTTTCCTTTCATTGTATCCTATTGTTTGAAGAATATTCCCCACGTCTCATTTGTTTAATTCTACTCAGTGCAAGTGAAATAAACTCAGTCTGTTCTCTTTGCTCTGAGTGAATCTGTGTTTTAAGGCGAGAGCCAGCAATACAGGGGTGACATTGTCATCTGACTATTCAGATGAGTCTACAAAGGGCCCTTCACACCTGCACCTGCTCTGCATTTCACAGCCGCTTCTGTTCTGCCTTCATTTGCCTGAATGGAGCTTCACATCACATTGTTCTCTGTGCTGCTTTAGATGCGGATAGAAATTGTGTCTGGCGTCATGTATTTTACCAACACATACCACAGTTTCTAATGACTATAATGCACTTGAAAGGATGCACTGAGATGAAAAGCAGCTTTTTGGATGCCTTAAAAGAACGTTTTAAATGCTTTCTCTTACAAAATGTGTCAATTAAAGAAAGACGGGTATCATCTTTCTGTTCTGTTTGATTTTACATCTCTCTCTCTTTCTCATTCCACCTCTTGAATGCGAGCAAGCAGCCTCTGTAAATTCCTTTGACCTCTTCTCATTGTATATTCCTCTCCTGTAAGAGCTTGTAACTCAGTCCTGTTTTATTTCTTCAGCGTAACCAGGAACCTGCTCGGATGGAAACTGTACTCTTTTTGTCAGTGTGTCATCACCATTGTGAACTGTATTCAGATGGAGAATTTTAAAACAGCTTCTTATGAAAAGGAAGCCATAATAGAGCCCCTGCTTGATGAATAATGCATGCAGTAGATTGGGGGGTATATTGAGTTGTGGGATGCTTCTCTTGCCAGTGTTGGAGTTACAGTGCCTGTGCCCTAGTCAAGGGATTATAATAAAAAGAAAAGTAAAGACATTTAAAAGATCACATGATTCTGACCTCGGTGGAGAATGAGTTGTGGTGCCCTGGAAGAGAAGACCCAGACCCCGAGTGTGTAAACAAGGTGGTTGGGCAATTAAATGTGCTGTAGAGGAAGAGAGAAAGTCAAGGCGAGGAATTTGAACAATTATAAGCTTGGAAAGATAATGTGGCGCTCGACCAAGTGATGTCTTTTATGTGAGGATTAGAAGTTTATCGACCGGAAACCTAACAGGAAGTTATGCATGGAGTTCAAAGGTGTTCCATTTTTTTAAAAAAAAAATGGGATTTTTGGTTTTGTGGATTTAATGTTTTTATTTTGTTGGATTTCAAGTTAAACTTTTTTCATGGCTAAAACCAAACCGTTTCAAAATGCTATAAATCAATGAAGTCTCTGAACTGTCTAAAAATGAAAAACCTACTTTCATTATTAGCCATTCATTAAAATTCCATTAGAGCCATTCATTAAAGTTAATGTATTAATTTTAATAATAATTTTTATGGTATCCCTAAATATTTATATTAAATTTGTTGTTGTTTATTCTTTTTTCTTCTTTTAGTTGTAACTGTACTTTTCTCTCTTCCAGAAATGGGCCACAACTTGAACAATAAATAAGACAAAAACATAATAAAAAAAGTGCACAAGGTAAACTTGTTCACAGAAATAGACACAGAAACATAGGGAATATAAAGGGATAGAAATCACCAGACAAAACGAGATACAGGTGTGCAGGATATTAGAAGAGCAACAGGATGGGAGGGGCAGGAGCAGAGAGACATGAGGAGAGAGGCACAAACACAGACAATAAAATTAACAAAATTAAGTGTGGGAAGGTGAAACCCATGAAAAAAGTTTTAAAAATGTAATAAAAATTCATACTCACACAATTATGAAAGAAATCTGTAGTATGCAACAATAGCAGTGCCTGCTACCAGCTTCTAGTATATTTAGTTATTATGCTGTGCTTTTTAGATGCCTTTTGTAATAAACTTCATGGATTTGTAACAATGAGGGCTAACATTTAAGCAATACTAAACTAGTTCTGTTCAATTTCTGGCCTAATAAGCTTTTAATGCATATGTTTTAATGCTGCTTGTGTTCCCCGCTAATCTCTCTTCCCTTTTAATGTTTTTGTTTTGTTCCAGTCAACAATTATCCCCCAGATTTTTATATAATGCTTATTTTTAGCTGACCTTTTTTTTCTCTGTGTGCATGTGTGTGTGTGTGTTTCCTAAGGACCCACGCAGTAAGCACAAGTTCAAGGTGCACACATACTCAAGCCCGACCTTCTGTGACCACTGCGGCTCCCTGCTCTATGGCCTCATCCACCAGGGCATGAGATGTGACCGTGAGTAGCCTCTCACAAACACACATCGGACACATGGCATTTGAAAATGATGGAGATGTCGGTTGGCTTTTATTACTTAGGGATCATTAAGTTGTCATTGACTCCACCTTAACAACCATACTGTTTACCTAAGCAACCAGATTAGCATATCTAAATGCTTTGGAAATTAGTAGAGACACTGGGTTGGTTTATGTTACTTACAGTGAAAAAGGAACAATAATTAAGTCACTTAATCCCCCTAGCAACCACACTGTTTACCATAGCAACCAATTTAGCATAGCTCTATCTCAGCTTTGGAATTTAGTACAGACATGGGGGTTGGTTTATTTTACTCATAGTGACACAGAGAACATACTATTATGTTATTACAGATTGCCATAGCAACTAAACTTTTACCCTAGCAACTAAAGCAGCAGCCTCAGAAAAGCTAGCAACATAGGACTTGCTAAATATCACTCAAAGTGAGAAGGGTATTGATTTTTCCATTGATTTTAATTAATTTGCCCATCTACTGTATGTTTTCATTACACAATACAGCATGCGGTACTTTGTAAACCACAGTATAATCGAGGAGCTATCCATGTTGTGTGTCTTTGTGAGGTAAATATAACCAGGCCCAGTTGCAAAGCACCTCATTGAAAAGAGATTTTCCATCTCACGGTTGCCAGCCTCTTATCCAGTGTCCAAAACATAAAACATTCAAAAAGCTTCCCTCACTGAGCACCTGTCCCAGCCTCTGTGGCATAAGTATTCACCCCCACTAGCATTCTTATTGACATATGCACCAGCAAATTTACCAGCGTCTTTTAAAGGCTGACAGGAAGGCTGAGCAGACAGGTAGCGCAGGGATAAGGTGCTCCGCATCACTCGAAACACAATGCTGTTATGCTTGAGGACTGTGACAGCTATAATTACCACTGTGTAGTTTCCAGAGTGTGATTCGTCTTCTCGAGCCCTCTCCTCCGTGTTTATACACCAGCTCCGGTGTGCGCTCTGTCACACGTCTGACTGATTTGTGGAGAAGTGCTGCTGTGCATCAGGGATGTTCTTGTGTCTGTTTTACACAGCACCTTGATTTAGCGCGCAGAGTGCTCTTTTCTGTTTGATTTGTAAACTTGAGTCTGACTCTGTGTGTTTGGCAACATTACAAAAGAGTTTTTGGCATCAACACAACTAAACAATTAAAAATGAGCGATTAGCATCTTTAAGTCGCCCTTTTCTCTGCAGACAGAAAACACTGCCTTCGATTGTTTACGATGTTGTTGGATGGCTGTGTGTTTTTTGCACCTCGCTTTTGCTTGTTTGTGTTCATGCTAGCATTGGTGCCTTTTGTTTAGTCACAAAGTGTTTAATGTTGCCAATAAATGCGAGTGAAAAGCCTGTGCAGAGGCTTTTATTGT
Source organism: Danionella cerebrum (assembly GCA_007224835.1). Lineage (NCBI taxonomy): Eukaryota > Metazoa > Chordata > Actinopteri > Cypriniformes > Danionidae > Danionella > Danionella cerebrum. Next base: position 147,248 of record SRMA01025816.1, read on the forward strand.
ATTATTAGATTGCAATCCTATATTTGAAAAAGCATCTGTCATTACTTAGTGTTGTATGGTTTAGAATTTAGAACACCTTTGACCTCATTATTTATTATTCTCAGGTTAGGTTGGGTAAGTCAAATCTTTAAATAACGTCCCAGTTGGAGTCTTGGACACTTTATAAGCTCTTTTAACCTCTTAACCGTCCATTTATGGTCACCCAGCAACCGTGTAAGTTCAGAACGAGTCATGGACGCTGGTTAACTTTCTGTGAAGTTTCAGCATATTAAGCCAATGCTTTGTAACTTTGTTAAAAAAAACTTATATGAACATTACAAAACCTTAAAGTTATAGAACAGCAGGAACATCTAAAAAGTGCCATATTTTGTTGATAGTGTGTTTAATAGGTTCATTATAAAATGACATATTTCAAGACTTTATTTTTCTTTTATTTTTCCTTAAAGATAATGAAAATCAAAAGTCGAAAGCTCTTAAAATGTCACTGTTTTATAAAAAGAAAGTATGCTTATTTTTTTCGACTGGTTGGGCCTGTTTTTGCATGTATTGCTGCATCTATGTGGCATGGCATGGAGATAATGGCCCTGGTGCTAATGGATTGCTTTGATGTCACCCTTCTGGTCAACTTTATGCCTGAGTCTGGTGACTCTCCTCTTCTGGAGAAAATCTCTGAGGTTCTCCTTGGGGTTGAGGTCGGGTGGGTTTGCAGGTCGACCAAGCCCAGAAACACCATGTTCATTGACCCAGATTTTGCTAACTTTTCTTATTCCTTCCATTCATGAACAACCAATTCACTTTTTTTTGACAAAATTACAAACCAAAAGTGTTTGATCTTTCCATATACAGAAACAAATTGAACATTTAAATGAGCATAAAAGTTTTAGGAGTCAAAGTGTTTAATGCTTAGACAACTACAACCCACTGGAATCTGCTCCTAAATATGGCTATAAGGATTATCAGAAGAATTCTCATTGAAACGTCATCGGTCAACTTCATCCAACAATCCTGAGATGAGAAAACATTAAGATTCAGGTCTAGCGGATATGCAAACATAAGCACCACAAACAACGATGAGCATTGGGGGATACCAATAACTCCACATAGAAGAGGGGGGTTACTTTACCAGGCTACAAATACTTTGCTGTGAATTTTTTTTTGCTTACTTGTGACTGAAAAAGTATCGCTGTTAGTAATGCACTTTATTTATATCATCAGTCTTCCCGCCACTGGCTATAACCAAGCTTAGCCCTGCTTAGCTTTTGTGTGCCAGCCTTGGGCTGCAAGGTGATAGAGCTATGGCCGACATTGGCCCGATTATATCCAATATAAACAATCCATTGAATTCCATGCCCAAAATTCTATGCTTTCAATTGATCTTTTTGATAGACCCTGCAGTTTGCAGGCTGTTGGAGGCTTTATGAGTCACAGCTTTTCAAAGTTACTGAATCAGCTCTACAGGTCTCTGGCAAAAGGAAAGCATGTCCTCCCCCTTACGTCTGGGCTTTTAAATGTCACCGTATAAATAGACAGATTTGTGCTTTAAAACATGTTTTTGGATCTTTAAGTTTGGGTTGCAGAGTAACTTGTCTCTTTCTTCCCATCTAGACTGCATGATGAACATCCACAAACGCTGTGTGGCCAACGTGCCCAGTTTGTGTGGGACTGACCACACTGAGAGAAGAGGACGCATCCAAATCACTGCAGAGATCAAGAACAATGTGCTCACCGTCAGCAGTGAGTCACCACTGCCCACACATGCATACACACACTGTACATGGCTCCGCAGATGTGCTTGGGAGGGAAAATTACCCAAACACCGCAGCGCTGGTTAATGGGCCGTGGACCCTTAAATTCCACACAGATGACCCTTGAAGAATAGCCAGAACGCACTTTAAATGCCACCGTTCATGTCGATATGTTACGCTCCGGCTAAGAGTCTGTTTCGGTGGGGGTTTGATGGTAATCTCCTAGTGTCTGACTCCTCCTAGTGGTGAGTTTAATGCAGCACCAGGCAAATATGTCATTATATCAGCGATGAGAAACACATTTTTAAATTTTCTGTAGGATTTCTAGCAGTTGCACAGGCATCTCTTAGAATTCTGAAAATATTTTCTCTGTTTTCAAAGATAAATATTTATAGGATCCCAAAAATGTTTTGCACTTAAGTACAACTACTACAGTGAAAGTGTACTCAAGTACAAGTAAAGCTTCACTTACCCATAGTGAAGTATGCATGGCTACAAAGTAATAATGAGGGCATTTTATTACTTTCAAAGTGGCTTACATGAAAAAAAAAATAGATCCGAAATTAAAGTGTGTTGTAGACCTAACATACTGTGGCAGTCTGAATGAATGCTGCTGCTTTTCTTTTCCAGCAGAGGGTGGCATTCTCAAACTGGAAGCTTCCATGCTGCTTCACCAGAGAAAAATGCAGCACAGCACTGGTGAAACTCACTTGACCAAAGATATATGCCAGTAGTTTGCAGCACACAAAAGAAAACAGTTTTAGATCAAATCATTTATTATTTTAAGCTACCAACACCAAGTGTGCTGAGATGACTGTGGGAGCCTGCTGTCGGGTAGTAAATAAAGTGTGGTGTGAATTGTGGACATGGTGGCTGAATAATATGATAGCTGAAGGCAATAAAAACATGTTTTTTAAAGGTAAATGCCATCCAGAGATTGATCTTTTGCTCTACTCCCTCCACAAGTGACTCCCCAAGATTCTCAAAGTTTTTGCATATTTCAGAACCAGAGAGTTTACACTTCTCCTTTTTTCACTGTCAGTTCTACGGTTTACGTCTCCCGGCTCTCCATGATGTGTTCATGCTAACTTGAATCCCCTGAGCACTCCTGCTGTGTCTCTGCTGGGTTTCTACATCTTCAGAACTTCCCTTTGCATTCCTTCACTTCTCATTTCCTCACTGCCAGTCCTATGGCTCACCCCCCCCCCCCCCAACTCACCATGGTCGGTTTCTGCTATCTTGGATCTCCTGAGCACTCTCTGCCTGGCTCTTCACTCTCAACTCTTCTTCGACTGTACTGTTGACAACTTTTGGTACTCCGGACTAATCCGCTACTCACCTCTTCATTTGAGAATTTGTTTTCATTGATTTATCGTTGTTTTATTTGGATCTTTTTGAAGGTCTTCTACATAATTGTACTTGATATAAATCATATAGAATCAAATAATTTTAGTTATATAAATGCAATGATTGTTGATTTGTACAATAAGTAATTTATTTTGTACGCTGGAATTCATTCATTAATGTAAAAATGACCCAAGATTTTGAAATATTGGCATCGGCCAGATAAAACCCATATAGATGCATTCCGTGTCACAAAGTCACAACGTGACAATGTTGATATTGTGCACAATAAAATAAATAGTAAAGGCATTATTTATGCTTATGTCCGTGCAGACCATCAACATTTATTGTTTGAACTAGCCGTTAAATTCTTCTGGTTTATGTAAAGTCCTTGGGTACCACTCCTCATTGAAGCATGCAGCACGCGTCCCTCTTCTAATGCGCACTCCTGGGCCATTTCATCCCTCAAGCCTTAGATTCAACTAACAGCCTTTAGCTCGCTAGCAGCTAATGACCAGAACCACATGTAAAGAACCTAGGCCGAAAGACATTTTTAATCCATCACGCCGTTTTTTATCATTTAATGTCAGGCAATAGCACGGCAGATCTGCTGAGCGTACAGTAAGATGAATGGCTCCTTTTACCGTCGCGCTTTTCAAAGGCATGTCACTTAAAGCTAATGAATTGACCAATACCTGGATGGAAATGGGATGGCCACTCTGGCATTAAAAGGTCCTTTCTACCTCATCTTTCACACAACCGGAGAACTTCCATTTGATAAATGCTAGTGAAGCACTCTCTTGGTTTAGTATGTTGTCAGCTAGTTTTATGAATAAATCCGACTTCACAAAGAAACGGTGAATTTAAATGTGAAGCTAAAATGTTAAGAAATACACAAAAACCTTTTCAAAAACATCCTGTTTGAGTCAGAGTTGCATGGCTGTTTTTCACCTAGAGGGGGCAGTGCTGCTTAATTATTTGCATAGATATTCATTTAATTCTGTTAGCATTGCCTTGAATATCAACGCTACAAATATTGCATGAATTCTCCCCATCTACGAGGAGCGTCCTGTAGGTCAAAGCATTTGATTTCTTCATGCAAATATTCGTACTGATCCGAATTCATTAATGTCTGTGTAGGGGTTTTCGGGTGAATATTTGATTTAACTGGTGAAATAAACCCAGCTTCGGTTTACGCAGAAGACTGTCTCTCTCTTACTCTCTCCCTGCTGGAGCACAGCACCGTCTTAATGAACAGCTAAGCCCACCTTCGCACACCACTCATTATGGAAATTACACTGGCCACAAATCTCAAGGCCAACGCAGCCTCCTGCATTAATTGTTGTACTGGTCAAGTGCTGAGGTCAACCCCAATTACTGTGCATTCAAAGCCCCGTGTGGCTCCAAAGGCTCCTGAGACACAAGGGTAAATGACTGACAGCTATTCTTGGGTCTGCACTTATTGCTTTCTGGGGTTAAAGGGTTCACATGTTGAAGGTTTTATAAAGTGCTTGACTTTAAGTCCATTATATTTTATCTTAGCCTAGCGGGTCAAGTGTACTATGTACTAGTTAAGTAGGTACCTACTACACCTAGTAGTAGACCTCAGTAGGTGCAGTAGGTCCCTACACGGGCCACTTTTGGGCATTGGTGTTAAGTGTGCTACCTGAGCTGGGAACAGAACTGAAGCTCCTCCTGAAACTTGTTATTTAACGGGACATTTGCTGGTTTTATCGTAGTTGAATTTATCAAAATCACAAACAATTTTACAAAATACATATCAGTCAAATTGTTATGTATATGAAACATCTAGAATAATAAGAAGCAGTGCATTGCTGGCTGTGATGTACAAAGGTTTGCTCTGTTCTCTTGAAACTATTGTATTACAACAATGTCATCAGTTCTGCCTTTTCAGTTTGTGCCTGAATGCAACATCAGTGATGATGTCAGCCAGAATCAATGTGAAGATGATCAGAGGGTTGAGGAAAAATGGATGTTGTCTCACTAATGCTAAACAAGACAGGGTTTGTTGCAAGCAGCTATGATTTCTTCAAAATAAAAGATGGCTCAACCATGTGGAAAAAGCGGGCGATTAGAGATATGTGGTTTAATGAATGCTAAGTTGTTTAAGGTTATCACAAATATCCTGTTTGTTTGAGCTTTGAGGCTAACTGTCAACCCAAAATGCGAAAAAAGAATAATATTTTTGTATGTTTTTGTTTTGTGTTAAAAACTTTCAGTAGGGCTCATCAAATACCTCATATCAAGGCATACGAGTCTTAAAATGTGGGGTTTCTGTGCAAAAATTTTAGGCAGGTGTGAAAAAAATGTAAGTAATTTTTTATTTTATAAATGCACAACTAAATATGGATTTAGATTTTTATTTTGTTTGCTCACACCAACCTTAAAAAAAAACTTTTCCACAGTTCTGTATAAGTGTTTCTTGTTAAAATTTTTCAAACCCTTATCAAACTTTTTGTTGTATTTTTTTTGGGGGAATATTTTGTTTTTAATCAACAGCACATAATTGAGCTGTCTGTAGGTAGCTTCTAGGTACATTTGAATAGTTTGATTACAGACAAATGTAGTTTGAAAACACTAAAAGGTTTCGTTTTATTAATTATTCGCAGTTAAAGAAGCCAAGAATCTTGTACCGATGGACCCAAATGGCCTCTCTGACCCCTACGTCAAACTCAAACTCATTCCTGACCCTAAAAGCGAGAGCAAACAGAAGACAAAAACCATCAAGTGCTGCCTGAATCCCACTTGGAACGAGAACTTCAAATTGTACGTACCATCCATGAACTCTTTATTAACATCTCATTTATTAACATCTAGAAAATGCAAAGCCATAAGTGCAAACCACCATCTTTGTCTTGATATCTCACAGTAATCTCAAGGAGTCAGACAAGGACCGCAGGCTCTCGGTTGAGATCTGGGACTGGGACTTGACCAGCCGGAATGACTTCATGGGATCGCTGTCTTTCGGGATCTCTGAGCTTCAAAAGCAAGGAGTAGATGGATGGTAAGAAAACCTTTGTAACTCGTTTGTGGATCCTCCAAAGGCTGCATCAACTGTGAGGGTCCTGTTGTATTATGGAGTTTCAATGGGTCATGTTTGGGTGTTTACCTGGTTGTAGATCGTCTGCCGTCTTCACAGAATTAACCAAATTAAAATGGTTGTTTAAAACAGTTATTTAGAACAGCACAGGTGTATCTTCTCATCAAAGCCAACACAACACATTTCTTTTTCTTTAAAAGGAATTAGCCGGTTGTCAAAAAAAAAGCTTCTCTTTTCATGAAATTGAAGTAATGATGCCATCGCACACATTAAAGCCTCTGGAGGCATGAGGAGAGTATGGGGGAGCACTGCAGCCATGACTCATCTTCTCTCGCAAACGACTGCAGAGAACAGTGTCTGGATGAATACACAAGGCCTTCTGCAGCATCTGTCGTGATCGAAGTCACGGAAATGAAGTTTGTTGGTTTTTCTGGGGGTTTCTTGATTCCTCCACGTGTTCTCAAGTCATGGTTCAACTGGAACCTAAATTTCCTGCCAACGGGAAGCACAGATGTCTCACACAGTTTAAAGAACGGCTCCACTTTTGATTGAACCCACTATGAATGGTTTATATGAACTCGGGTTGTGTGGAAAAGCTTGTCAGTTCCTAAAGAGGGAAGGATCCAACTTCAAATGTGTCTCTAACAGTCTCTGTGTGTCACACAGGTTTAAGCTGCTCAGTCAGGAAGAAGGAGAGTACTTCAATGTACCTGTCCCGCCTGAAGGGGAAGAGGGCAACGACGAACTCAGACAGAAGTTTGAGGTAAGCATGTGTGTGTGTGCTTTTGTGTAAGAGCTAGACTTTCATTTAATCGTTTACTTGAACGTCTAGATGAGAAGAGCAAGAAGGGTCTTTTTTGGATTTCTTAGCTTTGTTTTGTGTCATTTTGCTGTCCTTTGTACATTTTGTGTATTTTTATTTAGTTTGCCCTTGTGTTATAATTAGTTTCATTTGTGATTGTATTTTTTGTCTGTTTGGTTTCATTTTGAGTTGTATTTTTTTCGCCCTGCTTGATGGGGTTTGGTTTTATTAGGGGCTGTTTTTATTTATTCATTTGTGTGTTTTTAGTTTCTTTTATGTTATTTTTTTGTTTTTTTTTGTGTATTTTTTATTTTGTGTCATTTTTTATGCTTTGTCTTGTGTCTTTTGTTTATTTTCTTGTAATTATTTCTGCTCACCTTTGCGTCTTTTGGTTTTATTTTGGGTCGTTAATTTTTATTGTGTTTTTTTTGTATGTTTTTTTTTGAGGCATTTTTATTGGTTATTGTAATTTTGTATTTATCATTTTTGCTTTGTATTTATATTATAATATATATCTATATTAAAATTAAACAATCACTTATGAATTGTTGATTAACATAATTATTTAAAAAGAACTACAAAAGAAACAGGGCTGGACAAAAAAGATGGTACCCATAACTCAATATTTTGTTGCACAACCCTTTGAGGAAATCACTGCAATTAAACGATTTCTGTATTTGTCAATAAGCGTTCTGCAGCGGTCAACAGGTATTTAGTGTTAGATGTTATTTTTTTTATACTGTTTTGGGTTTGTAAACTTTCTTTTCTGTAATTATAAGTTGTTCTTATTTGTATTTTGTGTAGTTTTTGACTCCGGAAGTGTAATTTCGAGTGAAACAACAGTGCAATTTGTTTGCATAAAGTAAGAGTTAAACCTTTTTAAACAAGTCGACTAGGAACTTAAACAGTCGGCATGAACTTTGAAAAAAACAAAACAAAACGAAAGCATCACATCATGACTATAATGAAGAATAGAAAAGATTTTTCTCTGTAATCGCTTTCATATCAACTTGAGTCCACACTCAGACAGAAACTCTGTGCTTTTATTACTGATTGTGAGTAAAATATGTATTTCTCCGTTTCCTTTGAGAGGATTCTGTAGTTTGTAGTTCTGAAGCGGATTTATGAAAACGTTCAGTTTGTGGCATGTATGATGGTTATGTGCGTTTGTGAAAGAGCCATGAACTGCACTGGTCTCTGCATAATTCAGACGTCCCGCGAGCAAATCCAGCTGTGGACCTTGTGCATGAAGGTATTATTTATGAACAGCCCAATGTGAGGCTAAGCACTGCTTAGGTTGTGTTTGTGTGTCTTAGCTGGCAGTTTTCGTTCACTACAGTAATGCATAATGCAAAATGTGAGAAACAGTCATTCTGCAGCTCATCTGATGCCTGCCATTTCCTATATCGAAGAGAAAAACGGCTCATGAGGGATGACTTGATGAAGGTAAAAGGTGTCCGTTCTGAAAGTAAATGGAAACTCTTTCGCATCACATCTGAAGAATCAATAGCAAGATCTTTTAATATGCTGCAGACTTTAAAAAAAAAACGTTCTTTTGGACTATTTTGCAAGATAATCTGATGGAACTACCCCACATGGTCCAGCAGCATCTTCAAAACATCTTGGATTGGCTTAATGCCCCTCCCTCTGGGATCCTGTGCAGAATTCAGGGCAAGAACATGGCACAACACATATGATGCTCTGAGCTGTAACCCCACATCAGCATTTGTTCTTTTTTGTTGCATCGTGAGTTGCAGGCAGATTTGGCTCAGCATGAAAACAGAGCAGGGGAAATGACTCATTATCTCACACTCGTTTTGGATCATCTCTTGTATTTTTTATGGATACAAATTCTTCTAAGGACTTATATTGCCCGCGGGTCACTGACGTGACAGTTTTGTTTTTAAAGTCAGAACACATCACGCTACTCAAAAAGAAATGTTTCTTACTTATATAACTTAGATGTGAACTTTTGTAATGCAGCACTTTAATCCTTAAGGGCAGAAATGAACATTTTCCTTCAGTTTCATCAACATCAGGCCATCATCTACTGAACAACATTTTCTGGTTGTTTCCGATCATGGAAGTACATAACACTGGAGGAATGTTTGTATTGTAATGGCTTACATCCTATTTTAAAAGAACACTCCAAACAAAAATAACCAAAGATGTCTGCTTTTTAAAATATCCGTGAGATATTAGCATCTATATCTATGTCGACCCAGCAAAGCAGATGAAACTGCAAACCATTGGTATGTATTTCTCATGTGCACAACCTAACCTAGCATCAAATATTCAAAGCTGCTGCACGTCTACTTTAGAATCTTTATAATCTTTACTTTACTCTCTGAAATGCTCTGCTGAAATGGCCCGAAGTTATTGAAGATGCATGGCAGGCCACATTTACGATCACCTATACTTTGTGTAGCTTAACTATTAAGTGTTTTAAATGGTGATGTAGTTACAAAAACGTTTTAGTATAGTAATAGTTAGGGGTGTATAGACACACACCACAAAGCTGAGAAGGCCAGGGTCTAGTTTGATTTGTATGAGAGCGCTTGATATCATCCATCCACTAGGGGGCAGTGTTAATGTTTGCATTGAGTTACCTTTATTTATTCTAAGTGATAGAGAGAGATTTTGTAGTCTTTCTCCTTTGGTAAATTGTGAGTCAAGGAAAAATGTCTTCTAGTAAATATTACATAAATCACAAAGACAACGAAAAGAAGTTTCAGAAGTGACTAGAATCACATGCACACCAAGAAGCAAATGCACTTCAGCTCCTGGACAATACCTCCCAGTAGCTCCAATTTAGTATATCTTTACCACACTTGTGGAGGTTATCAGTCCGCGTGAGAATATACCAACTACTGTCCAAAAGTATTTGAACCCAGTGCTTTAGAAAGGCTTACAAATTTACCAATGACTTATACAGCCGATGTTCATAGTACTTTAGTTTATTGTTGCTGTTTCCCATTTATTTGTAATGGTCATTACAAATATTTAACCCTTTCTAGAGCTCAGGGTTTGTATACTCCACGTGTAGTCAGGGTTCTTAAGAGGTTCTCAGTTTGAGTTTGACCAATTGCATTTCCCAGCAATCTTTCCAGAATTCCTTTAGAAGAACCAGTCTGAAAAGATATAGCAACCCGAGTCAGACCAGTTTGGATGTTTTTTAAAAGTTTGGTGGCTGGTGTTCGAACGGTCTAGGAGGAGATGTGTTTCGTCCGCATTTCATTGCATTTTTTGTAGCAGAAATACCAGAAACGGGCCTTTTAAGTAAGATTCTACGCATGTCTGGCCTCTGAAGTATATAATTACTGAGGTCTGGTAATAAACAATAATTGGAAGTTCATCTAATATACAGCGATTTGCTTCTAAAATAAATTTGATCTTGACTCTTTATTCATTCGTAATCCTCCAAAAATCAAAACAGAGAGGAGCTAGCATTGCTATTATTGGTGAAATTTCCTCGAGCCGCTCTCTCTGAACCTTGCAATAAGTGTGTCTGTGTCGAGAGGTGTAATCTGAGCTGTTAGGGCTTCTCAGCTATAGCTGCTCTGCTGTTGATGGCATCTCCTCAACTTTTATTCACCTGTAATTTGACCTGTCAGGACGTGACTAGCTGCCTGCACATCTCTGCACTATGACCAAATGACATCTCTTCTCTGTTTTGCTCTCCATTTCCCCCCTCTCCGCTGCGCTGAAATGATGGTATTTGTGTGCAGTGAAGCGTGATGAAAGCAATGCATTCAGCTCAGTGGAATCTACCCACATTAGCATTTATCTCCTTTCCCTTTCACCCCTCCCTCCTCATTCTCTGAATCTCCTCCTCTCCTTCATCCATCCGGCCTGTTCTGTTTCAGACAAATAAAAGTTATCTCCACAGGGTCACCGCGCTGAGCAGAGCGTGTGATGACTTTGTGCGGAGCAGAATTGGCCTGAGATGTTTGTCGTTTACAAAAGAAGCCCTGCTTCATCCAGCGATGAGGCTCTTTGCTGGATTCACCGCTAATCGCTCGTTCGCACCCAGCAATCGATGGAGGAGGTGGAGAGCAGTGTGTGTGAGAGAGAGAGAGTAGAGATCAATGCCACCACTCAACGTGTGGTTTTGGTGGCGAGAGAGAGCTTCTAGAATGGCTTTTCCCCAGAGGCCACATGCTCTGCGCAGAGAGCCACTGTACACAACCATGACCTTCACTGATGAGAAATGCTCCAAGAGTTATGCTAAAAAAAGTGATCCTCAACCAGTGACTAAAGCAAACAAGTTTGACTAGTCTGGAGCACCAACACGGGAACTATGCGTTCATACATTTTCAAAAATTCATAATGAATGGAGATGCATATAGATTAAAAAAACATATATGCAAATGCCCCTAAAGAGAGAAATATATTGAAACTCTTCAAGAGATTTTCGAATGAGGTCAATAATGTATGAGTTGCAGCTTTGCTTTTGCTTCCTCTTTTGTTCCGCTTAAAGGGGTCATGAACTGGGGTTTGTGCTGAATTATATTGGAATTTTTACATATTAAACAGAATCGTTTCAACGGATTCTGTAAGGGTTCCTTCTGTGAGCTTTGGATCTACTCTTGCTGTGTTCGGCCAACTTTTACATATTCATACGGGTTAAAATATGCATAATAGTGAATAGACCGTCCAAGATAATGGCAGGAAGTTAGTAAACGTTGGAAAATATGTAATTATATCATTGACATGCAGTATTCTGGAGAGTTACAGCAGTTCTTCATTAACTGCAGAGTTACAGCAGTTCATATACACTAATGCATTGATAAGTGCACAGATAATAGAATTCTCTAAATGACCTTGAATGGTAGGGGCATTTTTTTTTGACAAGAAGAGTTTAAATTTGGTGATATTTTGTAAATCACAAAGATATGATTCAAGTTATCACGGCAAAATTAACCTAGCTAGTTTGTGTTCCTCTGCAAAATCGATAACTATTTATCACACCAATTACAGAAGACTCTGGAAGCAAGGTTTAGGACGATATATAGGAATCTGCGGCTTTATTTAACACCGAAGATGCTAACAACTAAACCATGCTGCATTCGGAAACAAAAGATTGGAGGAGGGGTAAACCTCCCTCAGGGTTTCCAAAGCCAAAAAGAGCCAGAAGCTAGTTGCGCTTTATATAACATGGATGAAGTGTCAGTGATGTCACCCATTGGTTTTTGACACACTTCCCGGCAATCGAAAATAGGCAAAAGATCCACAGATACATGATGTGGGCGTAGAAACCAGACAGTAGACAGTAGAATCTAAAAAATAAAAACACAAGGAGTAGCCGAGTTCATGACGCCAGAGGATGACGTGTGACGAGAGGAGCTGAAAGAACTGTCAATCATCTGCCCCTCAAGAAAACCAAATAATAAAAAAAATCACCCCCTTAATCCAGAGATCTAAATCAACAAAACAAGTCGAGCCAGCGGAGGAAATATGAGTTTTTCAGCTCCAAAGTTGGGCAATTTAACAATGGAGTGAACGAGAGCCTGATCACTTCCGGAGCCAGCCTCCAGTGGCCTGTTGAGGAACTGCAGTCACTTTTATTAGGCTTTAAGACAGAAAGCAGGGGGTTCGCCCTCGGTTGTGTTGCTTTGTTGAAGGAACTTCCTGTTGTGATGTAACTTCCTCCCAGACTCAGATTGCAAATGTTTGTTTTATTACAATATAAAGGGTTTGTCACTTGTTGTGTGTGATGTTTTTCCTGTTTTGTCAATCAAATATAGTATTTTAAATATTTTTCTATAATATATATATATTTATTAATATTTTTTACATGTGACTTGAGTGAGAAACAGGTAGGAATACATGTGTTCGGTGCCAGTATATCCTCCAATGAACTTTTAACTAGCTGTTAGCGCTAACAAGGCTCAGTAAAAGCCCGTCCCTGTAGTTTATAAGCATTTCACTCAAATAAACTTGGATGAAAGGATTCCTTGAAAAGCCAGTGCAGCTTTTAAGTCAGGTTTCTTTTTATGGAAAATGACTTCCGTTCAAAATGTAGTAAATGAGTCATGTGAAGCTTCTGGATGCTTTTTGAAGCTTTGCGCCCCAGTCTCCCTTCATTCTGTAATTGCATTGACAAAAAAGCAGCCTGAACTCTAATCTAACTGTTTTGTTTTAGCTTAGAACATCAGCCAGGATGGAACACCCTGAGAATGACATTTCTGTTTTGAGTGAACTCTGCCCATGGGTCTGAGCCGGGCAGTGGGTTTGTGTGCAGGGACATTGTGAACAGTAGGGAGCGGGTTAATGGAATTCTCTGCTAGACTGAGCCTCATGCCAGCCTCACAATATGGCAGCAGTTTGCAAATTAAAATTGAATGTTCACCACAACGCTGCAAGAGTGCGGGTAGCGAGACAGGAGTGTGTGGGATGGGCCAAGGGGCCCCAGTGCGATCCTACACATTACTTCTGCTGGTAAATAACAGAAGGGAATCTTTGTTGGATGATTGTTAAGCAGATTGAACTGAATTATCTCGTTGTAATGCTAATTACTGTCTCTTTTTGTACATTTCCCAATTTGTCAGTCAACATATGTATATAGAAAAATCATATGTATATGTATATAGTATATAGCACAATTTGTGCGAGCTGAATTAATTTTTCAGTACAAAAATGAATAAAAAAATTAATGTTTGTCTGAAACTTATTAATTTGAACAAGTTAAAATCCTTGTCTAATTGAAAAGCTTCCTGTATTCACACAGGAGAACACTATTTTTTTATAAGGCATTTTCTAAAAAGAAAAAATGTGTTTTTACCTGTTTATTTAGCTACTTCATAAAAGTTGGTCTGTTTTATTTATTAAATTAAGGAAACTTTGAAAAAACCTGTCATTCAAATGAAAGTCGTTGTTGAAGTCTCCAAGTAATAAATTGTACATTTCTCTTGTACTTTATAGTAAATAATCACTTTGAACAAGTAAACATACTGTAGAAAAACCAGACAACCTTTGCAATCTGACTATTTCCTTAAAACCTCCTGTTATGGTAATTAAAATTTACCTTCTTAATTGAAAAATGAACACTGGAGACCGTTTGAGAGAGAACACAGCAAATGCGGCTATTTATTACAAAGATTAGCAGTCTCAACGCATTTCCTACACACGTGACTCTAACGTGGAAGAAGAACGTGGTTTAGCGCATATTAAGAGCCTATTAAAAATATAAATGAACGCCAGAAGACAAAAGAAGAAAAAGAAAGAAAAAGAATATATAGAGATAGAAAAGAAAAGAAAGAAAGAAAAAGAGAGACCCTAAGAGAGTCAAGTCCCAGCGTGATCCTCACACGAGGGTAAGAGAGAGAGAGAGCCTAAGAGAGAGCGCGTGCGCTTTTCTAACTTCCTCCTCCTCAAGGGCGGGACTAAGTATGACGTATGCTCTAAAAAGTTTCTCAAATTACATTTCTCAATATAACCACTAGATGGAGACATTACATTAAAAATTCCCATCACACTCCCCAGAAGAGTAAAAAAGACATCGCTATGGTTGCTTTTAGATGCAAAATTCAGATAGTAGAGTCAAAATTTGGCATCAAGAACCAAAAAGCATGGATCCATTCTCCCTTGTATCAATGGTTCAGGCTGGTGGTGGGGTTGTAATGGTGTGAGGCATTTGTTTTGGCACACTTTGAGCCCATTAGAGCATTGTGTCTTCACCACAGCCTGCTTGAGTATTATCCATCCCATTATGACCAGACTGTTCCCATCTCCTAACGGCTACTTCCAGTAGGACAACACATAAAGCGAGAATCATCTCAGACTCGATTCTTGAACATAACAATGAGTTCACTGTACTCAAATGACCTCCACAGTCTATCCAGCAGAGCACCTTTGGAATGTGGTGGAATTGGAGATTCGTATCATGGTTTTGCGGGGAGCAAACTCTCCAAGGAATGTTTCCAGTGTTTCCTTGGTGATTCGACTCCAACACAGTACTAATAAGGTGTACCTAATAAAGTGGCCAATAAGTTTGGTGGATGCATACGATTCTGAAAAATACAAGTGCAACTTTGTTTTGATGAATTTGAATGAAAATATGTTTTATTTAGCTTTTTAGTATTTAAATATATCATTTTAAATAACCCGCAATAACCCCATGCCTCCCCTCTTTTTGTTGTACGAAAAGCTATAAATCCAAGGTATTGATATAAATGTTTTTTTTTGTTTTTTTTAATGAAACGATTCAAAATACAATAACAAATAACATCGATATTGAGTCTGGTGACAAGTTCCAGAACAGATCGGTAAAACAGTGTCAGAACACGACAAAATTGGCCTCACTGCTTCGAACCGCAGATTTATCCGCTACCAAGTCAAGTGAGTCCACGTCTCGCAGTCTCTCATTTGGCCTGCTGTAGACTTTGGGACGTCTTTATCGACTGCATTTTTAAATTATAAAACGAAACCTTTGACAGCTCCCATTTTTCCACCTCTTTCATTGCGCTGTACCTGGTTTGGTGGAGTTGTCACGGTTTGAGAAAAACTCAAATGGCGTTTATCGCAGTTGAGAAAAAAAACGGACAAACCAGGACTGCATTACACAACGAGAATTAAATTTTTTTGCAATCTCTTTTTTTTCCCTCATACGTTCAGTTCTTTCATTCTATGATGTCTATAAAGACTAATTTCTAAATATATTGATGAAACATAGCCACACCCCCTTATCAATTCATTGCAATGGACTCGTCATATTTAAAGCGTTTAGTATTTAGTCGATAATTTCTCTTAATAGCTTTGGCTCTTGGCTAAACCCTGTATTGAAATGCTTTTAGTGCATTTGTGAAGGACAGCACAGTATGAGCGCGTGTCTGTAACCTGTTGCTAGGCTTTCATAGGTGTGATTGGCTCACAGCTGTAGATAATGGATCAGTTCTCAGTGGACTGTGAAGGAGAGAGTTGGTGAGGAAGCCATTGGGCACTTGAGTTCCTCTCAGTCTGCAGTCAGTGCCGCCTGATGACTGAGTGGGCCAGTGACCGCATCACACCTCGCACACGCACACACACCAAGTCCATACAGAAGGAAGCACAGTTATTTACACAGGCCGTCTGTCATCCCGTAGCATGCCAGCTTGGCCAGCCAAATCTCTGCCAGAAACTAAGCGTTCACCCGGGGAGAGCGAGAGACACACAGTTTATCAGACACGCACCCTTTTCCTCCGTGTCTGACAAACACTTCAGAGCTGTTTTACAAATGCTTCCAGGGAGCAGATTTAATATCTCCCTCTCTCTATTATAGATTCAGGCTGTCTTTTTAACACATGCACACAATAACGGAAAAAAATGCTTGATGTGCAGTCTGGGTTTACCCTGCATCTGCTGAATCATGCGTTTGAAAGATATAGGCATGATGTGATGAATAGACCTGCAAGAGACGGCAGTCGCGTCAGGTTAATGTTTATTTGTTTGTGTGCCGGGTCGGGATATGGCTGTATTTGTGTTGCTTTAATCTTAATGGTGTCGGACGTTATGAAGACGGCTGTGGAAGAAAAAAGAAATATGAATAATGCGGTCCTTGGGGAGCCACGTAACTGTGCACAATAGCAAGCTTTCATTCACGTTTTTGTTCATTCGTCGTCTCTACCTGCCAATGAGTGCTGATTAGGGAACTGTGTCTCATTTGTTCATTTGATTTACAATTTAAAAATAAAAAAAAATGTAAAAAACATATTTTTTTTTTTAGCATTTGATTTTGCGTCTGAAACGAAAAATAAAAAAGCGAATTACGAGCTCACGCCGCGGTCTGTGTACTTGTCAGTATTTTCATTTAAGTTTTAAAAATGAGAGTGTTTTTTTTTTCATGTTCATTTGTGCATAAAATAAAAGAACACAGACCTAATAAAATAGATTTCGGTGGTAATGAGGTGATTTGTATAGAAGCTTAGAATAATAGCATTATACAGAATATAGAAGTTGAGCTTTGATCCTGATATCCAATAATAAAAAATACAATTTTGAATATTTTCTCAAAATGATTTTGAACTTATGAACCATTTTCTAGTTTTTGAGGTTTGGCTTTGTTGAGTCAAAATCCTCTCTGACACAAGCCTTTTGTTTTTTTTGTTTTTTGCTGTTTCCCAACAGAGAGCTAAGATTGGTCCCAGCAAAACCGATGGCTCTTCTTCCAATGCTATTTCCAAATTTGACAGCAATGGCAACCGGGACAGGATGAAACTGTCCGACTTCAACTTTCTCATGGTTTTGGGAAAGGGGAGCTTTGGAAAGGTAAGACGCTACTCATTTGAGTTTGAGGTAAAGGATCATGGACCTCTGAAGTCACTAAGATTACTGCACTAAAATACAGGGAGTGGGCAGCCTCGTGTTCCAGCTGCAGCCTGTTACCATGGCAACTGGATTTAAAATGATATTGATACGTTGAGGTGTAGTGCTAGACCTCCGTCAGCACCATTAGCCGAGACTCTTTTTTTGTTGTCGTCGCCGTCATGACAAATAATTGTTGCTTCATTGTGGAACATAATAATGTTCGTGCTGCACCTTCTTTCTCAAAGGAGACGGACATGAGGCAGGTCTCACAGAAACTCATGTTCAGATAGTTAAAGTCAACTGGAAATTAATTCCCAAATGTTCAATTCTGCTCAAACAGGTCTCAGGTGTTTGGCTAAAAGACTGTGAGCATAATGGCTTAACGGAAATACAACAGAATAACGCACACACGCACCCCCCGACGCATGCGAAAAAATAAATCAGATTAATTGTAAAAGAGCTCAGCTCTATCAGCTCTAAAACTTTACCTTTTCATAGCCTTTAACAACTGCCAAAAGTTTTGTCTTAGCTGAAATACCAGACCCACTAAAGCTATTTGAGGAAACTCCGGGAGAGGATTTATTTATTTATTTTTATCCAGTGGAACGATGCAACACACCACTATTATTTTGTTTTATCCCAAATGCATCGTGTAGGTTTCAAAAAGGTTATTAGCTGCAAAATTTCTGGTTTCAAACCAACTGTACAAGAGTTATGATACATAAGTTGCAAGGTAATTGAAATTAAAATTTCATTTTACATATTCAAAATCAGTACAATCTAGTGGTGAACAAAAGGGATAACCATTGGGAGTACAAAACCTGTGAGATGGATTGTGCTTTGCAAAAATGCTTGGAATAGTTTGTAAGGTTTTATATATATGCTTTATAAATTGTTGTTTTGTCTCAGAATTGTATTTTTTGTACAATGTTAGGTTTGTTGTGGAAGTATTGTGTAAAGAGAAAATATTTGTAAAAAAAAAAAAAAAAAAAAAAAAAGGAAGCTGGGTCTGTACTGAAAAAATTATATCAATCATTGGCTCAAAAACACTGTTTTAAGTAGTAAAAAACCAATCTGCCAACCAATCAGAATCCAGTATTATGCCGTATACTTATGCCGGTCTGTCTGAATTCTTCATTGTGATATATGTCATGTATATTTTAGCATTGAAAAGAAATGTGAAGTCAGTGGTTATCTGGGATTAGTTAATGCCTTTGTTAGGATGAGTTTAGAGATTTTCTGTCCCGATTTTAGAGCGCTGTGTGCTAAAGTAAGTTTCAGGTTAGATTTTTCATGGAACAGCGGATTACAGTTTTTACAAATACACTTGACATTCCAAGTTGTATCCTTATCTATTCAGCCCTAAATAAAACCAGTCAATTATAAAGGACATTATAAAGAACAGGTATACTCTACCTAAACCAAATCTGCGCATGTGTATGTAGAGTTAAATGGAAAGATTTAACAAATTTAAGCTTGAGATGCATCATTTCCCCAGGATCAATATTGGCATTGAGGTTGTACCAAACGGCTTTAATAAAAGAAAGAACAACAGAGTCGTGTACATTTGTCTTTTTTATCATTTCCAGGCTCTAGTTCCGCTTGTAGAGAACATATAAAAGAATTAATATAAACAAGAACATTTGATTTGCTGCAATAGTTGTAAATGTAATAATGTGGATCAATAGTATTGACAAAAGCACATCAGCTGTCATGTAGCTCACAGAAATTAGATTTTGTAACAGTTATAAGCTCTCAAAAAGAAATTCAACCATTCCATTTACACACCGAAATACACACCAACCTTCCCTAACAACTGTGGATCAAAATACCCCAAATAATGTACTTTAATTATAAAGTACACTTTTATAAATTAAACCAATATTTTGGTTTGGCATGGTTTCAGAGCCAGTTTTTGGACCCCTTTTTACAGTAAATTTGACTTTTAGAGACTTGCTAATCAATGACTGGGCTGAACTGGTGACTAAACATAGCCACCCTTACAGGAGAAACATTGTCTAATTTGCATAAATACCATGTGAAGTGCATGAAATATGCTTTCCCTCCAAATGCCTTTTTCTTTGCAAAACAGAGACATTTTATGTTAAGAATTGAACTGATTAGGGAAATGTGTCTCATAATCGACTGAAAGGGAACGTCTAGGTTTATGTTTTAACCCCCGTTTCCTGAAGGAGGGAACAGAGACGTATTTCAGTCAAATGCTACGTAATATGCCTCTGGAATCGACTGAAAGGGAACTACAAACACATTGCACATATTCAACTCCAGAATTAAAGAAATCCGTTGTGTTGCATCCAATATTTAAAATAATGGGAATTATAATGCCTTTGAGTGTGTGAGAGAGGGAGAGAGAGAGAGAGAGAGGGGAAGGGGAGGGGTGAGGAGTAAGGAGCAGTTTAGAGTCATGGTGCAACTAGTTCATATGTGGCAAACTATTAGCAGAAATATTTGTATTGAACTGGGCTTGAGAGGGGCGCATTGTAGTTTCAAATGGGCAGAGCTCCCCTCCTGTTAAACGGTAGGGGAAACGGTGATATCATCTACCTTTGCCAAACGAGGTAAAACCTTCCCACCACAGAAAACCAGATACAGCAGGATCGTAATCGAGATGGTGTGAAACTACATAAAAAGGGCTGGGCGATAAATCAATTTTATCGATTAACTCGACTCTGTACATCGCTGTGCTTGAATGAAAATCGATTATATCTTTAACTTTAATATTTAATGTAATACGTAATGTAAATTCTGCCCCGTTTGCCTAGAATACGCCTTCGCCATGTGTGTTTTCGTAAGAAGATACTCGGCTCACCTTCCACCACTCGTGTTTGCCAAGATACACAAACAATGGGAGTGAGCAGCGGCAGCAGTTTTAGCATCTTGCTCTCCGGATTACGCGGATTACGGTTTGCGGTGACTGGTGTTGCGCCCCTGGGACAGACACCTGTGTAGGTTTCGCTACACTGTTAAATCTGCCAGCCCAACACTGGCCCAACATATGTTTACAACTTAAACCCTAATAAAGTATTATAATACAGTGATCCCCAGGCCGCGGACTGGTACCGGGCCGTGCGTCATTTGGCACCGGGCCGCACACAAAGAAGAAATAATTATTTCCGTTTGATTTATTATCCGAGTCTCAATGTTGTTTTATTATGTCGATTAATTCAGTGCTGCATGCGAGGAGCGAGTATTTGTTGTTGTGTTGTCTTATTTTGAAGGTATGTTTAAACGTTACCATAGAGACGAGGGTGCGTTGGGGCAGAAAGGATGTTGCTCATGTCATGTTCTGTTGTTGGTGCGACGTTATGAGGATGCCCCTAATAATGTTGCACATGATTACACAGTGGATTTACGTTCATTATTATTATTATAGAGAAAATACCACAGTTTTTAATGCTGATCTTATCATTTTATTTTGGTTTTATCTGCTACACACCTTTAGATTGGGCCGTGAAAATATTGTCAGACAATCAACCGGTCCGTGGTGCACAAAAGGTTGGCGACCAGTGTTATAAAACACCTCCAAATCAAACATATACGTTCCATGTTTGTTTAAACGTCAATATAAGCCCTAAACATACTGGAAACTGTTTTAAAGGGAGTTCACCAAAGGTGTTTGTGCATATCGGTCTGTAGCATCATCGAGGCCGCCTCTAAATGACACCCGTCTTTTCATTAATATTAATAAAATAACTGTACAGAATTGTATTTTGTGTTTATTTCATTTTAATTTAAAACAAAACAACAATTAGACCAAATGTATAATTTTATATTATTACAGTGCTATTATACAAATAATTATTCATATTTTTATTATTATTATTTTCACAGTTATAGTGTGTTTTGAACATTTTCTTCGATATTTTGAAATTTTCTTGGAAATTGTGATTTTTATTTTTTTTTTACGCCATATCGTCCAACTCTAAAGTACCAGTACACAAGTGATGTAAATAGCTGATGTATCTGCTGTGCTCCATAACGATGTGCTTTCAAAGAAAGGAGCTTCAAAAACAGACAGATGAGCGCTTTCCCAAGTCCGGTTTTGTGATTATAGGTGTAATGCAGTCCTCACCATAGGAGACCCGATCGCTGATTAGATTCTGTCCTTGAATATGCTGATCCTGGAGCAGTTCTCATCCAAAGCCCAGCAGTCGCTAGCTGACAATGTCCTTGAGACTTTCAAGCTCTCGTCTAGCTTTTATTTGAAGTGCACTTTCTAAACAGGTATGCAGCAGTAATGAGTGCCTTGGAATGGCTATGACCTGTTTGCTATGCTGCCAGAGTCGCGTGTGTGTCGTTGTGTTTGGCTGTAGAGCTTGCGAGGAACCAGATGGTGTCCTCTGTAATGTTGAAGTGTGTCGCTTCTCTATTCCCATGGCCGTTCAGAAGGTGTCCATCTGGGGCTGCCTTTACACTGAAGAAAATCGGTTCATTTCAATATGTGCATTTATTTTCGACGAGAAGAAATGGCTCTCTGTCAGGATTTGCTGGACTTGACCTTGAGGTGTCGTGGCATCAACAAATCTCTTCTGTGTGTCATTTCTCCTCATTTTTCTGTACATTGACTCTCCTCTACAGCGGTACTCAAGCCTAACAGTCTAAATGTGCTGAGAATTTAAACACTAGTGTATTGATCTGCAGTCAGCGGCCAGTGTTTCCTCCGCTAATACATGGAGCTCGGGGGCTGTATAATATGATATCTTTGCCTGCTTCCTCCCGTGTTTTGCTCATTTGCTGTGCTTACAAGGCTAATTCTTCAAACTACGTCCATTTTTCTCTTCACCTTCTCCCTGTGATGGCTTTAGGTGATGTTAGCGGAGCGCAAGGGAGGCGATGAGTTGTTTGCCATCAAGATCCTGAAGAAGGATGTGGTGATCCAGGACGATGATGTTGAATGTACGATGGTGGAGAAGAGAGTGTTGGCCTTGTCAGGAAAACCTCCTTTCCTCACCCAGCTGCACTCCTGCTTCCAGACCATGGTAAATAAAGCTTTTAAAGCTCTAAGCATTTTATGTCCTCATTTAACCCCAACCCCAACTCCTTCTCTTCTCTTCTTCTCTCCTCATTTTATGTCCTTTTCTCCAATGTTCTCAGTCTCATAACCCCAACTCCTCTCCTCTCCTTTCCTCTCCTCTCCACATTAAACCCCAACTCCTTCTCTTCTTCTCTTCTCTTCTCTTCTCTTCTCTTCTCTTCTCTTCTCTTCTCTTCTCTTCTCTTCTCTTCTCTTCTCTTCTCTTCTCTTCTCTTCTCTTCCCTTCCCTTCCCTTCCCTTCCCTTCCCTTCTCTCTTCTCTTCTCTTCTCTTCTCTTCTCTTCTCTTCTCTTCTCTTCTCTTCTCTTCTCTTCTCTTCTCCTCTCTTCTCTTCTCTTCTCTTCTCTTCTCTTCTCTTCTCTTCTCTTCTCTTCTCTTCTCTTCTCTTCTCTTCTCTTCTCTTCTCTTCTCTTCTCTCCTCTTCTCTTCTCTTCTCTTCTCTTCTCTTCTCTTCTCTTCTCTTCTCTTCTCTTCTCTTCTCTTCCCCTTTTCTTTTCTTTTCTTTCGTTTTCTTTTCTTTTCTTCCCTTTCTCTTCTCTTCTCTTCCTCTT
>SRMA01025816.1:170109-394264 GCA_007224835.1 Danionella cerebrum
CTCCTCTCCTCTCCTCTCCTCTCCTCTCTTCTCTTCTCTTCTCTTCTCTTCTCTTCTCCTCTCCTCTCCTTTCCTCTCCTCATTTTATGTCCTTCATTCCAATGTTCTCACTCTCATAACCCCAACTCCTCCCCTCCTCTCCTTGTTATTGTTCTTCATATCGTTTTTTCACTCTCATCACCCCCATGTTGTCTTCCTGTCCTTTTTTTTTTTGCTCAGCTCTCATCCATTTTTATTTCTCCCTTTCTCCTCCCTTCTGTCTCCACAAATCTCCTATTCCTCTTTTCGTCTGACATAAGCAGAAGCGTGGGCACACAAGTCACTTTGGATTCTTTCATTTTGTTGCACATGAACTAAAACACAAATAACACACACACACACACACGTACACGCACACACACACATGTATAAATCCAGCCTTCCCCCTCCCCCACACTCTCTGGACTTTGGTTATTCCTGCATCGTCAAGAATGGCATGTGTGTGTGGTCATGTGAATTTGACACATTCACTGGGGAGGAGTGTGCCACACACTCTCATCTGTGTCCACAGCAGAGCTGTGACAGGCACCATCATCGTCTCTCAGCATCCTACTGAGCACTGCTTGAGCCCCTGTCACCCACAGCAAGATCGCACAAGACGAAGAAAGCGAGACAGGAAGTCAAAGGATCGAGAGGACTCGCTCTCAAATTGAGGAAAAGATTGTGACGTCACCAAGACAAAGCTCTTTCTGCCCGATTCTTCTGGAGAGCCATTGGATCTCAAGCTAAAGCTACGTCACTAAGTCACCTTCTCCTTCACACTGGCGTTGGTTAAGAGCAGAAAGAAGGCTGATTAGTGGCAAGATTTCCAAAGAGGTTTCAGGGGGGATTTCTTTATGAAGGAGGATCAGTCACAGGGGGAGTTTGACAGCCAAACAGCTGCAGTCATGTAGATTATCCTCAATTCTATAATGGAGAGTTAGTCAGATGTGTGTGTGTGTGGTTGTGTATGCAGATGGGCTTGAGAAGGTGCTGCGTAGTGGAGTGAGGTAAAGACTCTTTCCTGAAGGCTTTGTTTCGTCCTGACAGTGATGGGACTTCCTTTAAGCACTGCTGCTATAAGTCCGTCTCCTCCTCACTCTCTTCATCACTTTTAGTCTCTTAATCCTCCCTGACTCTAATTCCCCTGACCATCTCTCTCTCACTCAAACACACACATGTACACCCCCTTGCACACCACCATAGCTACAGGAAATTACACCAGCCACAACTGATGCAAAATAAGCCTCATCATTAATGGGAGGAAAGCAATAAAATAGAACCGTGAATGTGTTGCTTAAGGCTGAATACTTTGAATTTGATTGGCTGTGCTTTACTGAGTGAAATGCTTCTGTATTACTTTGCGTTTCCTTGTATTAGATGAGGTTCAACTTTAATGGCATTGTGAAGTCTCTTTTTTTGAATTAAGTAAAAATGGCGCAAACCAAATTGTTTCATTTTTATTCAAAATATAACCTCTAGGTTATAAAGGCTATTAGTTTGGATATTTTTGGTTTTAGATTAACATTACAAGAGTTATGACACATAATATTAAAATGCGAGAAAATGTACAATCGTCTTTCAGTTTTTTTCTACAGAGCCCAAATCAGTGCAATTAGTGCACTCTAGTGGCAAAAATAAAATATAACCTCTTGGAAGTACAAGACCTGTGATATGGCTTGTGTGTTTCCAAGTTCCATAGTGCTTGGAACAGTGTATAAGGTTTAGGAGAGGATTGTATGTTTTGTGTATACAAGTTTCACATTGTTTTGACTTTTTTTTTTTTTTTTTTGCTTTTTGGAGGCATTTTTGAATTTTTATGCTGTCTCAACGCTTTTGATTTTTGTTTAAAAACATAAAAACTGCCATTGTCAATTTTTTAGATATTTCTAGTAAAGAAAGACCATCAATTATCATAATTGTAATTGTGTGTACTGTACATACAATTGTAGGTTTGTTGTGAATTTATTATTGTGTTCATTGTGTTTAACAAAAATATTTTCAAAGGTAATTTCTTAGCGCAAACTGTAAAGTAGTTAAAAAAGGGCCTTCTAATAGTTAACAGTAGCATTTGTTCTTCTTTAGATGATTGAGGCTCATCCCTGCTTTATTTTGGTGTTTGTTTCAGTCACTTAGGAATTAAATTTTGACAAGTTAAGCAAAAAAATTCAGCTGGCTTTTAGATTCTGTAAACCAACTCCCTGCACTACCCTGATGTCTCGTGCTATTCTATGTGTGTCCACAGGACCGTCTGTACTTTGTCATGGAATACATCAATGGTGGGGATCTCATGTACCATATCCAGCAGGTTGGCAAGTTTAAAGAGCCCCATGCGGTGTGAGTAAAGCTTGAATCTCTTCATAATGCCATCAAGTCGAGATTCCACAAAGTGGTTATGCTGAATGTCTTTCCATAACATAAACCAGTTTTTATCTAGACGGGAAAGAAGTTCATCATCGGCTAATTCAGTGATGAAATTATTTGAGTTAAACTATTCATGAAGAACTTGAGTTTTTTTATCGCAAAACAAGCTCTCTGATTAGTTCCTTGTTTACCAGTTTACATGAACACGCACTCAAAGGCATAATCATGACTGCTGCTTGCGCACGGATATCATCAAAACCTTTTAGTCTCGTTTCGTCACACTCTAAAACATTTCTGCATTAACTCTTGGGTCAGTATGGGAGTTACTTTTTTAATATTGCACAGCTTATGAGCTAATATGGAACCACATCATGTACTAAATAAATAAAAATAACATAATAGTTTATCCAGGAAGATGGTAGAGTTTGAAATTCAAGAAGAAATACATGTGTAGCCAATAATTAAAAACAATAATTAAAATAATAAAAAACTTAGTCAATGGTGACTATAAATCCCCTTCGCTCGATAACAGCCGTTTGCTTTAGGTCTCAAGCAGGGACTATTATTATAAGAGTCCTGAGCAGATCTCTCAGGCTCCTCCTGATTTGTTGGAGAACCTCTGGACTTTAGTGCATACCAAAGCTTTTCTACTGGATTCAAGCTTGGGCTGTGCTGAGGCCAGTCCAGTTAACTTTCTTTGCTTATTTGCATGGATGTCTTTACGATAAGTGAAGCATGTTTGGGCCTTTTTCATGCTTGAAGATATGTCTAAATATCTTTCAAATGTTCTTTATTTTCACATTTCTGATATCAGTATTTTTTTATCTTTCTTTCATGGTGTATGTATTTATTCATGCTTACCATTTCTCCGGCTCCGCATCTTGTGTGTATAATACTCATGGTTTACTCATTACTCTGTTTAATTAATCCGTCCGTAAACGCTCATACTGCACGGGATTATTATCTCTTGATGCCCTCGTCCAGTGTTCCTGTTCCGGTGTTCGTGTATGTATTCATCTCATATTTATTAACATAGTTTATCTCCTCCTTGTTACTTTGTTTTTACCTAACTTTATAACCGCGTTTCGATTCCTGTGTTCGTTTTTCCGTAAAAAATATCCTTTTGCATCTAAGTTCATCCCGATTGAAATTCCCAGCACCAAACATCCCCACAGCATCATACTCCCACCACCATGTTTCACTGTGGTAACGTCTTCTTCTTTCTCCAATTGTAATCAACATCTCTGTTGCCAAGAAAAGCTCTAGTTTTGTTCCTGCATGCATCACTTTTCCGCATGTTGTCTTTGGAGGTGTCTCTTCAGAAATTTAGCCTTTCTCAAAGATCACCTCGCAGTGCATTCTGGTACTCTCTGTCTTTACTGAAACATCAATTCCAGACTTAGTTAAGTCTTCTGCAGTTGTTTTGGAGTTTTTGTGTTGGTCCCTTTAAGCTTCTTGATAATGCTCCTCACTGCAGTTCTTGACTACTTTTATAAACGCATGTTTCCATCTTTATAAGCATTAACGTTCCTTCTTTCAAGTTTCTCTCACTTTTCTCTCTGCGATGATGACAGTGCATCTTATTTTACTAGATGTTTTCCAAGATACAAATCGTCAGCTTAAAATGCAAACTAGGCTAATCATGCTAATTAGGTTAAATTAGCAAGTCATTGGTTTGCTAT
This sequence comes from Danionella cerebrum, assembly GCA_007224835.1. NCBI lineage: Eukaryota > Metazoa > Chordata > Actinopteri > Cypriniformes > Danionidae > Danionella > Danionella cerebrum. The sequence continues at coordinate 174,174 of SRMA01025816.1, forward strand.
AAAAACAAAGCAATAATTTCTTAAGGAAGCTAATAATATTGACCTCTATTTTTATTTTTTGTTATGAGGGGAAAAAAAAACACTAAAATACAGATGCTCTGTTAAAACATCTCTCTGGAAATATTAAAAAATAATGTGTGTTCAACTGTATTGAGAATTAAACGCTTTAGAGGAGCAAGTAATCAAAGCATGTAGGTGCTCTCAAAAAATGTTTTTTATTTTTGAGTTTTTCGGATTGGGACTGGAAAGTATTACACCAACTGGAGACAACTTTAGACCACCAGTGACAAAGTCAAAGAGGCCCAGACTTGGGAAATATGAGAGTTTCCATTTTAAAAGGGTGCCACAGCAATTATTATGTTTTTAAACCATGCATAAATGTTTAAATATTATGCTGTAGCAAATGTACTACCTATACTGTCAAAAGAACCATTTTTGACCCAGTTTTGGGGTCATTCTCTTGTGAAAATGTATGCATTGCATTGAGTCTAAATAACAAACGCAGTGTAGAATGAACAGCTGCTTTGTTTGCTATTGGCTGATGGGCTGATAAGTGGTAAGGAGGGTCAGTCACAGAGGAGAAAAAGTTTCGCTCTGTGTTTCCACTTTAAAGTGACCTTAGACACATTTGGACCATTCTTGCTAACGTAGACCCTCCTCTTCCCCTTTCTCAGTGTCCTCCTGTTGAAGATGAGCATTGTCTACTTCAGCATAATTCATAATTAGGTGTACCAAGGCCAGGTCAACCTGCTCCTCCCACCACGGCGTTATGTTTCTCTATTTATCCACAACTTTACTCATCTGTGGACCAAGGTGTAATATGTAAGATAGCAGGCTTCTTCACTTATACAATCAAATATAACCCTCACTTTGTACATTTTAAAAACTGTTGAAGAATCCACGCTCAAAACTCCATTCCATTTGACCTGCGTGTTTTTATTCCTTAAAGCACTTTTAGTACAGGATGTGCTGCTGGAGATGTGGTTTAAAAATGTACTTTTCTCAAATTAATTCTGCAAACCTATAGAATTGGCTTGTTAAACCTTATTTGAGACACACTGACCACACACACCAAGTGAAACCTAACATGGTAGTGAATTGCATAATTTATAATCCAGTTTTATGGGACATGACTCATTCCATATTAGACCGTGGTAACCATAGCAACGTAAGGCTCAGATGGTAAGCTGTTTTTTTAAAGGAGCTATATCTAAGAAATGTCATTGAAATAATCTTAAAATGGCTCTTGCTGGGGTGTGGTGGGGGGAGGGGGTTCACAGTTTATGCGGATTCTTGTTGAATTGTTCGCTAAAAATAATGTGCAAATCCATACCAGTTCCACACAACTGCAGATACTGTGCCTCTTTTGAAAACAAACTCCATATTATTGTAAAATCGTTTTTCAGGGTTTTTTTTTTTAAGTACAAATTAAAGTTTTTCTATTTTACAGATGTCTATGGGTTTTATATGTAAAAAAAAATTGTGGGAAATAAGAGGAACTTTATAAACTCTGCAAAATTATCTATGAAAACAGCTCCCCTATCCGGTGTACAAGAGACAAACTCCTCTGTGTTTTTGCACATGCAGTGTTCAATACGTGAAAAAGTTGTGAGAAATAAGAGGAACTTTATAAACTTTGCAAAATTATCTATGAAAACAGCTCCCTTACCCGGTGTACAAGAGACAAACTCCTCTGTAATGCTTTATTCTGAGTTTAAAAACTGTATCGCTGCCCCCTAGAGGCTGGATAATGTGTCACTGTCTAATACATATCAAACTAGACTCTGATTATTGTGTCATTATTATATAATTTTGAACTCAATTCTAGAGCACCAGACCATAACACTGTTGGCGAGGGTGCTAAACAGCCTAAAAACAAACGCAGTGGTAAAAAAAAAAAACATTTCCTGCCTGCTCGGATTGCCAATATACCCAAATGTTTAGTTTTGGTTAATTTTGGTCAAAATGGTTAGTTTTGATTTAAAACTCTGTGGTGTACCAAAGACCCAAAGTGTGTTCCAGAGCTGGGGGCAGTTTTATTTAGGCCATGTCCACACATACCGACGTTTGTTTTTTTTTTTTCTTACACCATGTACAAACAATCCTGTGTCCACACGTCAGTTAAAAAAAAGCACATCCAAACAGACACTTTGTAACCCCTGAAACATTGTAGTGACTCTACCTAACCAAGATATGGCAGGCCATTCTTTGTGTTTTTAAAATGATTATTGAGCACTGCATGTGCAAAAACACAAGCGCCTCTGTCCGGTGATCAAATATTAAAGTTTTTTTAATATATTTTAATATATTTATAATATATTTTTAATATAGTTTTTTAAAATATTTTCGACTTGCCTTTACTTATAAATGAAGCCCATGCACCTCTGGTACTTAAGAAAATAATTGATAAATTGTTTGTAGAAGTGTTCCCTTTCATTCCTCAGGTTTAAAATTCTCTCAGTCGCAAAAGTGATCAGTGAAAAAAGCAGCTATGACTAATTCTATTGTTCTTTAGCTGATGCATCATAATCTCTGGGATAACCAGCGCCACCTAGAATGTGGCAGGAGAACTGCGTGCCTGTCAATGTCATGTGCGGGTCAATGTACAAATAACCTGCACCTCACCAGCCTCCCCTTACTGTGCCTAACTGGTTATGGGCCTTTGAAATTGTATCAAGTTCACACTGAATAAACCATGCACATCATGCATTTACAAACCACTTCTGATATTATGCCCTGCCTGAGTTCTGCTAAAGCAGCCATGTACAGAGTTCAATTCTTTTGAACCGCCCTGTGTAACTAATTTAGAGAAAGATGAAGGGGAGTCAAACAGACAGGCGTTTGAGCAGGATCCCAGAATGGACAGCACCTCAGCAAAAGATGACTGAGCTGACCTTTGAAGAAATCTCAGCTCTGAACCACATTCTGTCTCCACATCTAACAAGCTTCATCTCTGTTTGCTCTTCTTTTAGTTTGCTGTCTGACCTTTATCATAAAAAATTAGCCCATTTCTCAGGTGGAGAGCTGCATTGCCTTTATGTTGGAACTCAGTTCCTTCAAACATAGATCATAGGAAACTTTTTTATATATATATTACAATTATAAAAATGTAAATGTTAGTTTGATGCAATTTTTTTAAAATCATTATTTTTCTTGCAATTTGTGATTTATTTTGAATTAATTTGTATTTTTTAAGTTATTTAATAAAAATAAAATATTTTTATTTTTATTTATTTTTTGTGATTTATTTTGGGTTAATATTTATTTAATGCAAATTGATTAAATTATTTTAAAATTGTATTTATTAATTCTTTTTTTACAATCACTACAATTTATTTTGATAACATTTTTATTTAATGCAAGCTGCTTGAACTATTTTAAAAATGTATTTATTTATTTATTTACAATTATTACAATTTTCAGATTTTTACGTTTTTTTAATGCAAGTTATTTAACTTATTTTATTTAATTATTATTATTCTTACAATTTTTTTAAAATTTTGATTTTATTTTGAGTTCAACTTTATTTAATGTCAGTCATTTCAGCTCTTTATTTTTTTACAATTATTATTATCATTATTTTGTTTTGGATAAAACCTTCAAAGTTCAAAGTCAAAAATTGCGATTCTTTTATTCAACAACAAATGTTAAGTTGGTCACTGCAGACACGAGAAGAAGGTTAAACTCTTCCTCCTCATTCTCATAGCTTGTGAACGTGTGGCCATCGTTTGCTATGCAGGAAATGTACACAAACACTTAAGACTTAAATGAGAAGTCATTTACCTGCTATTAGTTTAGATGTTAATTAGCCGCAAATTAATTTCACTGAGGTGTGCATGCCTCTCACTTTATGAAGCTGATTTGAAAAGAGGGATGGACACTTGTGAAAGGCACTTAATAATTCAATCAGTGGTTCGTTCGTAATAAAGCTAGTAATCAAATCACATTTTATTCACGTGAAAGATAATCTCGCTATATTGTGGGTCACCTACTGCGGGTTCGTTGTGATTTCTTTACAGATGAGCTTGTGTTTGCTCAAGCCGTACTCTTCATCGACAACGCTATGACACATGAGATCTATGACACTGTAATGATATGTAGCTCCTTATATAATTCTCATGTTTGCTGAAGTGAGGGTTTAATAACAGTAGTTATGTGGCTCTTTATTGAATATTCCACAGGGCTGCATATCATTCCTGTTATTTCTCTGAAACATTTGAAAAGGAGGAAGAGGGGGAGGTTGACATTTTAAAGGTGTTTTTAACAGCTGGTTAACTACAGTAACATGCGACTGCTGGTTTTTGTCGAAGAAACCTGGAGTTTCATCTGTGTTTTGGTTTGATCTTTTCCTCTCTCTCTCCAAGCAGCGATAGCCCAAGGCTGCTTTCTGCTGTGGGCTGGAAGCAGAAGTTATCTCCTGACATTATCTGGTTCTGTAGCGAGACCCGTTTCCTGCTCTAGCCCCTTCTGGATTAGTCACTGAACATGAATGTTAATTCTCTTTAAATGTTGCTCTAAAATATGGGACGGAGAAACATGCCACTTGATAAATAAAAGATGAGCACACTCTTGCACTAATAACAGATCCTGGCTTCTTTTATCTCGTGGTTGTCTCATCTGAGGGCAGTACTCTGGTCCTTCAGCATAAAACACACCTTTATCAGGCCGTTTTATTATTTACTAGGCACATCTCAGGAATGCTTGGTTGTGCTTGGACAGGTGTAAAATTGTGTTGACTATATGCTAACTTTTCAGTCTAGAAATCCGTCTGATCTGTGCTCGGATCAGTTTAATGTGTGTCTGTGTGTTTAGGTTCTATGCAGCGGAAATCGCCATAGGCTTGTTCTTCCTGCATTCGAAGGGTGTGATATACAGGTGAGTGAAGACACACAGTGGATCAAATAAGAATTTGTTTTTTTCAAATAAGGATACAGTTTTTTTGCCTATGTAGAATGGAGAGATAATTGAAGGTTTGTGAGAGACTGACGTCTTTAGAGGATGTTTATGAAATTAATTTCCATAGAAAAAGATCATAAAAATTGATGCATAAACAACAGCATTTCATTCTGTGCTTTTGGACCACTCTTCTATGGAACTAGTTTTGCACCATAAATAGAAGGAAACTTTAGTGAAAAAAAAAAAACAATAAACGTTGAAAAAGAAGACCAAATCACCATTAAACAAACCCACTGAACTCAGTTTTGAATGCACTGCGTTTTTGACTTAAGGTTTGAAAATTAGTATTCGTTTTCTGGATTACCATTGCTTCACTCTTATTGGCTGCTGAGATTGTGATTGGCAGCTCACTGAACTGGAAGAGGTGTTTAGTTTCTCTGACTCATAATACTTTTGTGGATATGTGTAGTTTAAATAACATCAATGTTAAATCATGCATATTATCCACATTAAATAAAGACGACTACATCAGAATGCCTGTAACGTCTGCAAAAATGTGTTTGAAGACATTGTTCATTTAGTTTCCTTCTCATAATTTTGTTCCATTTAAAAGTATTGTATTGTATTTTTGCAACACAAAATTGTATATTAATAGTATAATAGTATATTTTTTTCACAAAAGTGTTTTGTTCCAATTCTAAATATTCAATTTTATTTTTTACCACACAAAACAAAACAAATGTATTATATTTTAAATAAAAATGACACTAAACTGATTCCATACTGTTCCGTTTTGCTCGTTTGTGTCTTTTCACAAACATTTTGTTCCCTTTTAAAAAATTGTGTTTATAAAATGATTATATTGAAACATTTTTGCCACATACTGTTCCATACACTTGTTGAGATCTTTCAGATTTCTGGGCTGTTTCTGGGAAGCACGTTGTTTTGGCTCCGTCCTCTGGGTCTGGAAACAGGCTGGTTTTGTGTGGAAGACCCAAATATGACTTGTTTTCAATGACACAAATGTCATGATACCTGGTCCTATCCTTCCTCTTCTCGAGCTGTGGAAAAGTACCCCCAAAGCATAATATTTCCACCCCACCAGGTTAGGATAGTATTTTTGGGAGATTGCTTTAAATACAGTGGATGGAATTTATCCCAAAGCTTTTGTTTTGGTCTAATCCGTCTGACCTTCTCTCAGGGATCATGCAGATGGTCTTTGCCAAGCTTCAGATGCACCAAGAAATAATTCCTGATCTCTGCAATCTACTCAAGCTGGAAAGCTAAAAACCAACTATATTGTTTCCCCTCACTGTAAACACGTCATTAACTATATGTTTTACCTCCTACGAGCAACAGAGTGCTCAATATTGCCACATGTTGTCTTTCAGGGGTTTCATTATTGTCTCTTGTAGAATAAAACTCACCTGAACACTCTTTTTTTTCTCACAGGAATTGATTTTGCTTTGGGTCGATGCTGTATTTAGTTTGGTGTGAACAAAAGCCATGCTGCTGCAGGGCTGGAAGAAGTTCAATTGTGTTACTGGGGGATGATCGTTTGGCTAATAAGACACTGAAAACGAGAATTTTCACAAAAGAAAAACTCGAATTACTTTACATCTTTAAAATACAACACAGTTTATTGCATGATTTCCCTTCATTGGGTGAAATGTAAAGACAAATCCCAAATAGGAGTGTAACCGGTGTGCTTCTGGTCACTGCTCTGATCCAGGCGGTTTACATGAAACCTCCACCGCATGTCTCCACAGCGAACACACAACACTCATGAATTCTTTACAGAGCACTATTTTTTCTCCTTCATCAAGCTCATCCGGATTTTATAAAGTTGCTAGAACAGGCCTATGTCATTAATTTTAATGCTGCATTCAGGAGGATGTTGCTGGCGTTATCAAAATATACGGAAATGTAGTAGATTTTTATACATATGTTATATGACCAACAATTCTCCAATTGGTTACATTAGATCAGTTTATTTCAAAGCCCCAATGGTCTGTACTGAAAGCCTTTTTCCCAAAAAAATAATTAAATCATAATTTAACCTGCTATTTGGTTGAATTTTCAGAGATCTGAAGCTGGATAACGTCATGCTGGATGCTGAGGGTCATATCAAAATCGCGGACTTTGGCATGTGCAAAGAGAATATGTTTGATGGAATCACCACCAAGACCTTCTGTGGGACCCCGGACTACATTGCTCCTGAGGTGGGTACTTGGAATGCCACTCATCTGTATTTGATTTATAAATAGTGGAACGTCTAATCTTTCACTTCTTTATCTGCTCAATTACCCTAGCTGTTTAAGATTTGGGACCTTTTAAGACTTATTAACTGAAACAAAACCAGCTTCATTTATAGTGTTATGTTTTTGTGTGTGTTGCCATAAATCACTCTGAAATTCTGTTTGTTATTTGACTTTTTTTAGGTGGTCGAACTCTTTTTTTAAGTCCTTTGTATGTTTGTTCAGAAGAGTGGTTAACTATGAAACCAAAAATTTGTGGATTTAGTACATGTATCTACAAAAAAAGGAAACTTGATCACTTTTACTGATTTTAGTAATATAATTTTAGGATGGCCATTGCAATCTTTATTTAAGATATCATGACCTCTTGATAGAGGGGAGGTGGGGGGGGGAGTTCATGGGAGGTTTGTTGTCATTTCCTTTCGACGAAGCTCTGGTTTTGCTTGTTTAAAGCTTCTCTCGTTGCATGATATCTGAACTAAACCAGTTAAAGAGCTTGGAGCACACCTCTTTTATAGAAATGCATCCTTGGAATTTTAATTTGTGATGCAGAGAGGGGCTTTGTCTCAGCTTGAGCTGAACCTATGAATAATCAAAAGTGTCACCCAATCAGATTTCACCCCTAAAAACAGAGTTTCCTAAAAAAAAATTGGTTTAAAAATGCTGTTTTTTAGTTTTTTAATGTTTTTAAAGGCAAAACTGTACATGACTCCTTTAATAATTCAGTTTTTTTTTCTTTGTTTACACAACATCAACCTTTACGACCTCTTAATAAATGTAATTCTCATTAGGGTTGCGTGGTGTTCCACTGGTTAACACACGACATCAGTCTGCATTAGATGTTTCGTGGTTTGGTCGTAACTAGTCTCGTTTATTTTTAGTTTTCTCCTGAAGCTCTGGTTTCCACCAACCTTCAGGTTGCTTGCTGAACCTACATTAACCACAACACACAATCAAAATGCGTAGAACAGTTTGGTAATAAACTCCCTGGTAGTTAAAATCAGGTGTGGTAATGTTGTTAAACTTCCCAGCTGGGTGTGCATGCAGTAGAGTTCGGCTGATTAGATTCATCACGATCACCAAGCAGCAGATGGTACCGCTTCAAGTGTAACACCAGCAGCATGACTCAACAACACTCAAATCCAGAATCAACACGCTACGTGCTGAGTATCTCCTAAGTACTGGATAAGTGAAGGAATCAAATCCTTAAAGCTTTTCCCAGAGTTCATTGTTTTTTGAAGAAATCTCACAGTTCAAAAGCACCATGGCTTTTAAAACTCTCAGGCACGTATGATTGCATGCCTGGTGGGATTGATTTTATTATTTAGAGTTGTCCTTGGAGCGTCTTCCCCTCATAATTGGTTCTATTTACGCCTCATGCTCTGTGTATGTCTGTTTCAGATCATCGCTTACCAGCCGTATGGGAAATCAGTGGACTGGTGGGCTTTTGGAGTTTTGTTGTACGAGATGCTGGCTGGGCAGGTAAGGGTCGTGAAAACACTAATCAAGACATAAGTCAGGAGTTCATTCGTTCAGTCTTTTTCATATCCTCCTTTCTGCTTGGAATAAATCACCTATTGCTATCTCAAGGTCAGTCCTTATTAATTACATTCTGCAAATCAGCAAGTAATTCATGCGTGTCGGGCTCAGTCAGCTTTGAGCGCTGGAAGAAAACCTTGTTATCCATTTGTAAAGGACATAGAACAAAAGTGACACAATCAACGTAATAATAGTAGCGGTATTCATAAGAAGATTGTTTGTCTCTTATACACTCTTTGTTGACTCTTTCTATAGCCACCATTTGATGGAGAGGATGAGGATGAGCTGTTTCAATCCATAATGGAGCACCACGTGTCCTATCCAAAATCCATGTCCAAGGAAGCTGTAGCCATCTGTAAAGGGGTGAGCACCCAGAGTACATTACTCTCTTAAACCATTGACAAAAGGAAGATGCATGACTTCAGCAGATGCATTTTTCTTGCACTTAGGTTAAAAACATCAGCCAATCAGGTGAAAAGTTGTAATCATAACCTATTATAGAAGACTCTGGAGGCAAGGTTTAAGGCGATTTGACAGGCAAGCTGCTTTATTTCGATGAAATTCCAATTAAAAGTACACAGTCTTGCATGAAAAAGTGGGGAAAGAGAAGAGGAGATGAGTGGGGGAGGGAATGCACAGTAAAGAGAAAGAAACTCTGTGAGCTTCTCGTTTTAAAAGCTTTCCTTCCTGGTTGTGATGTAACTTTCTGATTGGGTTGTATTCACTGTTCTATGCCAGACATCAACCAGACAGATTATAAATAGTGCTTAAAATTGACCCAAAAATTATTGGGGGGCAATTAATCACAATTAAAAGACCTTTTTGAATATATACATGTAAAATGTAAACTCAAGACAAAGACACGATTTATAAATGAAAATCTGATTGTTGTTTTTTTGTGACAGATTTTCTCACATGAACAACGTACCTGCAATAAACCATCAATATACTAATATACTGTTGACTTGAAAGTCATTATTTTATAGTTTAATAATCACAGTTTATTGATCACAAAAACAAGTAATTTAAATACAAAATGAAACCTAAAACACCCATGTAGGGAAAACCTGAATAACATAAGACTTCTCCAAAGGAGGAGGAATAAACTAAACTAATTGAACGAATGACATGAATACACTATAGCCACATCACGGCGGAAGTAAATACACAGGAAAAACTATGAAAGGGGCGAAAAAGCAGAAAATAAAGGCATTATTATAACAGAGACTCTTTCGTCCTATTCATTCTTAAAACATGGAAATAAGAAAAAATATGCAAATGCGTTATTTAATTTCGACAGCACTAATTATAAAATATATTTCTATTACACAGTTACTTTCTACACAGAAGAGAACAGCCAATCTGTGAAATTTGTTTTGCACATTTAAAAACCGTATTAAACATGAGCTATAGTGCAGAAATAACCTCCACCAGTAAAGGCAAAGAGCTTCGTGAAACCACCGCACCTTGACCTCTTGCCCTGAGTTGTCCTGTAGCCAAAGGGTCAATTTAAGTTCGGCCTGATTCTAGGCCTGAAAGCGAACAGATATAGTCTTATCTATGTGTCTCTGAGAGGCTCTCAAGGTGACTGAGAATCTCCGTGAATTAAACTGTTCAGTAATTATGTGACTTCATGAGATGTAGTATGAATCACTCATTCATATCTGCAGTGGTCATTGCAGCTTGCTCCCAGCAGCTCAGAAATATGCCACAACCCCTGACCTAGACTCTCAGTATGCACATCACAGCACTCTCAGAGGCCGACAGTTTTGTCCGTCTCTCTCTCTCTCTCTCTCTCTCTCTCTCTCTCTCTGTATTTAGCAAGCCAGGGATGATGCAGGTGATGCAGCAAACACACACAAAATAATTCTTTATTCTCAAGATCTTCTCTGCCACAGATAAAAGCACACAAACACACGGCCGAGTCACCCCACAGTCGGAATGCCAATGACTCTTGGCTGTGTTCAGGACCCAGGAGCAGAGCTCTGTTAGTTTCTTGCTTCCACTGGACTGACTCTGAATGGATATTACTTTTTTGTTTTTGTTTTTCAAGATAAAGCCCCGACAAAGGCAGCACAATGTCAGGGGCGCCTCAGTCAATAGTGGAACATATTCCCTAAAAAGTGCTTGAAAGGGAGCTTGCAGCTATTTGCTTATTCTTTGCATGTTTCTATTCTTTCTCCTTGTAACTGCGGTGCCAGAAAGAGCATATGGCAACAGAGTACAGGGGAAAAGAGTTTTGTTGAAGATGGAAAGCTGGGCTTTGTGCCACAGGATGAGGAAACATTATGTTTTGAACGCGACGCATCTGTTTCTGGGTTGATCCTTTACAAACCTGTCAAGATGTTTGGGCTTTTTAGGACCATTAACGCATTTATTCCTCATTACCATAAAGTAGAAACAATGAGAAAATGACTGCGATTTATTGAAATTACCCCAGTGAGAATTTGAGTCACGTGTGCCAAACTGAGGACAAGTGAATGTCACAATAACAAAGCAGCTCTAAGTATACTCACTGTGGAAAATGTTCCCCCTTATCCATGCTGCAAAAATGAGTACAACCAAATTCCACCACAAGTGAGTCAAATGATTCATGTCCAGCAGACCGGTGACTATGAAAGGGAATATCTTTAGAAAGAAAAGCCCCTCCTATTTCATGCTGTCTGCAATGACTCCCCATGGAAGAAAAATGTCACAAAATATGAGAAAGTATGAGAAAGGAAACCAATTCTTTACACAAAAAAGGTGAGGGCTGCAAGACGATCAGCAAAGCTTTACATATCAGTCAAAAAAATGGAAGTGCAACCTTCTTACAGAGACATCCAGGTCGTCCACGGAAGTCATCACATTGACCGCAGCGTCTTCTGGTGAGAACGGTTGAAGAAAAAACTAGGTGTCCATGAATGTACTAGCAAACTCTCATTACTGCGTTTATAAATCCTTTTTTGGTGCCTTCATTTGTTTTTAGTTTAGTTAAGATGTTTAGATCATGTTCTCACCAGAACGAGATGACCTCCTTGAGTAGCTTTGTTTTAGCTTTAGCCTGCTTTTTGTCCGATCTAGAGTTTGGTTGCTGTTTTCACACTTGTCCAAACAAACTGTAAAAAAGGGAATAAAAGGGACTCTAGTTCAATTGAATCTAGCTAAACATGTCGGGTCTAAAAGCACCATGAGAGAATTGCAGACTGGGGGTGAGATATTTGGCATGTTAAACATCTGGAGCTGTTGGTGATTCAATCTCCTGCATTGTGAAATGTGTTCTGATTGGAAATAACATCAGCGATTATCTGCAGTCAATGAGAAAGCAATATCTAGTACAACAGGAAGTTGGGGAGGAGTTACACAAGGGTAGACCACAAAGACAACAATGGCTTCGGATAAAAAAAAGAAAGTTGGGTGTAAGAAACTAAACGTCTTGTACACGTGACATTGTGTTGTTTTCAAGAATGTTTGTTTGGAAGACGTGATTTGAGGATATAAACAAAGTAGTCGTACTTTCTAAAGTCAGCCATGTTGCCAATATATCGTACAGCAGCGACTGAATGCTGCCCCAGACAGTCATGCAGTGGAAAAGATCTGTGACAAGACTACTCTGAAAAGCGTGCAGTCTGAACTCTGCAAAACCCATGTCAAGCTGAGTCCTGGCATCACCAGACCCTCTGACCCTAATTACGATTCATAAGCAGAATACATGAGACCTGGAGGTGTTCTTTAGAAGTCAATTCTTCTTTGGGCTTTGATCATCTTATACGCAACATGCCGGCTGGCAAGGTTTGAGTTAGGACAATGGAAATCTTTGGTCTAGGGAGAACAGGAAGCTATGGAATATAAAGTGGAAAGGTAGATGAGAGAGCAGGTGTCTCCAGAGGGACCGGCTCTCTAATACATTCATGCTAATGTGAGCATTAAATAATGAATCAGGACTCTGCGTACAGAATCTGAATGCAGCCTCGCCGTGACTGGCTTCATGAAAATGCACCGTGGTACTGGTTAAGAGATGATAAACAAAGACCTCCTCCTATTTTTCTCTTTCTCCGCCAACCTGTCCCTTTCTATCTTTCCCTCCATACTCATAGACGCTTTGCCTTTTTTTCTCCTCATCTCTCCTTTCTCCATTTGTCTGCAAGGCCCATTGTCTTGACTCCCTCCGTCCTGCCAGGATCTGCTGTAAGTGCTTACTGAACTTTCCTAATAGCTTAATTCTTCTATTCGAAATGTTTCCCAGATCCTAAAGGGCCCTCTCTTCAAATATCTCCCAAAATAGAGCAAGAATACCAAATGAATCGTTGACATTTAAGACAGATTGGAAAATGCTGTAAGTTTGGACAAGTGCAGCTTTAGGAGCTGGGAGCTGCCGGGAAAGCTACAATGGAGCCATGCAATATAAATGAGGTATTTCCCTTAACCAAGCGGAGCAATCGCTCTTCCAGCGCAGTAATTGAATGACTAATCTAGTCCGGCCTTGTGATTTGCAGAGGACAGATTCATAAATTGAACCTGTCATAATCAGAATGTTGATGCCTTATCCTGACTTTAAAAAGTTAAATAAGTCATGCTTCTGAAGACCAAGGGGCTTAGAGGGAGGGTGTAGGCTTTATTGAAGGGAACACTCAATTTGTGCCACTTTTTGTGAACCCACAGCTTCTGTGTGTGTGTACTATAGCACGCAAGTTCCCCCAGTATTGACATCCTAACCTGAAAACCTGGAAAATCACCAAGATCACAAGAATTGTATTTATGGAGAATCGTTAATAAGTTGAAATGCCAGTTTTTAAGGCTGAAGGAACAATTTTAAGGTGACGTAGAAACTGGCGTAATGAATTGAGGTGGATTGAGCAAACCCTAATGGTCTCTACACCGATCTGAATTGCAATTCCCACAAATCCTGAGATAGCAGGCTCCTCCTTCTCTGGGTTGAGGAAATATGAAGCTCATGGTACAACAGATGCACACCATCTACGAAAAACCAATCCGAAATAGCAGTCAAACTCTTTTTTTTTATTGTTACCACTCGTTCGATCATGTGTGATCTCCCGTGGTTTTCAGCTGAGGCGCATTCTCGCACAAAACTTCGGATTGAAAATTGAAATTGGTTTGTAGAAGCCTAAAGAAAACACTGACCAGTTACGATAGCTGTGACGGTTATTTGAGGCAGACCACTTGAACTCAGTCTTGGCTTCGTTGCCTCACTGTTCATCAAAAATCCTTGTCGCTGCATTTTAAAACAATGAGGATTTCAAAATAAAAGTTGCATTAACTCAGTTGATTTTAAAAGAAGGATGCGTTAAGACCTGGTATAATGAATCTGCCAGCGGACGTGGAGGCTGTTCTGCGGGAAGCGCTCGTGCAATAGCAGATATGGGCGACTGCAGTGCTCCGAGTGCTAATTGAAGAGTATTATCAGTGTTGATGGAGTGTACAGCTCTGATATGGAAGGATTAAGAGGGATGCTGTGGTTCTTTGATATGGAACACAGCCCAGTGCACTGCTGAGAGAGGTTTGGGATGCAAGCCTGATATGGTCTGATACAGCTTGACTAAGGCCAATCTAGAGCTCGCACACACACTCCTGCTCACTTTCTGCCCGTGTCTTTCTGCATTTCCTTTTCCCCCCTGTAAATATAGTTTTTTAAGGCCTTTGTCAATGGACACTAAACGTAGAGTAGAATAGAACACCATCTATCAAGCAAGCAAGTGCGGAACATACCCCTCGCTCGGTTCTTGAAACCATTGGAACTCATCGTATAGCAGGTTTGTAGTCGATTCATTTCTCAGAAACTGGTTGGATTTTGCTGGGTCTGAGTTTAAGAGCAGAAGTGTTGGGTTCTCTGAAGAACTCTCCTGCCACACTTCACTGGAGTGGGCTGAAAAGGGCCAGGAGGCAGAGATAAAGCAATCGACTTGAGTGTGATGCTGCAGAAAAGGTGTGCTTTTGGCCTTTGTCGGCCTCTCAAGCCTTCCTTAAATCCCACTGTCAAACTCTGCATCGCCTCAATCATTCAACGTGCAGAAACGTTTGTATTAAAAAAAAACTACACAGGGGCGTCGAATATAAGAATTTTTATTTTTGCTTTTTATTCATTTTAAACCTTGCAGATGCATTGAAAGTGGAGCTTCCGATTCTGATTCCAGTTCAGATGCTTTGGTTAATACCACATGTATTTAGATGTTTGGGAGGGAATAGTGATCGGCCAGCTGTGTCTCCGAGCCCAGCTGCACATCAGTGAGTGAGTGTGTGTTGCCTGACCCTGCCGTATACATTAATGATGACACTGATGACAAAGCTTGGGCGGGCAGTGGAGCACACACCTCTTAGCCAACGAAGCTGAAGCCATTGAGTGTTCCAGTCCTGCTCCACGAAGGGTTAATTCTCCTCCAGTCTGCTGAGACTTTTTGTAATCCACCCCACACCATCACCACCACCACCTCCACCTATGCCTTACAAGAGCTTGGACACACTTTCTCTGCTGCCATCAATTTTTCATGTGCGCTGAGGCGCTGAAGAAAAAGCGGCAAGTTGTTGAGCTTTTCCCTCGCCTAATCTCTCCTACACATGCTAAAGTCACTCACTGGAATAAAATAACCAAACGATTGTGTTGTATTCAACGTAGTGTGTTCTACCGGGGAATTAAACAGCTGCCGGTGGAAGGAAAAAGATTGGGGTTGATGAGGAGAGAATGCATTGAAAAAAGCTCATGACAAGAATATGGAAAAGTTCCTAATATTTTGAGTTCTTCATAACTATAATATATAACATTAATTACAATTTCATTGTGTTTGCTGTGATGGGGTGGTCATATGATTTGGAGATAAATTATTTCGGTTCCTGTCTCATAATTAATTGCCAATACAAAACCAGACACTATGCGAATATGGAATGTAATTGGATTTTTAATTTACTTTGATTTCAAGGATAATTGGTCTGTTTCTTCCCCTGCCTCAGTAGTGCTTCAGATGCACAAGAAGGAACGATCTGCGGTGCAAGTCGAATGTTATAAACAACAAACCACCAAGGATTTATTTCGTTATGGGAGTGCTGGACAGCACCTTTTCACCTCATGTTTATTTTAAACTGATGTTTGCAGCATTTTTAGCATTTTTATTTTTTTATTTGAATTTCAACCTTGTAGGTAATTTCCTAACAAACACCCTTCCTCCTCCCTCTCCAACTATCAGTCATTCATTCATTCTCTAACCCGCTTATTCCCTTTTGAGGTCACAGGGATCTCCAGCGCATTTCGGGCGAGGCGGGGGTACACCCTGGACAGGTCGCCATTCTACTCCATTACAGTGCAACATTCACTTACACATTGTGGTGGAAAATGAGGCAAAAATATCAAGGAGTCGAATTATGAATTGACAAAATCACAAAGTATTTATTCAGGATGCATGCAACGGTTTTTAGATAGCAGATCGAACCCAAAGATGTTGCGTTGGTTGCATATCCTTTGCATGGCAAGATGGGCTGATCCCAGACATTGACAAATCAAATGAATAGATGAGAAACACACGTTTACAGAAACACGTAGAGTCGGGAGTTTAAAGATCAAAGGTAACGTCATGGCAAATGTCAGATCGCTCTGTACACAAAGACTGGAAGACTAGTCACGCAGGCAGTAATTTAAAAACAGTTAAGAATAGTCAAGCAGGAAAGATACTGAAGCATTAAGGATTTAAAACAGTTAAACTGTTTAAACCTAATGAGAAAATAATTATCGCAACCACAACATTCACACCTAAGAGGACTTTAGATTATTCGATTAACCTAACTGCAGAAAACTACTTGGGAAAACCCAAGCAAGCACAGGGAGAACATGCAAACTCCTTCGAGGAAGGTCACTGGCGAGCCTCGAACTGACAACCTTCTAACTTGTTGTAGCTCACAGTGCTACCAATAAAGGCATATTCAAAATTAAACAAGTACCGTTTACTTCGCACCTATTTTCAGATGATTGAAACCTTTGTTTTCGGGGGTCTACAAGTGCTGTTTTCGAAAAAAGAGGCTGATCATTCTTCAAGTTTCATTTCATTCTCCGGTGTTCTATTTTTGTTTCAGCTGATGACCAAGCACCCCGGCAAGCGTCTAGGCTGTGGTCCTGAGGGGGAGCAAGATATTAGGGAACATGGCTTCTTCAGATACATGGACTGGGAGAAGCTGGAGCACAGGGAAGTTCAGCCTCCATTTAAACCCAAAGCTGTAAGTTCAGCAGGACCCCTCACTGCTATGAAACGCATCTATAATTCCTCACTCTTACTATTCATTCTGGCTGCACAGGTCCCATATGATTCACATTGGATGTTCATTAACTATTTGTCTTTTTCCCCCCTTTAAATGATAGAATTCTGTGACGTGATGTATTTTGTCTTTTCAGGAGCAAAGCTATGATGTTTCCTTCACACTCCTCTATCTAGTCATTACACTGAGCAATTGTCTTCTTAAATTGACTTAATGGAATAAACACTATTAAAAATACCATTAATGACCAGGCAGTGATTGGAACCTATAACGCCCTAATGGCTTAAAAAAAATTTGGTAGGGTCCCTGATTTGTGCTTATACACAATAGAAATGATGAAGTAGAAAGGAAGACACCTGTGGTTAATTAGCTAGCCATGATAAGCTCCCCCCGAACCTTGTTAACCAAACGACATACATCCGTTCATAAATCCCCTGCCTTGTTATTCCACAAAAATATCTCAGTTGTATAAATCA
This sequence comes from Danionella cerebrum, assembly GCA_007224835.1. NCBI lineage: Eukaryota > Metazoa > Chordata > Actinopteri > Cypriniformes > Danionidae > Danionella > Danionella cerebrum. Next base: position 191,578 of record SRMA01025816.1, read on the forward strand.
GATTAGGAAATCCATGACAATTGAAGCTCAGACTTGCGGACTACAAAGGCCAGTGTCAAAGTAGTCAAATTCAGCTGAACTGTAGCAAAGAGATGACAAGTAAAACTTCCATGGCAGCGGAGAGCAGTAGGGTGTAATGAGGAGTCTGGATGTCCTTCTAGCGCACCACAGCAAGAGGCATAGTAGCAATGTAGCTTTGTTAGCTGTGTGTGCGCTAGGGCATGAGCCTCAGCCAGATCCTTAATGAGTTCAGCTTCTCATGCCTCTCTGTGTAGGGTGTACTGGGTGTGTGTGCGCGCGTGTTTGTGTGTGAGTGCATGTGTACGTGAGCTGTCAGATGCTGCAGTTCTGTGTAGAACCTCCATGCACATCGGCACCCATGGCCTTCTGCACAGACTCAGTCAGTCTGGCTGGTTGCACATGAGGTTTTTATTTTGTCTGGTGAATTCTTGTTACCTGCAACAATCAATGTTCCATTAATTTTCTTCACATTGACTTCAACAGTCTTATTTTGAGTACTGACCAGATTTTCTTTGATATAGCACAGTATGTATTTAACTATTGATACTCACACCTTGAGGGCTAGTGTTCCAATGGATTTTACTGCCCTCATCATATTTTGAGACATGAAAAGCTAATGCCATACCCGGTTTACAAATAAAATAAATATATAGAAAGCATTGATATTCTCTGGGAAAACTCCCCTGTGACGTAACTTCCTGTGGCTGGAACGAATGTTTGCTGGCAGCAGAATCCAGCCCAGTGTTCAAACCATTGTCTTTCCACTGGGAAATTGGCTTCATTTAAAAAAATGAAAATTGTCAGTTTGTAATAGAAAAAAAATAGTTACAATGTAATTTCTGAGATCAGGAAGTTACATCACAACAGGAAGTTACATCACAAGTTACAAGTTGCTTGAATAAGGCAGCATAGGACTCTTTTTGGCTCTGGAGACCCTGGTTTTCCCCTCCTGCGTACTCTAATCTTCTTTTATTCTGAATGCAGCATAGTTTTTAGCTGTTAGCATCTTCTGTGTTTAAGCTAAATGAAGCTGCACTTTCTATTTTATCTTCTTAAGTTGAAACATTCTTGACATTTTTTTTCAATTAGGATCTAATGCAGTGTGAAAAAGAACTTGATTTTTTTACATCTCAAAATGAAGTCTCATAAGATGATTGACAGGCTCCTTGCTAAGCAGTTGGAACAGAAATGTCCCACAACATGCCCAGTAGTGTCCAGCTAGTGATTCACTCCTCCTCATACAGATCATATCTGATGTAGAGTTTGGATGGCAGATCCCTCAACACACCGCTCCCCGTGAGTCTGAAATTAGGCATGACAACATACTCTGGCAGGGGATCACAGATTCAGTCCCAGGGGATGTGAAGGGGAGATCACAGCTCAGGTTTTGAGCAGAGCGGGGTAGGGACACCATACGGAACTCTTAGTTTCTCTGTTGAATTTTCTAGTGGCAAGTGAGAAGTGACTGTTGATTTGTTGTTTGGTATGCAGCCAGATCGAGGTAGAACGCCTCTGGCTGTATCTGCAGCAGATGGACTGTTGTTGCCAGGCGCTACAAGACTGGCAGCAGTGGCCCGTGTGTCTCAGCGATGGGGGGCTTGCTCTCTGAACACTGACAGTCTCTTTCTTGCCAGCGCCGCTCACGCTCACTTCCTGTGTCACCTGGCACGTTCTCTATGTCGGTGCAGATTAGACTCGGTCACCTTAGTCTCACCCTTTCATTTACATGCGCTGTCCATCATGTTTCGCTCCTGCTGGAACAAAAGAGTGATGGGTGGAGGTGACGAGAGATCAGAGCCGGGTGAGAGAGAGACAGATTCATTATGAATATCCAGCTGTTGTCAACAGGTGTCCATGCTTGTTAATAGTGACTGCGACTGATTTAAAGAAGACTGTTCTTCTAACTTGCCTTATATTGTCAAATTACATCAACATTGCTGGGTTTGTCTGCACAGATTTTTGCTCTCTGATTGGTCAATATTAGTATTTTCTTGTGGCTCTGCTTCAAGCCCTGTCTGCCATTCTTTGCTGCTGTGTTCATTGCAAAAACATACAGATGGGAGCTTTCACACTTGACTTGTTTAGTTCTATTCCTTCGAACTAGATTTCGTTTTCTCTTTTAGTTGGGTTCATTTGGGCAGGTGGGAAAGCAACAACCGGACTCTAGATCTGACAAAAAGCAGACTAAAATCTGAGACCTGCTAAAGGAGGTGGTCTCGGTACAATTCCACGCTGCCGTAAATTTGATGGTTGGTTATACAATCCGAGCCTTTAAAGTTTCTTGCACACTCTCACACTGAGCGAATTCTTTTGATAATCACTATAGCCATCTTTAGAAGCAGATTTCAGCACGATAGCATTGTCTAAATGTCTTGTCCAAGCTAGAGAAGTTAGGTTAGATGTCATCACGGAATCAAGTTCGGCATTTTACAATCCAAGATCAAGTTTCTCGGTTTTGTTGTGGGGATAATCACTTTTGGCATCACTGCAAAAATGTAGGGGGAGCTCCATTTGTATCCCTTAGCCCTTCCCCTCCATTTCATGCCTTATGTCCATAATTTAACCTAAAAACATTAAAGTTAGATTTTGTTCTCTTGTTAGTAGTTGCTTAGAATAAGTTATGTCCATTCCTCCAAATTTGTAAAATTACTTAGAAACAAATACAAGATGGATTTATGTCCTTCAGACAGAATAACACTATAAATAATTATAGTGCTTTCCGGCAGGAATGGCCCCAACCTTGCCTTATTTTTTTTTCTTCACACTCGAAAACAAGCAAATTGGAAAGATCCTTTCCCAATCTGTAAGTCCTCATGTTTTGTTTAGTTTTTTTGTTGTTGTTTTTTTCTCTGCATTTTTCATTTAGGTTTGTAGAGAATCAGTAATACATTTGCTGCAAATAGTTTAGGATAAAAACCGATTTGAGGAAATGCTAGCGAAATGCGGAGACACTGGGCCCTCAAGCCCAATTTAAAGATTATTTTTGCGGCCGTAGCCTTTATTGTTTTTTCATTTGACAGAGAAGACATGAGAGAGACAGGAAGCAAGGCGGAGAGAGAATGGGGTGGGATGGGAAAGACGACAGGATTGGAACTCGAGGCACCATCCACTATACCACGGGGCAGGACCTCGAGCCCAATTTAAGCTTAAGATTTTGTTAAGACTGAAGCTTGGAGAGCATGTTGCAGACCACTCTTTTCAGTTTCTTCTTCTTTGAAGAACGTAACGTGCTCGTGTGCGTGCGTATGTGTATGTTTATTAGTGGAAAAGGAGCTGCCCCCTGATTCTAATGATCACAGACAAGTGGTTTTGAGGCGACTCTGAAAAGCTTTACCTCGTTTTCTGGAAGCGAGGACACACAGGTCGCTGAAGTCTCTCCAGGTTCACTTGTAGGTGGCACAATGTCTATGGCAGCTTCGAGCAGAACCAGAAGTCATTGAGCACTTCTGCCTCGGGTGGCAAGGGTCAGGTGGCTGCTGCATCGAGCCTTTAATTGAGTTTGAAATGAGAGGCCCATCTGAATGCAGAGGTACACAGATGCAGCGCTGAGGGATTTAATGGTTCCCACACTCAGATGTGATGCCTCACTGCTCCCACTGTCTGTCACAGAATACGTTTTCTGCATGAGATGCATGAAAAGTCCCTCTTTTTTCAAGCTGGTTCTTTTTAGATTGTAGACAGAATATTAAGCAGATATGTTTAATTATAAGAACTGTATGTAAATGAACCATGAGCCTTGTTTTTAAAGCATACTGGGGTTTCAAAATTGTCTGTTTAGGCTCTTTTAAAGATACACGTAGAAATAGGAACAGTGGTTAGCCAACGAACACATGAAGCTAATTTCTAATCTTTCGTCATTTCGTGGAATACTTTTGTGTTTTTGAGTGTCCAAGAAAATACATTTAGCAGTGTCTGTCTCCCATAAGATCAGGCAATAAATTTGGGGTGATATTATATTGAAAAAAGGCAAAACATTTTTTTTTTGCCCAGATCTTTTGCTAACGTAAATAGCTGGCATTATAAAGCACAATTACATTTGCTAAATATACATTTCCTTCGCAAAACATGTCAAGTAAATCCATTTTGATCTGTGTTTCAGTCTACTTTTGCAATTACAACTCTGTTTTATATTTGTGCTTCTCATTTCTTTGTTTTTCTGGATCCGACGTGGAGGGAGAGGTTCTCAAACAACAAACTGCCCATGAAATGAAGCCATTATAGCAGATCAAATGGGTTTTGCAAATATCTTCACATTTTGCAAATAAAAAACATGCATGTTTGCAAACCTTTTTTTTTTATTATTTTCATTTTTGCAACATTATATAACCCCAAATTGATTCCATATAAAATGCATAGTAACTCATTCATATGGTGGTGTTGAAATACCTCTCACTGAAAATTGTTAACTGCCAAGTCCACATTATGGATCCTACACTAATGGTTCTGTCAAGAAAATGAGGCCATTTATTGCTGGATGAAATGGGGATTTTATTCAGTCTTCAGGCCAATAGCAAAGGGAACGTTCATTCAGAGAGTTTTGATCTTGATTATTCCTCTTTACATATAAAGATAAATGATATGCTGCATTTGAAATAAAAAAGCTATTTACCTTTAAATAGCAAGGCTTTAATTCTTGTCATTTTCCCTCGTACTGTGATTGCGGTTGCATTGTATGTATTGTATCTTCTCACATACACAACAGAATCCCAGTACGTCGTTGTAAGTTGTGAATCATCTCTTCTCTTTCTCTTCTAATTGTCCACAAATGAGTTTTTTCAATGCACATAACCTCAGTATCATGGGTCAAAAGCTCTGTAGATATCTTCCCATGTTTGCGTATTCATGAATAATACATGCTTGGCTTTAAAAGGTGAGTATCAGTCTGCAGCTGATCGATGCTCTCAATAAAACAGGGACTGTATTTGTGCCATTCACTTTTTACAGGTTTGAATGCGTCGTTTCCGCTGTTCTTTTTGTTTATGATGAGCCGCTATTTAAATGTCACTGGAAGTGCAATAGAACATTGAATTTTCAAAAGCTGACATTTGAAGTGAAGCGTTTGTGTTTGTGGTGGCATTAATGTTTTCATTCTTGTTGTTGTCGTCATTTTCGGAAGCTTTATGAATGACACCTAACATGCCATTGACATCGGGAACATATTTCTGTATCAGTATGAGTGTAAAGGTCTCACACATGCATGCATGATTTCATATTGTTCAATATCCTGATGAAAAGACCAGCTTCGGGCTTTTCTGACTCCACCTAATATTAAATGGCATAACTCATGCAGGTGGTGAAGATTGGCTGCTCATTATGCTCCATCCAATCTGAAAGAAATTAAGTTGAACCACATTCATGTTACTGTGAAGTTGAGCATTTTTGCGGGTGCTACATAGAATAAAAGATTTTAGTGCTGTCCGAGTATTTTGGCTGCCTCGCTGAGTAATACATATTGTCCTTCCACATAATATTATGGTGTGTGGTTAATTTAGAGCTGTAGTCAATCCACCATTGGCAAGTCAAAAACAAATCCAGGACGGTCGAGTCTGAGTCAAGTCCGAGTCCAATGCGGTCCAAGTCCAGCACAGCTTTTATTGAGACAAATCAAGGCCTTTCTGTAAATGTGCTACTTGACTTGAGATGAAGCCAATCAAGTAGATTCCATCAATGGCGGTTCTGATTTTTGAAGTTTACCTCTCTCTAAACAAGTGTGCCTCCGTCATCATATTTGAAGGGGAAAATGTGGATTATTTGAAGTCTGCAAGTCTAAATCAAGTCCGAGTCAGAGTACTAACAAGTCAAAGTCAAGTACGAGTCCAAGTCAAATTCAAGTCCGAACACAAAGGAGTCTAAATCAAGTCAGAGTCAAAGCATTAACGAGTCAAAGTCAAGTCCGAGTTTGAACACTAACAAGTCCAAGTCAAGTCCGAGTCAGACCAATAACGAGTCCAAATAAAGTTAGAGTCCAAACACTTACAAAACCATGTCAAATCTGAGACTAAAGACCAACGAGTCCAAGTCCAGTCCGAGTCCAAACATAAATGACTCCAAATCAAGTCCGAGTCAGAGCACTGACAAGTCAAAGTCAAGTACGAGTCCAAGTCAAATTCAAGTCCGAACACAAAGGAGTCTAAATCAAGTCAGAGTCAAAGCATTAACGAGTCAAAGTCAAGTCCGAGTTTGAACACCAACAAGTCCAAGTCAAGTCCGAGTCAGACCAATAACGAGTCCAAATAAAGTTAGAGTCCAAACACTTACAAATCCATGTCAAATCCGAGACTAAAGACGAGTCCAAGTCCAGTCCGAGTCCAAACATAAATGACTCCAAATCAAGTCTGAGTCCACAGAAACTGGACTCGATGGACATGAGGACCACACCACTGGTTTAAAGTGGGTTTAAAACGTTTTCTGACTGCCCGATGCTTTCATTTATGATCCAGTGCAAAAACACTGTATGGTCCTGTGTAGCAGCTTACTGGCTAGCATGCAGAACACAAACGCATGTCTAAAAACAATTCAAAGATTAAAGAGCACAGATAAAACCCATCAGTTTTACCAAAGTTTGTCAGATGGCAGATCATTTATAATATTTATGACAAGAAATCGCAGATTTCGTAATGTTTGCTTTCTGCATAGCTGGTCTGTTCAACAGGATATTCATCCCTGATCCACAACCATCCCCATGCTTGTCTTTGTTCTCTTTTACGTTCTGCTCCAGTCTTTATGACCATGTTCATCACCGCCCATCCATTACATGCTCTCTTCTTCTTCTCTCCTTCCTGCAGTGTGGCCGGGATGCAGAGAACTTTGATCGCTTTTTCACCCGCCATCCACCGGTTCTCACCCCTCCAGACCAGGAGGTCATCATGAACCTCGACCAAGACGAATTTGAGGGCTTTTCCTTCATAAACCCTGAATTCCCTGCCATGGAAGCCCAGAGCTAAGGGCAACACCCCCAAAACTAACCCAACCCTTCATCAAGCCCTCTCTTCATCAAACCTCATGTTTATGTACCATACACCGGTGCTCGTGTATGGATATAAACAGCCATGCACCAGACTAATCCATTTATAAACACACATGCATGCTGAATTGGGAATTTCATCATTTAGGACGCTACGGCTTTCCATTGAATAGATCCATGCTAGAGGAATGCTCCAACCGAAAGCACTTGGCTGTTTTGTACTATTTATACTCTTCCTGAACGCGGGCCGCTAGCGGAGCTCTCTTTCGAGCATCTGTTGCGGAATGTCTGGTGTTTCGATTTCGTCATTTGCACTGAAGGTGCATGAATCGTGTACTAGCTGTTCTTTTGATCCAGTCTGCAGCTGAGATATTTTGCAGACTTTATCATCAAACATTGTGCTTGTTTCGTGAAAAATGCATGCCTTTGTTTGGAGTTTTGAAAAGTGAACGTTTATAGCAAATCGGGTTGTTTTAATCTAGAGTAGACATCGCGGTTTATTTCTTTTTGTTTGAAGCATGCGTTCGGTTGCCTGTACTCTGTGCAAGTAGAGGACGGTAGAGCTTAATGAATGTGCCCGGTTGCGGTAATGATCTGCTGTTTTTGTCTGATCATCTCACATCATCAGCAAACAGTCACTCATGTGCAGGAAGCATGACTCCTCTGATGGTTCCTGTTGGTTCTTCCTTCGACTGCTGAAAGGTCAGATGGATTTTATCAAAACGTATTTGACAGGCATGTTAAATATCAACTACCTCCTGCTAGAGACAATTACCAATTGTAATAGGGTGAGAGAACAAGTGCTAACATCTGAAAGAGCCAGCGCCGTAGCCAGTAACCTTTAAAAGGCCATCGCTCATAATTTACCAACACCTTCGTTTGATATCAATGGTTTTAATGAGTATAATCAGCATTTTGCAGCATTACTGGGGTTATGATGAGCTGAGAAGTCACCCAGGGGTAATATCTTCAGTTTGATCTTGGCTTCCATTCAAGAGCTCGTGTAGGAGCAAATTAGGCTGACTTTGCCTGAATGATTCCATCTTTGGGATTTCCTTTCCTACGCGTAAGATCTGCGAATAACCAGCTACAGACAGTAGATTTGGTAAATAAAAGAGGCATCGGACCCCCGGGTGCAGGGGGAAGCTTTGGAGTGGGGGCTGGCCAGTGGAGTGTGCGAGTTTCAGATTACGGTCAGTCTTGAACCATGAGCGCTCTTCATGTCAGTGGTAACAGCAATGAAGTCCTCGAGTGGAACAGATCCAGTTTCAGTAAATGGAACGGGAAAGGCCAGAAGAGGCACACATCCAGAGAATCGGGTCAGATCCTCCCAGACATCACAGTTCCCTGAGCGCTTATCCGTCCTGACTAGCGGCCAGTGGCTTTTATTGAGAATCACTGGAGCTTCATATCATATCTTCATCACGGGGATTTCAGGGAAGGGATAACCTCTTACTAACGGCTGAGGGGTGATGTAGAAATCATCTTTGGTGGGAGAAATTAAACTAAAGAGGGAGAGAATGTTGGGAAATTGTCATTTCTGCCAAAAAAAAGCTGGTTCAACTTAGGGCTTTGAGATTCTTTGTATGTGTATCCATCAAAGCAAATAATAAGTGTCAAATGTCGTGTTTTCTAAACCAGAAATTGTGTTTTCCAGCTTTCTGCATGAACTGATTTAGCATCTTAGGTGTATAAGCTCAGTGTTTAATGAGTGTTTTTGTGTGATTTGATCGAAACATGCTTCTCTTGTGCCAAAGGATTGTTCAGGAAACTCCTCAAACATACACTGAAATAAAGCCCAAACGTCTGTAGCTTTTGTTGGGTTTCCTTCATTGCACGTTTGATTGGAAAATGACCAATTTTTCATGACCACATGAAGCACTTTTTTGTGTCTGAGTGGCTTGGCAGTGAAAGTCTCACAGCATTGGCGTATAGAACCAAGTTGGATGGTGTGCAGCACGTGCCCACGCTAAGCTTTGCATATTTCATGCCTGTCACTTACCACAAGAACATTTCATCCTCTTCCACCACCATTCAGCCAATGGCATGCGGGAACAACTGTGGTTGGGGGGGGGGGTGGTTACAGACTCTTTAAACGGCATATTAAACGTTTATTGTGAGCAGTTTATGGCCTGCTTTTAAAGTGCCACAGCATGGGGGTCCAAAACATCTTGTTGTTTTTACAGAGATGTGGTGCGCAGTTGACGCTGTTAATTAATTGTGAATGTGCCGGTCTCAAATTAAATGAGTCGGTAAGCACGAAGTGTGTGCGGCTTATCAGCTGAAAACAGGTCAGCGTTTGATACTGCTGTATTCTTCTTGCGCTGACATCAGCTCGCAGCTAATCCACTCCTTTATAGAAAGCTCTGTGCCTTGGTACCGCACGAAATTACAGAATCACTATTGGAATTAAAGCCTCGCAAAATGAGCACCTTGGATTTAAGGGGGGGGGGGGGGTCGTTCGTCCTTTCTCTCCTTCCCAAGAGCATTATCATTGTTCCTGTCGGGGCTTTTGGCACAGCATGCATCTTAAACTCTATCTCGGCTGTTTATCTGTATGAAACCGCAGGCCAGATTCTGTTCTGCTGAGGAAATCATCCGGCTATTCTCAAACGGTTTCACCATCATCCACATGCAGTACACTGTGTTTGTCTGATGTCAACTGCTCAATGCTCCTGTGCTAATCTCATCTTGGATCGAACAAACACAGAATGGCACTGGACTGCATCAGCATGGCAAGCTAGCATGGATATATCTGTCCACTGAGACCATTTCATTAATTAGTCATTTAGGGAGGTTACCAGATGACTGTTATCTTACTGGTTTTACTATATGCTCTTGGGTCGGTTTTATTAATTTGCACATTTGTTTGATTGCTCATAAATCATGAATTTTGATTGGAGAGTTTCAGGATGTTTACTGTACAGTTGTACAGCTGCTTTTAAAGGGGTTACGAACTGGATTTTTGCTACTCTACATGAATGTCCAGTTATATGTTGATGGCTACTTCGGCTACTCTAATTGGTCAAGAATTTAAATGAACGTGTGACCTTGTTGACACCAGATCGAGGAAATTTTCTCTCTCCCAGCAAGCATTCATTGTCAGAGATTCCCATATTGGTTCAGAAGCAGTTAAAATAACATCTTTGCTGGGAGTTTTGAAAGCCCAGGATGTACGCTGGCCTTTCTCACGCACACACACCGCATGTTCAATACGAATCAGTGAATAAAAAGCTGAATTCAATAAAGAGCGACAAAAATGCGGAATCTTTCGCATCATAATCATTAAAAGTCCACAAATAACATATTAGTCAGATAATAACAACCAACACAGCATTGATAAACACGGTAGGACGAGGTTGAGTTATTACTCCAGTAACGTTAGCTTTTTAACATGCATTTTACAAAATCCAGTGAACATTTTTTTCTGTGTTTCATTAAAATGGTGATGATTAGCAAATGCACTCTTCCATACACTGGCTTGCTCCTCATTAGAAATGAACTTCACCTGTTCTTTGTTCAAAAAAGGTTCTGCTAATCCTCTCGGCTCTCTTAAGAAACTGATTTCGGTCTACTGTGTAGATGGCTTGTTTGGTTAGCAAGAATGAAAGCGGAGATGGGTGTGTTGCACGTCACTTCCAGCAGAGGTCCAGTGTCCGCGTTCGTAACTTTGGTCACTTTGGCTGTACGAGAAAACATTTGGATTTCACTCTAGCTTTATTATTCCGTCGGCTTTTATAGGTTAGAAGATGGAGTACTTTTGGTTTCAGTTCATAACCCCTTTAATACACTACAGTGTTTTAAAATGTTCTTTCTTTAATGCTATTTTAAAACAATTTCTGAAGAAATAAGTAGGTTTTCTTGATGTTTTTGTTTAGTGTTTGAGGGAAAAGTCACGTTTTAGGTTCTATTTCTACCTCTTAGCCCTTCTCCTCTGTTTTGCACATTTACATCAGATGAAGGGTTGTCCCAGTTGAAGAACACGGCCCAACATGGGGATCTCTTTAGCCCTCTGTTCTTAAGGGACCTACACTCCAAAACAAATGTGAAAGATTGTTGCCAGCGCAACCAAAGAGACCCAAAAATTTTAATTTCTAAAAACTATTAAAACCATCATTTTTTGTTAGATTAAATAAATAAATAGATGCGCAAAGTTGTTCCAAAATAATCATCTATTATTTATCCTAATAAAATTGAAGCAACCAAATTGATAATAAAAAATGTAACTACTGGGAGTGATCCTTCAGAACAATTCGGTGGTTTCAAGGCGTAGGGGAAGGGGTAGGGGGTAGTTAGAGAAATGGAATCCCAGGTTTGTAGGTTTCTCTTTGTCCACTTATCTCTTGAAAAACAATTCGACACTGGTTAATGAACACGTGTTTATTTATTTGAGTGATGTTTCACATTTTAGTTGAAACCCCATCATTAGATACGTTTTCTATCACTGGCCAGCATCAAAACATTTAGTTCAATCACTAAGAATCAAGTGTCCGCTAACCAACTGCCCTGAGGTTTCCATGCCAATGCCCAGTGCCATTTTCCTCTGAATGTTTGGGCCTCGGGAGCCCAGGTAATCTAGTGGCCATCTCTCTGGAGTTGTGGCTTATGTGCTTCGCTGTGCTGTGATGTGCTTGAGTCAGCAGATGGACAAAAGGTAGGAAAATTGCTTCTGTTGTTCTGTCATATATCCTCCTGCTGTCCACTATTATTTCTGTCTCAAGCTGTTTCTATCCGTGTGTGCAGTGCCAGGAGATCTCAAACGTTCTTCCTGGCTGTCTACCCCCCCTACCCCCCCTTTTTCTGCGTAGTAATATTTGCTGTCTGATGTTCTCTCTGCACATGTGATCTTATTGTGGTTGTTTGTCCATCTTTTTCTGCTGTATTCTGTCTTGCCTAACGGAAAGTGACTTAATTCTGTTTTTGTTTATTTTTTCGTGAGTACACGCTTGTTGCTTTATTATTGCTTTATTTCCATGCTATATTGTGTTTAATGCCAACTTTATAAATTCCCTTTGGTCATCCATTGACTAGGCAGCTGAATATTTTACGAGGCAAATTTAACGGAATACACTAAAGTTTTCCCACGGCAGGCATCATTTTGGCCTTATTATCCAAGCAGACATTTTACAATATGTGATTAATTTATGAGAAACTTTAGGAGATTATTATTATTCTTTTCTTTCCAGTTGATGTCATAAGGTCAGTGAACTACTGCCGTATGCAAATTTTAAATAATCAAACTAGTTTTTAGGTGAAATGTGAGATTTCGTTTGGCGTCAAGCTTAACCAAAGCTTAACATAACGTAATAAAAAGGATTACAAAATTGATTTTTATAGAGAAACTCTTCAAAACATGACTTAAAAATGTATCAACCAGACTGTTTTTTTGTTGTTGTTGTTGTTGTTTGTTTTTGTTTTTTTTAATTAACGTGTTGAAATTTCTTTTTTACATGTAAAAATATTGGGAATTTCAAAAACCAGTAATAATCTTTGAGTTCCTGGCTGACATTTGAGAGTCATTTCAGTTACAACGCTTAATATGATGGTTCTCATCCATTGTAGGAAAAAATAGTTTCTTACAACTTAAAAAAAACAATTTTTCAAGAGCCATTAAAAATCCCATTCCTCGAAAGCACTTCGTTTGTTCTGGAAATAGCTCTGTGGATTTAGATTCTCCTGATCTGTTACTTACTTTAGATAAAAACATCTGTACAAAAGAAATGAAGAATACAACAAATTCAAAAGTACTTTTTCAAATAATCTATTTAGGTCACACTTTCTAGCATCGAAAAGTCAAGTATATTTAGTTCCAAATAAGAAAAAGTACCAACGTGAATAGAAAGTAGGGCTCACGATACATACCTCAATATTTTTTCTACGATATGCATCACAATATTTTACAATTCTATTTTTACCAGCCATTGAAACCAACTATCATTGTAAAAATATGTAATTTAAAACATTTTGAAACCGTGAAGGCTAGGGTCTAGTTTGATTTGTATTAGATTGATACTATCCATACACTCACTAGGGGGCAGTGTTGCCTTAAGTCATCTTTTTTAAGTGATAGAGAGAGCTAAGTTTATAATCTTTCTCATAAAATTTGAGTATATGATAATTGACCTAGTAAATATTAGGTAAAACAACGTAAAGAAGTTTCAGAAGTGACTAGAATCACAATCTCACCAAGAAACAACACGATACAAATGCATTTTGTTTTGCACCACGATATATTGTTACACCCCTACCTGAAGTGTTACAAGGCAACAAAAACTAAAAAATACATTTAGATAATTAAAAATACAAGCATTTTTTTCTTGGGTGGCCAGTTTTTGTGTTTGCTTTGGTTTTGTTTGGGTTTTTTGTTTTGTCCAAGCTCTGCAAATTCTGAATTCTTCCAAACATTCTCTTGTTTACTTGTCTTTTTGGAGCACACTCAATAACAGAAAATGTCCAGTTTATGTGAGAAACCCAGGTTTTCCATTTACGTCAATGGTACGTTGCCCAGATAAAGCAAGTAATTTTTTTTTTTTAATTTATTTATGCTACCCAAAAACATTGATACGTAACCACACTGCTACAACATCACTTCTGAGCATGTGCGGACTCCTCTTACCGGCCATGTCAGCATTCCAATACAACTCGTTCTGATTTGTTTTATTGAATTCCAAGAACATATAACAAAAAATATTTTTAAATAGCATTTTTACTAGTGAGTGTGCACTTGGCGTATGATCCATATATTCGTGTACACCTTACATTACTAGATAGATAATTACAACAATAGCAGCACTTTTGATTTAAAAATGCATTTTTAAAATTAAGGAATAGATCAAAGTGCTTTCAATATAAGCATTGCTGAAGCCTCTAGGTCCAATGATGCTCATGCAGCATATTGAGCGCACCCCCCCCCCACCACCACCCCACGCACTCCAGAGTTTCCTTCATGGATTTACATTGCCAAGCAGTGCATTAACAATCTTCTGCCTCAGAGAAGCCCCAGTCCTCTCTCCATCTCCTCCAGACTCTCACACCTTTTGTCACTTTCCCTCCTTCACTTTCTAGCTTAACGCAAACCCACCTCCCCCCCCCCCCACCGGTTTTCTTTATTCCTCACTGCTAATCTGTCCCTTCCCCTCTTCATCCTCCCACTCCGTTTGAATGTTGAGAGCGAGAGAAAGAGAGAGAGGATGTCTGTGTGTGTCCTCTGAGCCAGGCTGGCTCTTGCCTCCGGCGTGCTGGCACACAAGGCTGCAGCAGCAGAGAGGAATTCTCCCAGTAAGAACAGGCCTCTGGGCCTAACAAACCGTCTGCCCCTTTCATTTCGACTCCTCTCACATAGAATGACAGCGACGCAGGAATGGAGAGGAAAAAAGAGAGGCCAGCAATTCCTAGGCTTTAGCATCTCATAAAAGCAAGACTAGCGCTCAGACAGTGTGTCAGTGCAGAGAGCATGTCCCGCAGCAGCTCTGGATGGAGACTGTCAGTGAGATATGAGTCTCATCAGTGGCTGAGGCGTCTGCTCAAGGCTCGTGTAGCAGCGTCTTCTCTGAAGCGCAATTCCTTCTTCTTCAACATGCCGTTTTTCTGTTGCACCACCGGGTTTCTGCTCATGCTCTATTTCTCTTTTTGATGTGGATATAGCTTTTGATTCCCAAGGGTTATTTTCCCTAAAATGAATATGTACTTTTTTATTCATCCTCAAACACACACTGATATCAATTTAACGGGGAATATTTGTTCTTTAAATGAGCATTTTGCTTACAGACGTCATGAACTGGATTTTTTTAACATTATACAGTTTTATACTTCTGGTTCCAGAAGTTAGTGGGGCTTCAAATTTGGCGGCGTGACGCGGTACAGCTTGGCACAGTTCAGTTCCGTTCGGCTTGCTTGCTTTTCCATAGGCTTTGCTGTTGCATCAGAGGGGGGTTGGTTGCAAACCATCATGTGCTTCTTGGATTCCGGGTGTTTTACAGGGCTTTCTTCTTATTTGGAGAGAAGTTGCTAGACGGCTGGGATGCAAGGATGACTCTGATGGACCAATCAGCGCTTATATATGCTTGCTCGACCAATCAAAAGACTGGTGTCAGTTCAGAGCGATGATGTCAGTTTTAGAACCACCTCGAAGTGACTTCCATAAATGGCGTCAGTTCCAAAAATTGAACTGAACTGTAGCGTGTCATGGAGTGGAAAAGCGGCACAATTGGTCAAGGATTTAAATATTATTTACTGTTTTGCATTTTTGATGCTATGCACCAGATCAAGGAATATATTGCTCTCTCCCAGCAAACCTCTGGGAGACATCACATTGGTTCAGGAGCTTAAACAACACCTTTTGAACAATCTGATGTTTGCTGGATCCTCTGCCTCATGCAGCACAGACGAGGGAAATTCTCTTAAAGAGACGGAAACATCCCAATTGTTTTAAAGAGCAGCAACTATGCACAAATATAATTAGAAATATTTTGAAAGCTGTTACAATATTGGGTGGTTCTTAAGTTTGATGCATAAACAAATAGTAACAACCTTTAAAAATTGCAAAAATAACATATTAATTAGAAAATTACACCCAACACAGCATTGATAAACATCAAAAGTAGCATTACAGCATTATTTACCAATTCATCGAGGAAAATGGTGATGATAAACAGATGTGCTCTTCCATACACTGGCTTGCTCCCCAGTTAAAATGAACGTCACCTTTTCTTTTTTCCTAAATGGGTTCTGCTGGTAGTTCACAGAACATCTGCTTTTAATCCTTGTGGCCATCGCAAGAATCCAGAACTTCCAGAACATTTTGGTTTTCTCAGTTCATGACGCCTTTAAGAAAACTGAAGGTGATTTTACTACGGTATTTGTTGTTTTATTTGAGTAGTTGGTAAAACTGAAAATTCCCAATTTGCACGAGGATGGGTACATAATTGATTTTAGGATGAGCAATCCCTGATAAATCGTTGAAGGATGGAGTGTATATTTTGTGACGTTGGACTGATTCATGTTCCCCCTCTCTTCCTCCAGCGGAGCAGCAGAGATACTTGCAACTTTGACCGGGAGTTCACCAAGATGGCTGTGGAGCTCACCCCCACCGACAAGTTGTTTATCATGAATCTGGATCAGGAAGAGTTCCAGGGTTTCTCCTACACCAACCCAGAGTACGAGGCACCAACCCAGGGTTAATCGAGCGAACCTGCTGGAGACCGCCGGTCATGTATCTCACTGTACGGCTCACTCATCAGGATTTTACCAAAGGGCTCTGATGGACCACCTCAATATACAGCCGTTCCAGAAATCAGTCTCGCTTTTCCCTCTTCCTGGCTTTCACTCTTTCAGGAGAGCCGGTAGCCCTTCAGCTTCGCAATATTGCAGGTCTTGATTTTATGGTAAATGCAGCCTATGCAACAAACAAGGACAAACCCTGAGAGAGCAATTTGAAAAACGACAATGGAGCTTTTAATTATTTATTTGCAGTTCATTATTTTTCCCTGTTTGGTTTCTATTTGAGCTGAGCTAATGTTTAATTCACCGACTTAAACGCATTATACCAAAATATTATTTCCACACATGACTTGAGCCAGTTTGGATTCTTTTGCAGAAGCGTCCTCACTTTTGTGACATTCAGGGAGAGGGAACAAGAAGCGAAATCAAATGGCTGCAAAGTTAAAATGTCATTAACATTCACGATCCTGTGCATGGGGATGGATTCATATCACCGGGTTTTATGGTGACGGGAGATTTGCGACGCTGTAATCGTTCATCCTTCACGCTAACAGCTGGCTAGATCAAACCCAGCCGAAATAATACAGAACGCTAATAGTACAGGACTGTGTATCTATGCACCTTGTAGGAAACACAATGTGCCATTTTCCGAGGCACTCCAGCATCACTTTAATTTGCATGATTGCAATAGTTTGTTTATCCTCTAGGCATGGTCGTTTTGGAAGTAACTATCATTCAGGCGAAAAAGTTCACATTTGAAAAGTGTTGGAGGCGCGCTCTGGAGCCGTCCGATGTAGGGATTTCATTGAAGTCTGCCAACTATGGGCCCCGATGACTCATAGGCTGTGTGTATATAATGTAACTAAGCACTTTCTGCACTGACATGTAATTAGTAGCTCATTTCAATGATAAAGTGTAAGGTTCTGCATGTTCAGATTTACCATCACAACACATGAGTGGCTTCTTGAATAGTTTTTTTTTTTTAAGCATTCACATGTCTCGAAGCAGCCTGGTAAATCCTCTAATGAAAATGACTTTGAGATTAGATAAACATAAATCGATAGGCTTCTCTCTCCTGAATAAGCGGAGCTGGATTGATTTGTTCTGGCTGCTCTTGTACAGATCTAACCTCTATAGTACTGTGTGCGTGTGTGTGCGCGTGTGCGCAGGTGTGTATGTGAAGCGGTGCTGTCTGTGTGAGGTGAATAGTCGCAGTGTTTTGATTGGATTCTGTGTCACTAGCCTTCATTTTATACTCGCCGTGTGGCCCCTGCTATCCCATAATGCTGCCACTGCCCCATTCCTGAGCGCTGTAGAAAGCTAAGGGACCATCTATCGATCGGACAATTATCAAAAAGAGAATCAAAGGACAGATGTGGATTTTTTGACGCTTATGTTGGACAGAACCGGAAATAAAGGAAGCCACAAACGATGAAGGATGAAATGTTGAATAAACAGAAGTGTTATATCTTATGGGTGTACACATGATGGGAAAAAGTTCTATATGTTCGATTTATAATACAGATATTCAGTGTAACCCTGTGTGTATTGCTTGGTTCTTGTGTGAGCGTTTGTGGACGGTGATTGTGACCGCAATTATTCTGTTTTAAAATGACTTCAGTGTTTAAAACGCAGGTTGCCTGTGAATCTGTGAAGCTCTGTGCTTGCTGCCTTTTTTATTGATTAGATCAGTAATATCAGCAAAGTGATCAGCTGTTTCTTATGCTGAGCTGAGGTAAGAAAGCCAAACCTGGCAATATCAAACATGTATTAGTTACCCCACTATTTTATTATGTTATTTTGTGTGGAATATATTTTGATATGTTTCATGATATTTGTTTGTTTTCATATGTTCCATGTTGTGTTATATATAATATATATATATATCTGTTCCATGTCATGTGTTAAAAGTTTTGGATATTTCATGTCATCTCTTATATGTTTTTTATATGACATGGGACATTTTAAAAACATTTAACACCCAAAATGGAACATGTGTTAAAAGTTTTGGACATTTCATGTCATCTAATATATTTATTTTTATATAAAATGGAACATTTCAAAACATTTAATATCCGAAATGGAACATATCAGAAGCAGTTAACACCCTAAATGGAACGTGTTAAACGTTTTGGATGTTTCATGTCTTCTGTTCTATTTTTTTTATATGACATGGAACATTTCAAAAACATTTATCACCCGAAATGAAACATGTGTTAAAGGTTTTAGATGTTTCATGTCATCGGTTATATTTTTTAAAATGACATGGAACATATCAGAACCATTTAACACCCGACATGGAACATGTGTTAAAAGTTTTGGACGTTTCATGTCATCTGTTATATTTTTTTGATATGAAATGGAATATTTTAAAAACATTTAACACCCGAAATGGAACATATCAGAAGCAGTTAACACCCTAAATGGAACTTCTTAAAAGTTTTGTATGTTTCATGTCTGTTGTTCTATTTCTCATATGAAATGGAACATTTTAAAAACATTTAACACCCGAAATAGAACATGTGTTAAAAATTAACAACATTTAACACCCGAAATGGAAAGTGTTAAAAGTTTTAGATGTTTCATGTCATGTTATTGCTTTTCATATGTTCCATGTTGTGTGTTATATGTTCCATTTCAGGTGTTAAATGTTTTATTATGTTCCATTTCCTGTGCCATGCAATATTGCTTTTAGTCACGTGTTGCTGAATGTTTGTTTTCTATGTTCTGTGTTATATGTATTTGTAATTCCGAATATGTTTTTGATATGTTGTGTTGTGCTATATCATATCTATTATTCATTACATCTTCTTCTCTTTTCTTTGGTACGGAGGGTTTTTCCATCTGTATTTTAGACATTCTTTGATATTCCAGAAAAGAATTATAAATGCTTATGTACATTTCTAAAATATGTTCTAAATCATTTGACCACTTGCATTTCTTGCCACAAATCTTGGTTATTTAATAAATCGAGATTTCGTCAGCCTAAGTTCCATCTAACCTGATTCTGTGACATTCAAACAACTAGTTCTATGGATTCATAAATGTTCAGATGAGTCAGTGTTTGCAGGCAGTGAAGGCGCAATGGTCCCTGTGAGCGCTTTGCTAAGCACAAGATGCTATCTGCCAAAGAAATGTCCCATCTTATCAGCCAACAGAAACTCATGTTTGGGAAATGAGACCATGCGACCGGAGTCATGGGCAATCTGTGGACACAAATGATTCCCTTGGCCTGCTGTCACTCAGACCTGACTGCCATGTGACATGATGCTTCAAACAGCTCCCTCACCTGAGTCCTGCTCTCCATTCCCAGGACAGAAGAATAGACTGTGAACAAGAACAAAAAGAAACGTTACCTCAAGTCCTTGTCTTCCTGTCAAAAGCATCACAAAGCCATTGTGTGCGTGTATATGAGAATATGTGGCTTTCCTTCTTGAAATGTCATCTCGGCGCATTCTCTGAGGTTTACTGCTGAATGAGCACTTTTGGCGTAGCTTTCATTGTGACAGCTAATGAAATTATTTGCCTTTGACAACAGCTCATTATTTGCCTCAAAGGCATTCTCCGGGACTGCTGTGTTCTGATCTTTTTTTCATTCTCTTCCTGTTTTCCCTCTTCTTTTGGAGGATTTATTATATATTTAAATCCAATTAAAATCATCCCCCTTGACAAAGAATCTGCCATCTGAAAAAATGAACTTGGCCTCTAGAAGAAAGCACATGGATGAAGACAAGACGGTAAAGTAATTCTTGCTATGGAACAATATGATCCGTAATGAGTCATGGCTGCATCCCACTAGCCTTTCATCTGCATACAGTTCAAGAGATTAGCATACGCACCTCCCATCTACATCCGCCTCATATAATCCTGGTTCAAGGCCGCCTGGGAAGAGCTTTTTTATCATTATGGAAGCCGGATGTCAATGAAAAAAGTTGCAATGACCAAATAACTTCCAAACTGCTGCAGATATTTCTACTTTTGACTCATTAGTCAAGAACACCTGCAGTAATTTTTTGCACCCAGGTAACTATATTTTCATGCTTTCGGACCACATCTGTAAAGACGCCTCATATATGATGCAGTCTACACTAACAGAGACCCTGTTGATGCAGTGTAGCTACCTTGTGTCTTGCAGCTATGCCAAGTCTTGCAATGACAAGTCTTTCTCAACTTGGTAGCAGGGTTTGGCTCTTCCTCACCCGCATTAACCCTCCTACACAGCTGTTTCCTTTTCAACTCATGACTGGGTTTCCACCTAGATCCCGAATCCTACAAAATCCCTGACTTTGTGCAAGTGTGACTCAGTTTTCAGGCAGTAACTTAAGTTTTTTTTTCTTCACTCACTTTGCATTTTGTTTATTTACAAAATAAATGTTATTTGTGTTTCTGAAAGCGTCCTTTGTTTACAGCATTTGTTCTCATCCATGGAGGATTGCACGAGGTAAGTTTCTTAATAGCAGTTGATCTTCAAGATATTTGGAATATGTGGAATCCAGCGTGGGTCACAGGCCAGACACTGGGGCAATAGGAAAGGTGAGGAACAGGAAGGGGCCATGCCCAAACTGGGAGCATAGCATTGTATTTTCAGAGTTGGTACAAAGCAGTCAAACAAGTAGCTTCATGCATCAGATTACCAGATGGAGAAGCATGATTCATCCCTCCAGAAAATACATCTAGACGTGGCCAGTGGTTTAGTTCAATGCATCTATCTATTGCATTGCACTTGGTGATGGAAGGCTTGTGTGAAGCTGGTCAGCCATGAAAACGCATTCCATTAAGCGCTCAAACCTGTCCCTGAGATAATCTGGGGGCCACATAAAGTTCTACTTTATTATACCACTGAGAAATCGTATCTTTGCTGCCTGCCGTATTCCATCTTTTGCATAGATCTCTTAAAACCGTTGCTAGGTTAAACAATTTGGTTGCTGTGGAGGAATCAATTATGTAATTAAAAGTTACCCTTTTCAATAGAAGTGCTATTTACCAAGTCCCAGATCCCTAGCATTTTCTGAAAGTGAGATATAGATTTTGCCCATTTGGTTGCTAGGGTAAAAAGTTGAGTTGCTATGGAGGAGTCATTGACTTTATAATATTCCCTGTGTCAATATGAGTAAAGTAAATCAACCCCATGTCACCATTGTTTTCCTAAGCTGAGATAGAGATAGGACAAATTGGTTGCTAGGGTAAACAGTTTGGTTGCTAAGGAGCAGTCAGTGACATAATGTAATGTTCCTCATGACACTTAAAGTGAAATAAACCACCCCATGTTTCTTGCATTTACCAAAGCTGGGATTTCAGAAATTTTGGTTGCTAGGGTGAACAGTTTGGTTGCTAAGGAGCAGTCAGTGACATAATGTAATGTTCCTCATGACACTTAAAGTGAAATAAACCACCCCGTGTTTCTTGCATTTACCAAAGCTGGGATTTCAGAAATTTTGGTTGCTATTGTAAACAGTTTGGTTGCTAAGGAGCAGTCAGTGACATAATGTAATGTTCCTCATGACACTTAAAGTGAAATAAACCACCCCGTGTTTCTTGCATTTACCAAAGCTGGGATTTCAGAAATTTTGGTTGCTAGGGTGAACAGTTTGGTTGCTAAGGAGCAGTCAGTGACATAATGTAATGTTCCTCATGACATTTAAAGTGAAATAAACCACCTCATGTTTCTTGCATTTACCAAAGCTGGGATTTCAGAAATTTTGGTTGCTAGGGTGAACAGTTTGGTTGCTAAGGAGCAGTCAGTGACATAATGTAATGTTCCTCATGACACTTAAAGTAAAATAAACCACCCCATGTTTCTTGCATTTACCAAAGCTGGGATTTCAGAAATTTTGGTTGCTAGGGTAAACAGTTTGGTTGCTAAGGAGCAGTCAGTGACATAATGTAATGTTCCTCATGACACTTAAAGTGAAATAAACCACCCCAGGTTTCTTGCATTTACCAAAGCTGGGATTTCAGAAATTTTGGTTGCTATTGTAAACAGTTTGGTTGCTAAGGAGCAGTCAGTGACATAATGTAATGTTCCTCATGACACTTAAAGTGAAATAAACCACCCCGTGTTTCTTGCATTTACCAAAGCTGGGATTTCAGAAATTTTGGTTGCTAGGGTAAACAGTTTGGTTGCTAAGGAGCAGTCAGTGACATAATGTAATGTTCCTCATGACACTTAAAGTGAAATAAACCACCCCATGTTTCTTGCATTTACCAAAGCTGGGATTTCAGAAATTTTGGTTGCTGGGGTAAACAGTTTGGTTGCTAAGGAGCAGTCAGTGACATAATGTAATGTTCCTCATGACACTTAAAGTTATATAAACCACCCCATGTTTCTTGCATTTACCAAAGCTGGGATTTCAGAAATTTTGGTTGCTAGGGTGAACAGTTTGGTTGCTAAGGAGCAGTCAGTGACATAATGTAATGTTCCTCATGACACTTAAAGTGAAATAAACCACCTCATGTTTCTTGCATTTACCAAAGCTGGGATTTCAGAAATTTTGGTTGCTAGGGTGAACAGTTTGGTTGCTAAGGAGCAGTCAGTGACATAATGTAATGTTCCTCATGACACTTAAAGTAAAATAAACCACCCCATGTTTCTTGCATTTACCAAAGCTGGGATTTCAGAAATTTTGGTTGCTAGGGTAAACAGTTTGGTTGCTAAGGAGCAGTCAGTGACATAATGTAATGTTCCTCATGACACTTAAAGTGAAATAAACCACCCCATGTTTCTTGCATTTACCAAAGCTGGGATTTCAGAAATTTTGGTTGCTGGGGTAAACAGTTTGGTTGCTAAGGAGCAGTCAGTGACATAATGTAATGTTCCTCATGACACTTAAAGTTATATAAACCACCCCATGTTTCTTGCATTTACCAAAGCTGGGATTTCAGAAATTTTGGTTGCTAGGGTGAACAGTTTGGTTGCTAAGGAGCAGTCAGTGACATAATGTAATGTTCCTCATGACATTTAAAGTGAAATAAACCACCTCATGTTTCTTGCATTTACCAAAGCTGGGATTTCAGAAATTTTGGTTGCTAGGGTGAACAGTTTGGTTGCTAAGGAGCAGTCAGTGACATAATGTAATGTTCCTCATGACACTTAAAGTGAAATAAACCACCCCATGTTTCTTGCATTTACCAAAGCTGGGATTTCAGAAATTTTGGTTGCTAGGGTAGCCTTTTCCGATTTATTTTCAATGGCCATTATAAGCCAATGGTAAATATGTAACCCTTCCAGAGCCTCAAAGGCTCAAATACTTTTGCACAGTGATTGGTATGCACTTGCACAGACTGGTAACCTCCACAAAGTGTGATCCGTTTCAGGTTTAACTGAGGTTCTCAGTTATTTTTTCCAAAAGTTGACAAGCCAATATAATTAATTGTACTTTTTGAATAAACAGCTGTTCTCAAACCACTCATGTCGCATTCTATCCTTTAAAATAAACACACGGTAAGCCCAACAACACTTTATAACATCTAGTTGTACTACCATTGGAATAACAAGGCAACATATCTTTTCAGCGTCACAGTGTGTGGTATACAGGCCTCGTGTAAATGCCCCCATATATCCTGTAATGACACCCTAGCAAGCCCCTGCAGTGAGGTTTACAAACCAACAGAGGCACATCTCTTCCCGCTTTATGTGTGGGATGCAATTAAAGCGACGCTGGGTGCATAGTGTGTGTTTTAGCATGCATTATATCCCAGCGGTGGCTTCCCTCCCACTTCCACCACCCCTTAAATGCCCCTCGCTTCTCCAAGCAGCTCCCCTTGCAGTCAGCAAACAAACAGAGAATTCATTGATTTGAATTCGTTTTGTTCTTCCTCAATTAGTGTTCGCTCCTTGTGCTGTTTGTTCTCTCTTTTAAAGAAGATCCCCAATTAACTGCGAAACAATTTGCTCTCTCGCATGTGGCAAACACCAAAGCACACAGATATTCTTCTCCATTGAAAACGCTCCCGTTCTGAAGATGAAAAAATGAGAAAAACACAAAGGCCTCCGTGCCTCATATTTATTTCAGTTCCTGGATTTGAAAACCCGCATGACGGAAGGGTTTATTGGATTTCTAAAAACGCAGAGAGAGGGAGGGTTCAGCTTTTTTCTTCTCTTTAATTGTGATAATTGGTCCAGCTGTCCTGTGCTATAGAGGTAAAAACAATTTAAAAAGCAATCTCCTGTTTTAATGAAAACAAGCATGGAGGCCTGCATGGAGCTAATGGAGCCAGGAGAGTTATTAGAGAGGCTCCTGGGATCTTCTGCAAAGCATGTGTGTGGTCACAGACGTGTTGTGGGAGACGAGGGTTGGGTTCTGATCAACATTCAGGACACAGAGTAAAGTGTGTGTGGAGTAGCCGTGTTCAAAATGGAAGCCTGTGGACTGACAACAGCATTGCTCAGCTGAGAACCGTCCGATCACAGAGATGTTCCGTGAATGTGTTACAATATGCATTCAAATATTGTTTTAATTCATACATTTTTCCAAAGGTTGATAAAGGGACACCATTGCAAAACCTGATCAGGTGAGCATTTCTATTTTCTAATTTTTGTAGATATGTGTATGGGTTGTACATGTGTTTGTTGCACAATCAAAATTGTGCACCTTTTTTCAGTACCACAATGTCTGCAGCTGTGTGATTCTGCTCCCATTGTTAACAATGATCACCATCGAGCGTAATTAAGAAAGTCATTAAGCATTAAGCAATCCTCAATATTGAAATTTGTCCCGGTCAGACTGGAATTATATGTGACTTTGTCCTGGAATTATATGTGACTTTGTCCTGGAATTATATGTGACTTTGTGACGTTTTTCAATACAACAATGTCTGCAGCTGTTTGATTGTGCTCCCACTGTTAACAATGATCACTGGAGAACGTAAATAACAAAATCAAGAAGCATCATTCCAATTTGTCCTGGAATTTTATGTGACTTTGTCCTGGAATTATATGTGACTTTGTGACGTTTTTCAATACAATAATGTCTGCAGCTGTTTGATTGTGCTCCCACTGTTAACAATGATCACTGGAGAACGTAAATAACAAAATCAAGAAGCATCATTACAATTTGTCCTGGAATTTTATGTGACTTTGTCGTCGAATTATATGTGACTTTGTGACTTTTATCAGTACAGCAATGTCTGCAGCTGTTTGATTGTGCTCCCACTGTTAACAATGATCACCATAGAGCGTAATTAAGAAAGTCGTTAAGCATTAAGCAATCCTCAACATTGAAATTTGTCCAGGTCAGACTGGAATTATATGTGACTTTGTGACGTTTTTCAGTACAACAATGTCTGCAGCTGTTTGATTGTGCTCCCACTGTTAACAATGATCACCATCGAGCGTAATTAAGAAAGTCGTTAAGCATTAAGCAATCCTCAATATTGAAATTTGTCCCGGTCAGACTGGAATTATAACTCTTTTCAGTACCACAATGTCTGCAACTGTTTGATTGTGCTCCCACTGTTAACAATGATCACCGTAGAGTGTAATTAGGAAAGTCGAGAAGCAATCCTCCACATTCAAAAAACACTTTTAGAATATTTGTATCTCTATGCTTCTCTGAGCAATGTTAGATGGATGGAAGTGTTCTTTTTCAGAATGTGATTGTAGATTATCATATTTTGCAGCAAGATGCTAATAGTAGATGCTCTTTCCTTTCCTTTCCTTTCACTTTTGCCCTAGTCGCAACAATGATATCATCTAGAATCTAAGGAGAAGATTTAACGGTGACTACTTTAACAGTTTGAATGTTGTTTTTTCTCCCCTGAAAACATAAGGGGATTGCTCATCGTATAGATGGAGGACAGTGATGCTTCTCACCATTGTGACCAGTAATGAAACATCTGGGAGTTTAATTACGTAGGGGCCTGGAACTGATAATTACGGGTGTTGTTAAAGGGGTCTGTTTCATAACTCCCAAAATGAACGAAAGAGTAGTAATTACTTGGCTTTGCACAACTGTGTTTGTCAGTGAATGGTAATCTTCCGAGGGCACGGTGTAGCTTCGAGCTCTTGAGGGGGAAAACTTCATAGAAAACTTTTTATCCTATAAATATTTAGCATAGAACAGAACGAAAGGTTATTCGTGCTATTCAGAAGGAAACATCGGCAGACCCCCCCCCCCACACACACACACACACACACCCCTAGCGTTCTCTCTGTCTCTGAGGAATCATAAACTTTCCAGAATGTTTAATTGGCATTCTTCATGTTTATGTAGTTGTTCTCCGAATGCAGCCAGTGCAGGAGGTAGAGCGTTCATCCTCCAGCCTCCGATTATATAAGTGTCCTTTCATCCCTGTGTGAACTCTCCTCCCTCTGCCTGAGCCTGTCACTCATCGTCACTGTCTATCTGCTGCCATACCACTCCGAATCCTCCATGTCTATCCTTGTCCACCTTTGCCCCCGTGCAAACTTCCTTGCTCTGTTGTCAAATCAGCATTTGAGTCTCATTAGTATTTTATGGTTATGCGTCTTTTGCTTCTGACAAAAAATTCTAAACCTGTATCCCGTAGATCGTTCAAGCTACAGCCACCAAAGTTTGCCAAGAAATCCACTCTGGTCTAACTCGGGTTGCTATATGTTTTCCGACTGGTACCCCTGAGGGAATTCTGGGAAATTGCTCAAAATGCTGGGAAATTTTCTGAGATCTGTCCATGAACATACCAACTTCTGCGAAAAAAAACTTTTTGGCTCTGGATGGGGTTAAATATTTAGTGAAAATATCTTTAAAATGTAACGTCACAGAAAAAGGGGGTTTGTTTATGTTATTTATAGTAATAACTTAACTGACAACTCCCTAGCAACCAAAATGTTTACCCTAGCAACCAATTGTACATATCTCTATCTCAGCTTAGAAAAACCGTCGTGACATAGGGTTGAGTATTTCACTCAAAGGGAGATGGGGGTATATATATTATATAATATATATATATATATGATGAGCGGTGAAAACATTGCCAACCTCAATAATTTCCTGAATACATGTACGCTTGTTTTAATGGTCTTTTACTTGGTTGAGGAAAAGTATAAGAATCAACGGTAGTCTGAAATTTTGTGTGAATTCGCACCTCGTTTCGATACCGCAATATCTGCGGCTATTTGATTGTGCTCCCACTATTAACAATGATCACCAGAGAGCAACCCTCCACTTCTACGCTCCTCTATAAAGCACAAACAGTAAGTGAAATATGCGTGAGAGAGTGAGTAATGTTTTATGCCGTCAAAAATGTTGGCAAAATCCACTCCCTTCTATCTCAATAATTCACAGTTGACCACACCCCTTCCGAGTTTTTTCTTTTTTCAAAACTGAGGTGGGACTACACCCTGCTGAGTCACAAGGTTGCTGTGACGCTTTAAAGAAGTGCAAAAGTTTTGTTTTCTATTCACACAAAACACGGCTCTTGGACTCTGGCAACAAATCAATTGACTTCCACTTCCGGTAAATTTAAGCTCGATAAGTTTGCTGACCTCAATAGTTTCTCATTTGCATGCATGCTTGCTTTAATGGTCTTTCACTTGAGTGAGGGACGAGACAGTAAACAAATTGAAATGAATTTGCCCCTTATTTCGGTACCACAATATCTGCAGCTGTTTTATTGTGCTCGCACTGTTAACAGTGATCACCCTTGAAATACGCAATGTACGCAAAAGTAGTGTTCTATGCCCTCATCATTTTAGGCAAAATCCACTCCCTTCTATCCCCATTATTCACAGCTGACCACACCCCTTCCCTTGGGTTTTTCAAAACTGAGGTGGGAATGCACCTTGCTGAGTCACAGGGTTGTTGTGACACTTTAAACGAGTGTAACTAGTGTTTCTAGTTATTTAAGTTCAAATGTTGTAAGCAATGCAGCTGTATTGCAGCTTGATTAGGGATTAACTCTGTGCTGTCTGTCCAAACACGGTACCCATTCTCAGCCCACCCACCCAACTTTTATAATGAGCAGTGGTGTTGTCCTCTTGTGGCACAGCCTGTGCCGCTCTGTTGCTCCAGAAGCTCTCAAGAAACCTCATCCTTTGCAGTTGACGAGGAAGAATTTGAGCAATACTGGAGCATTTGTGTTTAGTCCAGGGTCAATGCCCTTCACAAATGACGAGGGACGCCAAGGTTGATATCCATGACTTTACAATCTCAGTGCGTCATGCTTGGTCCGCCCGGCACAGCAGGGTGTTGCTATGAATTGTTATGGAGATCCCTGACGGTGATGAAGAAAATAGTCTCTGTTTAGCATCTTGCATGAATTGTTTACACCGTGCACCGATGTTTGTCTTGATGGACAGCATTTCTGCTTTGATTGTGTCGGTGAGCAGAGGCTGTATTTTGGAAGTTTCAGCGAGTGCAGACTCATCCGCAGGGCTTTACCTCTTTGCTACCTGTGGCTTTATTTATCATGCTCACTCTGCAGTGACTAAAACTACTTTACAAGCCACAGCGCAGAGTTAATGAAGGATTCTGACACAGGCACCTTCCCGCAGGGTTCTAAACATAATTACCAAGATAAGTACAAAGCAGGTTTTGTCTTTCCTTATTAATTATCGCATTACCACAAATATTATGGCTTACTGCACTTTCAACCTGATTTGTTTTTGTACATTACTGAGTGCATTTTTTGGGGGTTTAACGGTATGGGTTCTGTTGTCCTGGGCTCTTATGGTAGACTGTATAAAACTATAGATGTAGTGTTGTCTCCAAGAGTAATGGCTTCTTTGTGTTGTCAGAACAGAAAAAGAGATATATTTATGTCCAGATGATGGCGAACATCATTCTTGCGACAGTAAACAGGCTTCGCTTATGCTCATGTTCACTAAAAAGGGTCGTTTTTCATGTTAGAGTTGTGTGTTCGCTATGTTTAACTTACAAAACGTTTAATAATTGTGACTATTTTTCGTGTTTTGCACTTTTTGTGTCTCCAGGGGGCGCTAAAACGAGGATCAATATTGTTTAATTATTTTATTAGACAACAATCTTATCACAAATGTAAAAAGCTGTGAAACAAGTATCATTGTTAAGTGCTTTATTTTCGGTGGCCAGCTGGTGGCGCTATAACAGATGCTGTAGGTTGCTTTATCGATGTGTTCAGGTATGGAATCTTTACACGTGTGCCAAGTTTGATCCCAAACGGACATTGTATTCAACTACTTCCTTATAATGTAGAATTTCAGTTTCAACGGCCGCCCTCCGCACGAAATAACGATTTTGGTGGTGGACAAGTTAAACTGGCATTATTTTTTTTAAATATTTAAATATTATTTATTTTAAAATCTTAATACACTACATGTTTGCCAAATTTCAGTTATCGACGACAAACTGTTGGCGGACCAAAAGCTGAAACACGTTAGGTGGTGCTATAGAGCCATTTTTCAACACACACTATTCAGATCCCAATCAGACGTCAATTGTAACCAGTTCTTACGTGTGCGAAATTCGTGACTTTTCAAACATATTTAGACCCTCTAAAATGTGCGGAATGCAGTGAAACAATAACTCACTTACAATAGGGTCCTTCAGTGCTCAAGCCCTAGGACGGGAAAAGAGGTACACTCAGAAAATCAGAAAACAGAGCAGGAACCCTCTTCACTGAACAAAGGATAGTCAACAAGGACGTAGCAGACAGCTAGGTATACTTCTAAACGGGTGATCATGATGGAGTCTTCTAACCTGAACAGTAGACCAGAATAGGAGGGTGGTCTACTATTCAGGTAAGTGTTGAAAAGCAGGCTGTGATTGGAGAATTTAGAGAGCTCGTGATTTGGTTCAGTGGGTTCTTTTTCGGATTACTTAAAATCACGTTTTTTACGTAATTTTTTATCAAAAACAATGTCTCATAATCTGCTGAGCCTTATATATTAATTCTGGTTAGGCTCATTGACCTCAAACCACCTTTATGCAGTTCACAGCGCCTAGATGGGTTAAGTACGAATTTGGTAAGCTACGAAACCGCACCACTTGTTGGCTTGTTGCGTTTACCGTGGTAAGTCGTCTGGCGGAATAATAAACACATAATATGGTGTGCTTTTATGTCCTACTCATGTATTCAAAAGACTCAGCTTTCATTGGCTGTTGTTCTTGCAATACTCCTTTGGTCCAATGTGTAAGCTCCCATTGGCGCTCATGGTTTTCGATGACTTTTTGGTGAAAAAGGTAGGGGGTGTGTGTTGCACTTTACACTTAACTCGACATTTTACGCGCTTCTGAAGAAGAAAAGCAAGACTGGAGCAGAAATCGCCTGACTGTTCTATAGCTTTGTGTTTCCTGGTTCCCTTGTTTCTCTCTGCACTCAGCCCGACTTCGTTTTTGTATTTTACTCAACTTTTCCTCTCTTCACATCTTCTGTTTCTCTCCATACTAATGGAAAGGGAGAGCCGAGAGTTACCTGAGCTGGGTCCTGCTTCTTTGCCTCTGCCTGAAGTAATTTCTATGCTAATGAGACTCTCAATAAGATAAGACAGTCAGCGAGGGCTGCCTCTCCAACAGACTTTATGATGAGAGGAACTGCCGGCTTTGCCCTCTGTGTCGATCCGTTCATGCGGATATTTATCTTTTATTCATTCACTTTCATTCACATTCTGTCAGCTTAACTATTTGTAAGGTTTCCTTTCCCTTGTCTAATGGCATTAGACGCTGTGGAACAATGCCCGAGATCATAGACAAGGGCCAACGGAGAACTTGTCGTTCGTGTGCTTTTCTGTATTTCCTTGACTGCCATCTGGTTGTGTCTCTTGTTCATCCTTTATTACAAGCTGCCTGTGCCTCACAGTCTATTCCTACGCAGATGCTAAATGTGATGAATTACTAAAAAGTTTTGAAGCATGTGTTGTTGCCACCTGCTCTGACAGTGTGGAAACTCTTGTCCTTGCCTTGAGTGTTTTTGTCTACTGTGGCAGTCTTTTACGGGGACTGTCATGTCAGCCGTTTATAAACTACAGTTTGAAACGGCTAAACGCAGGCATAAATGCACTGTACGCAATCTAACAGTCAAATACATCTGTGTCTAACAAAGCAAATCAGAACGTTTCAAAGCTTTGATAAAATACAGTTGTGCTCCTAAGTTTACATACCCTGGCAAAATTTCGAAAATGTGAACGATAATGCAATTTTTCCACTTGGTGGTTAGTGGTTGGGTGAAGCCATTGATTGTCAAACAGCAGAAACTTTCCAAATGATTGTGAATAAAAGTTTTCACTACCCAGCTCTTAATGTTTTGTATTCCCCCTTTAAAAGCAACAACAGCCTGAAGTCTCTTGAGGTAGTTGTTGATGAGGTTCTTTACCCTCAATTCTTGGGCTCTTGCATGAGTTGCACATTTGAGTTCTCCCCAGGAGACTGAGATGTTCTGCTGGAATCAATGAGAAGTGGCCTTGTGTTTTGTATCATTGTCCTTTTGGAATGTCCAGTAATCCCCCCCCCCACACACACACACCTTGTGCAGCTTCCGGGCTGAACCGTTTCTCCAGTGTCCTTTGAAAACATGCTGCATTCATCTACTTTTGATTTTGACCACTGTCCCCTATCCCATTGGGTCTGATGTGACCTTACACACCAAAAGGTGTTTTTTTTTTTTTTAGTCAAACCACTGTGATTGACTCGATTGGTCACATGCCATCAGAGAAAAACAGCGATAGGCTGTGCTCGGGAACAAAACGAGGAGCTGTCCAGGAGCTCCTGCTTTTCCTAATAGAGAAATACCAAATAGGAAGTGAATGAACTGCAGTTCCTCTACCAGCCACTAGAGACTGTAGAGACTCCGGAAGTGAGCAGGTTCTCATTCACTTTGGAGCTGAAAAACTCATATTTCCACCCTTGGCTCGACTAGTTTTGTTGATTGAGATCTCTAGATTTGACTTTCAGGAACACTCTGAGGGGATGATTTTTTAAAAATGTATTGGTTTAAGATTTATAAAGCATAAACCCTAAAGGGGCAGATGATTGACAGCTCTCTCAACCATCCTCTGGTGTTCATTCCAGCTAATTTCATCAGGCTACTCCTTGTGTTTTTTTGTTTTTAGCTTTTACTGCCCGTTGTTTCTTTTTTCTGTGTGTGGTTTCTATGGCCTTGTCCCGCTTCTGTAGATCTTTTACCCGTTTGCCGAGGACATTTCAGATGGAAGAAGTGTAGACAAATACAGACATTGAAATGTTATTTGAAAATGACAAAGAAAAAGCCATTTTTTTGGGACGATGAACAACTACTTCTGGCAAAAACAGGGAAGTGGATGTGTGCCCACAAGCTTCCTCTACTGTCAGTTCCCTCCAAAAGTCTCAACTGAAGGAACAGAATCCACATCGCCCTTAAATCCGAGCAATCTCACTGCTTTCCAGCTCCATCAGTAAATGACACAGCTCTGGGAACTGACCTTCATGGCTCTAGTCCCTCGAACATAAAACCTCACATCCCCATTTAAAGACAATCTGGAGCTCATTCACAGCCATTCATACAGTGCCAGATCAATCAAGCCCAGTGCCTCTGTGGGGAACCACAGTGAATGAGGGGTTAAAGAGGGATGTGAACAGAGGGGTTATCGTAATCACTTCACAGGAAATGGCACATGGTGAATAAATGGATTCATCTCCAGTGCTTGATGTCTTGTTACTGCAATTTTCTTCAAGCAACAGCGGCATTCGGGTTTAGTGAGGGTTTAAATGATATTAGATTTTTACTGTATGTTGTTTTTATCGATTACACAATTACATTTCTGATTCAAACATCCACATTTTGAGAGGGAGGGCGACAGGAAAGCAGCCGAGAAACTGTTCATTCATTTCGTCATCTTCACAAACTTTGGAAAGTAGAGAGTGTCGCTCAGTAATGTTCACGTCACATAAACGGTTGAAAAATATCTTATAATTTATCATTTCCAGCATTTTCATGTCTTGAGAAAACAAGGATCAATCTAAAGAAAGCATCGGCAGTGGAAGGCAGACTTTGATATGATCTTCACGCAGAATGTGAAGGGATGTGTCACATTAAGTGTGACACATGCATTTTTCATCTGCTCATTTAATTCACAACTTGCAATAATGTGAAAAAAACATGCCCTGACCTCTTCCGCTCAGCCTTGCCTATCTTTGTTTTAAAATAAAGGTATGAAACTCACAATTAATCTGTTGGTTCAAGACACTGGAGGAAACACTCGAAAGGCTAATCATCGATGCGTTGCTGACAGTGTTTGTGAATTGAAAGCTCAATGAAAATGAAGGAAGCATTGGTGATTTTTTGGAAACGCAGTATTTCGACAGTTACTTCAACAGAAAGCTCTTGTTCCTAAAAAAGTGTTTTCTGTGGTTTGAAAATAGTTCTGCTATGAGAGTTCAGACTTAGAACAAAGTGTTCTAAAGTCATAGAGTTGGTAGAATACTCCAAATGAATTTATTTTAGCTCGTAATAGGCTAATAATAATAATAAAAGATTTTATTTATAATGCACTTTACATTTGACTTCAAATCTCAAAGTGCTACAGAGTAAAAACAACAACAACACATTACAATTTACAATTTTAAAAGAAATAAATATTAAAACAGATTAATTTGCTAAAAAGGAAGGTTTTAAGTTTTTCTTAAGTTTTTTCAAAAGTGCTGTTTGTATCAAGTGTATGAAAAAAGAAACTTTGGCATGATAGATTATAAACAACAAACTACTTTAGAACCAACTTGTGCTATAGAACTTTGTCGCTTTAAACCCCTTGAGCTCTTTTTGGTTCTTCACCGGTTTTTCTCTGTTTTTTTTTTTAGGTTTGAGGTGCTATACAGAATGTTTTTTTTATGAACCCCTTAAGCTGCTTTTGGTTCTTCGCCGGGTTTTCACTGGTTCTGTTGAGGTTTGAGGTGCTATATAGCATGTTTTTTTAAAGAACCCCTTAAGCTCTTTTTGGTTTTTCACTGGTTCTTTATAAACTGCCAAAGTTTATTTATTTAATACACTTGATGGTTCTAAATAGCGTCTTAATGGCACCAAAAAATGTAAATAGGTTCTAAATGGCACCAAAAAAAGGTTTGCCTTGGATTACAAGCCAAAGAACCAGTTTTGGTTCAATGTAGAACCTTTTTGTTAGAGTGAAATGTTCTGAATCAGTAGGGAGTGAATACTTCTTTCCATCATAACGGTCCATTGGTAAAATGTTCTTTTGGAAACATGTTTCACATTATAAACGCTGCCTTTCAAAACGAGGTCAGTGCATATCATGCAACTTCAGCCTGTGCAGTCATCAGCTTTGTGAATCCAGTGATCTATAAAACTCCCCAGGATTGCCCATATAAAGGTCTCCAAGGAGAAATCACCAGAATTGTCTGTGGCTCTTTAAGGACGTTCCGGTTCTCCAGGGTCTGATTTTTTATGCATCGCTTCGTGCCCATATCTTTGCATATGAAGGCCTTAAGTAGCACATCGGTTGAGCCCGAGGCGCTGTGAGTGTGTGCGGGGAAAAACTCGCAGATTAGCCGCGCGCCTCGTCCATTGAGCGCGCTCGCGCCGCCCCGCTCCGCTCCTCTGTGGGCGGTGTTTGAAACGAGCGGATTGATTCGGGAGGAACGTGGGAGCTGTCATTGCTCGAAGACACGTTCGCGGAGACCAACATCACCGCTGACAACAATTACAAGCGCTGGGATTATGTTGATTTAAACGAGAACTTCTAGATGCATTAGGTGCCTTCAGAACATCCTGCAGCTGCTTAAGATTCACCGAGTCTCAGGGGGATGCTGAGCATGAAGTGGGATATTTCACTCTTCTCCGGTGTTTTACGGAAATCACGCTCGAGCTGAATGAAGGAGGCTACTTTTCTGCAGGATTAACACGGACGCGCGTAATCCAGCACCGACTTTTCTGGGGAGCAACTGTGATTCTGTGAAGTCACGTCGCGTCTTTCGGCTCGGCTGCGCGCAAACATGAAGTGGTGCTGATGAGAGACTCTTTGGCGGATGCTCCACAGCCCGGAATGGCTCCAGCGATGGGAACACCGTGAGGCTTCCTGCAGAACTTGAGAAGCAGCAACAGCGACTGCATCACGCCGGGAATCTGGAGCATGGAGAGCGCGCACCAGGCTGGCTAGGAGGCTTCTTGCGAGACGCGCCACGAACCCCGTTTTGACCCCCCTTCCTGAAATGAGGCAAAATGTTGATGTGTGACAGAGGAGTCCAAATGCTCATCACCACCGTGGGCGCGTTCGCCGCGTTCAGCCTGATGACGATCGCGGTGGGAACGGACTACTGGCTCTACTCACGAGGAGTCTGTCGGGTCAAGAGTAACAACGAGAACGAGACGAGCCGGAAGAACGAGGAAGTCATGACCCATTCGGGGCTCTGGAGAACCTGCTGCCTAGAAGGTAACATCTTCCTGGAGCTACTAAACAGGGATCCAAATGTGTCAGAAGTTTAAATGAGATGAGCACTGAAATGAGAAGGAATCCATCTCTTATGGGACGCAAAATCAAGGCAATTGCAAAGGACTGTTTATTCATTTTTTGGTGAGATTATGGCACATTCCGTCAACATCAATGTAACACAAATCAAGTTCAAACTTAATTAATATTTATCTTCAACCAAAAAAAAAAAAAGAACATAATGAAGTAAATTCAAGGTTTATATGATGAGGTCAAGAGGTTTGAGTTCAGACCTTTTATTATTACAAAAATCCAAAAATGACAAAAGAATATGATAAAAGTGACACTTCTTTGCATCTGATCAAATATATTAAACCGGAACTATCCATCAGACAAAATTCCAAATTTGATTTTGTGTACATCAAAGTTATAATAGATGTATAATGAGATAAACCTGTGAGTTCTGATCACCGGGAACCAATGTACACGATAAAATAAAGTCAATTCAATTTGTGAATTGTGAGATCAAAAAAGGCTGGAGCAAGCAGACCTTTTATTATGGGATATTTTCACGTGGTTCGTTAATCCCTACTTAATTAATATCTATATATAGAAATATGAAAATGTCACCCATGTTAAAATTTGTCAAACATGTTTTTTCCCATTAAAGAAATTATCTCGATAAATTCAAGCTCTTCCTTTAAAATTGTCATCCATCCACACATCCATTCATCCATCTTTCCACTCATACATCCATCCATCTACACCCCACCCATTCATCCAGCCACCCAACCATCATAAGACCCAGTTCACCCAGCAACTTATCCATCCATCCATCTCACCTTTCATCCATCCACCTACTCACTCACCTACCCATCAATCCATCTACCCCCCAGCTATTTATATACCCACTCATCCATCCAAGTCATCCACCTATCCATCCACTCATAGACACACCCACCCACCCATCAATCCATATACCCCCATCCATTCATCCACCCACCCATCAATCTCAAAGATTATTTTGTAGTTTAAATTCCACTTAATTATGTTATAATCTCAGATTAATTATTTAAGATAACCTAATTCAAAGAGCTTTCTTAATTTTTCAAATGTAATTAATTCAAAGACGTGTGGAAAATACGTCTGTATTTATGGAGTATGTTGTTCAAATCTAAATGAAGTACGTAGAAAATACTACAGTTGGATAATTAATATTTTCTAATCTTTACGAATACACTGCACTACGCTAAACTTTTCCCAATTTTCGAATGACTTGATCTCAACCAAATATAGTCACACTAAAAATTGTGATTTGAATTTACTTGGTTTCAATGTGTACATCTGTCCTGCATGATAAATATCACACTTTAACGAGATGAACGCGTTAAGTACATAATTAAAATGTGTGAAAAATTCCTAAATCCAATCCATTTGAAATGATTCCGCATTTGTCAATTTAAAATCAGATGAGCAATTATATTGATTAGGTTATACTGCAGATCAATAAAAGCCCTTAGTTCTCCAAAGCATAAATCTATTGGATTGCAGCAGAGAATACTTGGCTTTGACTTTTAGTGTTAGTGTTATTAACAATAAAGATAACCTGAACACATCTACCTTATGATCATAAATAATGCAAAAGGAAATAAATGGGTGAGTCTAAAAATAACAGATTTTTCTTTAGGGTGTAGAGGATACTACAATTAATTCATCCATAAAGTCAATCCGAGTGCTGAGGGAAGTGAGTCACCTGACCCTGTACTGCCTATATAATTCAAGTGCACATTACTTGTATTTTTTACTTTTGCTTATCGTTTTCTTCCGTTTTTCCTCCTTTTCTCCCCTCTCTTTCCTTGTCTTTGTCCTCTGGATGGATTCCTTCTAATTCCACGCAGTTAAGGATTTGGCAGCCCTGACACTGCTTGACTGGGAGCGAAATAATGTACTTCATAATGTCTTTTCAAACTTTGATTAATCTCCTGCCCCGGGGAACGCAGAGAAGTGACATGACTGCAGTGTGATGGGAAGATCCTCATCTTTAATTGAAAGGGATGGGCGCAATTCAATAGATGTGGCCATGGCAGATTACACAAATCCTGTGATTGACTTTTCAGTATTAATTTAATTGGTGTGTATGTCACTGTCACCCCGTGCAGAGATACCCACAGCCATATTTGATCCACTTGAAATCTCCAAAAGGTTCTCATGATTTATTTGCTTAATATGAACGAGGAATTGATCCCCATAAGTAGAAACCTATCAGTCAGAGCCACGGTCCGCACATAAATCTTTGAGGAAGGTATAATGAGGCATTCTGCTGGACAACTCTACACTGGCAGCCTCGCTGAACATAACCTTCAAGAGCCTGCTGCTTTAGAGCCTCTCAGTGTGTTCTCCCATGCATGACCGCTTTGCTTTGCCTGTAGATGTTATTCCAAATCAACACAGAACCAGCACTAAAGCCTTTTAGGTTCTTAATGCACTTTTCTGGTTTATTCTGAATGATTTATTAGACCATGTTTTGTTCATAGATTATATATCCTTTGTTTACTCTCTCCGGAAAAGCTTTTTTTGTTATGCTAATATCTTCCACATCAATGACTTCTTCTCAAAATGATTCGTAATGACCCACCCCACAAATACACGTTTTGTGAAAGGAATTTATTTAATTAGGCAAATATATTTCTCTTTAATGAAGGAGGATTGCCATACAGTGGGTATGGAAAGAATTCATCACCCCTTCCATTTTTCACTCGTCATTTGCTGAAATCGTTTGCATTAATTTCTCCTTCAAATTAATAAAAAAAAGTGAAATATCACATGGTCCTCAGTATTCAGACCCTCATATATGTGCTTTCCAGTACTTATGATCATCCTTGAGATGGTTCTACACCTTCAGTTAAGCTGTTTTGCTTATACTGATTGAACTTGATTAGGAAAGTCACACACCTATCTATATAAGACCTTACACTGCTCAATATATGTCAGAGGCACAAGG
This sequence comes from Danionella cerebrum, assembly GCA_007224835.1. Classification (NCBI taxonomy): domain Eukaryota; kingdom Metazoa; phylum Chordata; class Actinopteri; order Cypriniformes; family Danionidae; genus Danionella; species Danionella cerebrum. The sequence goes on from SRMA01025816.1 coordinate 230,089, forward strand.
CACAAAAGTTAATAAAATGGCTAAAATTTTAGCAGCTAAGTTAAGTAAATAGATCAGGTTTTTGATAGCACACAATTTTTCTTTAGCTACGTTATGTAATTAGCCAAGATAAAAAGATAACTAATTAACTAAGATCATAGCTAATAAACAAAAAAAAATTTGTAGCCAAGTTAAATGCGCAGCTTTGCTTTGATTTGTTGTTTGTAAGTTAAGTAAATACATATGAAATTTAGTAGCTAAGCTAAGTAAATAACTGAGATTTTAATTGCTAAGTTATGTTATTAGCTAAGATTCTTGGCATCTAATTTAAGTAATTGCTAAGATTTTTAGCAGCTAATCTAAATAAGTAGCCAAGAAAGTGGTTAAGATTGTCGCTAAGTAGCAAATTTCTTTAGTAGATAAGTTAATTAAATAGCTACGATTTTGGTAAAAAGCTAAGATCGTTGCTAAGAAGCAAATATTGTTGATAGCTAAAGCTAATAGCTAAGCTATTAATTAGCCAAAAAAAATGCAAAGTTTAGTATGTAGCTAAGATTAGTAGCAGCCAAGTAAAGTAAATAGCTAGAACTTTTAATTGCTACATTCAGTAATTAGCTAAGATCGTTGGTAAAAACTAAGATCGTAGCTAAGGAGCAGATATTGTTGATAGCTAAAGTAATTATCTAACATTTTAGTAGCTACACTAAATTAGTAGCTAAGTACTGTATTACCAAACATTTTTTAGCTAACTACTTAGCAAAGCTATTAATTAGTCAAGAAAATAGCTACGTTTAGGATGTAGCTAAGATTTTTTAGTAGCCAAATAAAGTAAATAGCTAGGATTGCAACATTAACTAATTAGCTAAGGTCGTAGTTAAGAAGTTAAGTAAATATCTAAGATTTTTGGTAACAAAGTTAAGCAATTAGCTAAGATCGTAGCTAGGAAGCAAAGATTTTTAGTAGCTAAGTGTTCCTAACCCGAACACTTTCAAAGAATAAACTCATATCCATTTTAAGTTGATATAAGCATTTCTTCTGAGTTACATGACAGAGTTTCAGAGGTACCTTTTCTGTTTCCTACTCCAAAAGTCTCAACTAAATTTAATGAGTAGAAATGCGTTGGGTTTGGACTTGATTGTGAGTTCAGAGAGCATGCCATAAATGTAGCCTATTTGATTTCATCTCATTACATGTAAGTGCAATCTCATTTATTGATTTTAATACAGTGCCCAGCTCACGGTTGCTTAGCAACAACATGTGAGTGAAACTTTGAAAGGCAGCAAAAAGTGAGAACCTGCTTGAGACATGCATGGCCTTTATGGCATTAGCCTGATTTCATTAGTGATTATATAAATGTTAATTATTTATGCAAACCTCGACCTCTACAGTAATTTCTAATCTTCAGATACTGGGTAAATCTTTCTTTAAGGACTTTTGTAATATAGCATAGAGAAATTGCCACTTTTCTACTGGATCTTCGGAATGGCATGGCTGGTTTAGCTCTACTCACTTTGGTTCACCCTTGTGTAAGTAGGCTGACGGGTCACTGGAGCATCGTATTCTCCCACCATTCACTCTCACATTCACTTCTAAATGAAAGTTAGAGTCTTTTTACATGTTTTTAGACTGAAACAAAGGTAGGACACCCACAAAAGAACAAGAACATTTGATTCCTGATTAAAAAATGTTCATGTTAGTTTGATATTTTCTGACTTCCTGTTTGAAAAGAACTTTTGCAGGAAGTGACTCATCTTTGTTCTATACTTTGTCCTACAACTCATCTGTATTTTAATTATTCATGACCTCTATTATCCTATGCAAAACTCTGTGTTCTAATTATTATTGACGCTTTATTGTTGACACATCCTGTGAGGTTGCAAGACCGCGCAGTATTTTTGAACCCACAATGGGTCGCAAATGTTTGTTGACATTTGAGATGATACAATGGTTTCCCGTGATGAAATCGGAGCTAATATCTGGCACCGAGAGGTTGGTTGGCAACAACCGGCAAGTTGAAACTATGGATTTGAAGCAAGAGAAAGCTACGAGAACTGGAGAATGGTGGACCTGGGCTTTGCAAATCAACGCAGTTTGCGATGCGGTTACAATTGGAGTTACACTTTAGTGCAGGTATATGTGTGTATTTTCGGCTGTCATGAAACATAAATTTTTCTATATTTGTTATCGAAAGCCAAATCCAAGCCGTTCCCATATCCCAACCTACTTTGCGCAGCAAACACGCCCATTTTTTGAAAGTGATCTCAGGCAGATGAGACCCAAAACAGGTGGCGCTCATCGCTCTTTAATAAGAAATTTCCAGAGGAAGGTCTGTTCAAAAATGGATTCTTTGTCAATCTGAAAATAGAATCCTCTGCATGGGATGGTGTTCAGTACAACAGATGCATTTTAATAACTATTTATGCTAGAACTTCTACAAAAGTAAAAAAAAAAAGACTCTGTCTGTGACTAATCACAATATGAAATCAAACAGCAGTCCAGGTTTAAATCTCATTTTTTGGAGAATCCTCCACTGATTTGACATCAGTGGTTTGGATTGGATTCTATAGACTGCTTGCTCTCTGAAAACGTGCCTTGATTGAGACTTTAAGAGTGTGGAGTCTCACTATCTTTCTGTCTGTCTTCTACTGTGTCCAACAAGCCGGCGTGTTAAAGACTCTGGAGAGAGTTCATCAAGTGCAGCTCTGTGTATATGTAAATGAATCCGTCTCTGCAGGAGACCTTGGCAACAGCAATGTTTGAGATTTCCTGGAAAAGCTGTGAACTGAAGTGAGATTTGAGTATGATAGGCCACCGGATTGGTTTCAGATCTGGATTCCTTCTTAACTACTGTATAATCACGAATGAAAGGATCCTGCAATTGTCATAAGCTTAAAGCAAGCATCTTATTTCTGCATGGCTCTTTTCTGACTTGTGTAATCTATAGCTTCTTTAACTTTGTTTTCCGTATAAAGCAAATTATTATGAAAGAGGGTTCAAAATATTTGAAGGAAATTCTCAAGAAAGCGCTTTCACTGATTAATCTGAATATTATTGTGTACCTACACTTACTGGCCACTTTATTAGGTACACCTGTTTAAGTGCTCGTTAACGCCAAATTCTAATCAGCCAATCCCATGGCAGCAACTCAATGCATTTAGGCTTGTCGACACGCTGCTGCAGTTCAAACGGAGCATCAGAATGGGGGAAAACGAGGGATTTAAGTGACTTTGAACGTGGCATGGTTCTTGGTGTCAGACGGGCTGCTCTGAGTATTTCAGAAACTGCAGATCTACTGTGATCTTCTTGCACAAGATTACAGAGAAAGGTCGGAAAAAAAGAAAAAAAAATCCAGTCATTCAAGTGTAAAATTCCAGTTATAATGGCCTTTAAAAATAAATGGAGAAATGGATAAACATTGTTTGGGAAATGGATAAACATTTGTTTATCATAGTAACAAGTTATATTTTTCTGACTTATGGCTCCCTAACAACCAAGCTGTTTACCCTAGCAACTACATTTTCTGAACTCTATCTCAGCTTTGTTAAATGATAAAGAAATGTGGGTGGATTTCATAAAACTTCTGAATAAGTTTTCATAAAACTTATTCAGAGTTTTAGTTTTAGTACCGATAAATTATAAAATCACATTTATCGTGTTAGTGATCATCTTAGTCCTTTTGTTCGGTTAGGAACGAAGGGCTACAAACCCCTTCCAAGGAAAATTAGGACACCCCCTAAGGGGTAGACATGGAACCCACCCAAAATCTATGATTTGATCAATTTATATCAATAATTAACTAAACGAATCCGATGCAAAATTTTTCAGAGAAAAACTGTGATCATTAGAAAAGGTCAGAAAAAAACAACTGCCAGATTAGCAAAAACAAACATTGTTTTCTGCTAGCTGTTAAAAGGGCCCTTCTAACTATGTGACATATAGAAAGACGCATTTGAGTTTATGGACGTAATAATAAGGCACTGCTCTGCCAGAATCAACATGGGTTCATATGATGAATGGAGGTGTAAGTTTAATGCAGTGCGTCCTCAAGTGCAGGTGGATCTCAGGGGAAAGATTTGGCCGTGCTCAGGATAAATGATGACCTGGGAACCGAGGGTTTGAGGGAGAGAGAAGCAAAGAAGGGAGTGATGAAGAGGGACTTCCAAGTGTGCACCCAAGCAAAGCCTGTCTCATACACTCTCATCAACCACACACATCTCCTTGGAAACCAGCAGCTCACGCCATTGCTCTATCTTCATACCTTCCCCCATCCCGATCCCTGCTTTTCCTCCTCCTCATCTTCCTCCCCTTGTTCTCGGAGAAACTGAATGAGGGAAAGCATGAGACGCTGCCCAGCCATCATATAGCATCTCAAACATGCTTGGAGAGATGTGCACGCCTCACTGCTCATATACGCTCGTGCGTGCAGACAGACAGACAATGAGAATGACTGCTTGGGATGTGAACATACTTCTTCATAAGCACTTACACTGCGGCTCGGGACATTCTGCAGCCGTGTATCCCTTGCTTTTTGCCTTTTTAATGTGCCCTGAAGGTGCAAGTGAGGGCTGTTAGACTGGTAACAAAAGGTTGGGTTAATACACTCGGCTACAATGGACTTCATTTATTATGGCACTGGTAATGGAAGAAACTTGTCAGCACTTTGCAGTACATTGTTGAAATATTCTTTTTATCTACACGCTAGCGGATTTTTATTTTTTTTTTGGTGGCAGTTTAAACGAGCAGAAGAAATTAATAATGAATGTTTCTTTGTGTTAAAGCTTATTCGCTATAGCGGTAAGATATGTTTTCACCATTTACATTTGGTGTGCCTACTACTGCATGTTATTGTGTAGGGAGTTAAAGAGATTGAGGAGAATTGCTAACTTGAGGCAAGTACGCGTCCAGTTTCTTGTGGGGAAGAATAAAAAAAAATGTTTGAGCTTTCAGTAAGGATTTACATGTCTGTAATGAGCAATATTAATCAAGGAGATCGCCATAAATCATTTATCCACTAATAATCGTAGAGATGCAGTAGGTTACTTCTGTACAGTAGGAAGGGGTGGGATCAGCAGGAGCTGAGGATCAATTAAAGGGCCAGGCGAGATTAACGGGGTGTTTTACTACACTGTTAAAAAAAAGTAATATACGAAAACATAATTTTAACCTGGGAGAAATGAACATTGGATAATATACATTGTATAAATATTTACAGTATATACAGTTAAAATAATTAAATCTAAAATTTAAAAACATTTGGGAAAACTGACACGTAAAAAGGGAAAAACTAAAACTAACAAACCTTTTTGTGTATTTACGGAACTAAATTAAATTATCGACAAATTGTTCGTTGTTCCATTTGTATAGAAATAAAATAAATCAAATAAATAGAGCACTTCCTTTACAAATTCTTGTTTATTGCCGGCTTGAACACACATTGTCACCTCAGCATCTAGCAAAATGACTAGAGTTAGGAGAAAGCGTTAGAGCCCTATATGGGATTTCTGAGAGAAAAACTTTGCAACAAAAGCAGGCGTAATGAGCTGGAGACCAAAATCCCCAAGAACCTCATTTACAGCACTCGCACTAGGATGCTAATCTTGCTAGAGTAGCATCCTTTCCAGGCATGAAGGCCCCATGTGTCTCCTTTAACATTGTTCAATGTGTTGCAAGTGTTCTGTTACCGTTGCACAGCTTTCTGTTTCCTTGTTTTCTGAAGCCATCCACCGTTTAGCAAATCAATATGTTAATATCTAATGCCATGCAGTTTTGACAGTAGTTTATCGCTTGCTGACAGTGTTGATTTGGTGTGGTGGGAACAGGGCGTCCTGTGAAGCCGCCAGGAGAATGTGGACCATAGTGAGTCACTGCTAGTGCCTGTGATGCTGCCTCTGCCCCTGACTGCGATGACCTTTGTGAGGCAAATTACTCTTGATAGATCCTCTAACAGCATTGGTTAAGCTTGCAAAAATAGCTCCCCATGTTTCCTCCCCATCTCAGCGGCTCAGCGACTAGAGATAACACGGCCGGCCCCGATTCCTCTGAGTCCGAGCCTGGGCTGGAGAATGACGGGATGTGTGGTGAAGCAGCCTTCTGATCTGCATTCATATGGGGCCGCCTTGATCTCGTGAGAATGCGCTGTGGGTTAACTTTAATAGCTTTTCAAATGACCCTTCAAAGCTGCCATGCACAATCAAGCACACCAAAGTTGGAGCGTTCACACCAAGGATGATAAATGGCATTATTAAAGATTTGGTGTCGCAAAGCTTTTTAAATGTGAAAGAATTGATTTTTTTATTGGTTTTATTCACTGATTGAATTGAGAACAGTATTAGTATTGGTTACTTTAAAAAACATATTACATTTTTATTAAATAACGTATTTCATTCATTAATTTAATCATTTAACTTGAAGAATAAAATGTTAACTTTCTATCATCCCTATAACTTTTTTGTTAAAAACTATCCAAATTTAGTAATGATTTAGTTAATAATGCACACTGACACCAAAAATATTAATGCTTTGTGATCCTTGTGATTTTAGCAATAGCAATAATCACATAATCCAATTTTAAAACATTTAATGAGTTTGATTTAATATGTATTTTTAGTAAAAAAACACACTTAAAGCTTAAATTGACATTTTTTAATTCCAGATTTAGTTACTTTATTTTAGCAGAAATGCTAAAATGCTTTATTTGTAACGTCTAAAAGTGTTATATTTACTTTTTTATTTGCTTTTTCATCATTTTTTATTTGATTTGATTTGTAAAGCACTTAAGGAATATATAATCAGTATTTTTACTCTGTAAACATAACATTTTATATGTATTGTATTAAAATAAATGCATTTACAAGGGTTCTTATATTCATGCACACACCCAAATAATTCTTTTACATTTTCCACAAATCATATTAACATTTCCCTTCTCAAATATCGCTATGTTTGTCTACCTGAAATTTCTTATCCAGGCTCCAATGATTTCATGGAAAACTGTGAAAATAAACACGCTCAGCTGACAGAGAGACCAGAGAGATTCAGAGGCTTTTCTCTGCATTCTAAAATACTAGATTTGTTTAAAACAAAATCGTATTCAAATTTCTGTGTGTTAGGGATTAAAAAATGCCATAATGTTTATGGTATGGAGTTTAATAAATCAATATATAATTAAATTGTATTGTATCACTTGTGTACCACAGAGAAAAGAAACAATAAAACCCAAAGACAAAAAAAAGTGTAAAAATATTACAATGACTAAAATAGTCTTAATGTTTAAAAACCTTTGTGATTCATGGAACCCTTATAGAGTAGCATTTTTTTTAATTAAAGAAAAATCTATTTGATATATTTTAGGTTAAAGGGACTGAGTGTAAATCCACCGTGTGGGAATTTTACAAAGTTCCCTTAAATAACCCCGTTTACCAACTTTTCTGTGGTCCCCCATTTTGCTGATTTAAAATGGTCCGATGGGTGACTCAAAATCCGTAATCTGTTCCGATCATCATTCTTGTTAACCGTTTCAGCATTACACACGGCCACGGAAGGGATTGAAATATCCAAAATCAATTGATTTGGATGGGTGTGTTACTCCTTTTGGCAATGTGATGTAGTTAGTTATACCTCAATATAAAGTGGTTTCATAGCTTTCTTTGGAAGATGTTGTATACTAAGTTGATTTGATTGATTGATTGATTGATTGGTTGGTTGGTTGATTCTGTCGTCCTCTTCCGACTCATACTAATCTGTGTTTGAGCCTGCAGAACTATTCCCACAGATCTGTCTGGTTCTAAGAGGCTCACATCAGCTCGAGATGGGAGCAGCAGGGCTGAGAAGGATTTTATTGGTTACCGTGAAAAAGGGAAGCGTGGAATAAAGTAAGAGACTGTATTTTATTGACTAGAGGAGCAGGGAGCCAAGAGAAAACAGGCTTGAAAATCTGTTTGTGCAAACACGTTTTGAATGAGTGTTGATTTAGGTGATAACAGGGCTTCAGAGAATTGCTTTCTGGCAATCCATCTTTTGTGAGGGGCTGCTTGTGCATGGGCCCATGTGCTCCGTCACTATAATTGTCGTTATGTTGTTACTCACTAAAGAACTGCCACAAAAGCATACGGGAAACTGTGTAGTCCGTCCAGCGGAATTAATCTGCCAAATTCATACACTTTAAATATAGTTATTAGGGTGAATTACAAGAGTCACCCTCTATCAGACAGAACAAATCGTAATGTGCTAAGCACAAGGGAAGAATGGGTTTTTCACTATTAAAAACTGTTAAAAAATTTCGAATTTGTGTTTGTTTTTTGTTTTTTTTAGATAAATTGTATTTTGTTTATGACATATTTGAATTGTTTATCATTGAACCTGTTTTACTATATACAGTAGACACCTTTGTGAGCGTAAAACGCAATCAAATAGATCACAAAGTGGTGTTACTAATATTACAAACAAAATTTTTTAATAGTGAAAGCTAACTTTTCATTGTCAGGGATTCAAAGACACTTCTTGGAAACTAGATGGCAACAGTTTGCACTTAATGTTGGCTTGTGAGCACTTTAAAGGTTTTTTTTTTTTCAAAGCTGAGATAGAGATATGCCAAATTGGTTGCTATGGAGGGGTCAGTGACATCATAAAATGTTCCCTTTGTCAAGTTATATAAACCAACCCCCATTATCTCCATCAATTACCAAAGCTGAGATAGATTTCAGAAATGTTGGTTGCTAGGGTAAACAGTTTGGTATCTAGGGAGCTGTGAGTGATGTCTTAAAAAATAAGTCCTTACTATGATTAGCATAAACAAACCCCCATTTCTCTATAATGCTTCATCATCTTGAATATATCTTGAATGTTGTGTTTTCCCATTTATTTCCTTCTAGTTCTTAAAACATTTTATCCCAAAGGTGTTGACGGTTATTACTCATTAGTTTAAATTAGAGTAGGCCTTAACTTGTACCTACATGCATCCAGTGCTTTTTTTTCCAGTGTTGGCACACTTCCATTACTGGACTCGCCTGATTTGTGTCTCCAACCCCTTGATTGGAAGTTGTCACTTCATGCAGTAGATATAAAACAATAAAAGGTTATCAATCATTCCCTAACTCACCCCAAACTTTTCTCTGGTACCTCAAATAAATACTAAGCATTATCCGACTCAATAGATACAGCAGTCTGAACATACTTACGATATCGAACATAGGCTTTCACGCTGCATTGAGTATACTGGCCACTGGAGGGTTCTCTTAATATACTTAAAGATCAAGACTCTCGCTCCAGTAGCATCCACACCGAACCCTCTGCACAGGTCACTGCTAGAATTATTGGGGCTTTGGCAATGAGTAAGTGTCTTCAATATCTGCAGCATGTCCACCTGCGGGGGTTCATAAGCACGCTGCCGAACAATAGTTATGACCGTGTCCCTGTTTTTATGAGCCATCCGTCTTGTGTTTCTGCGATCTCCTGGAGGATTGTGATTAGGAAGCCTGCTGTTCCTCCTCTGTGTTATTAAGTGCCGTTATCTCCCTTAAGCCCCGCTTGTTTACTCGCTTTTGTCCACTCATGTGGAACCCTTTTGGCACATTGCATGTAGATGTCCGGCCCTATTTGCCAGTCTTGTGTGGATTTTTATTATGGCAGGTGAGGAAGTGAGGGGATCAAAAAGCAAAAGGATATTAATGTGTTGCATTCACCTCTGAGTGAGTACAGGCATCGCTACAATGTTAACGAGCCAAAGGAGTCCATTAAAGCTGATGTTCTCCCGTGTCTCAACAGACTACGCCTTCATTCTTCAATCTAACTCAAGTACGATGGCTCTAAAGAATAGCATCGAGATGAAAGTAGACGTTTGTCAGAAAAAAAGTGATGAGAGCCGAAGTAAGTATTGGCTCCATCAGACTCACGTGAACTCAGCAGGTAGCTTTCAATTCTTCCAGACATAGAGGGAGACGCAACAAACACAAACTGAAACACTACTTGATCAAAATGAAACATGACTGGAACAAACATAAACACCACTTGAACTGATTGAAGTAAAACAAACTGAAGCATGACTTGAACATAACTTAAACAAAGTGAAATATTACTTAAATAAAATGAAACAAGACTTGAAGAAACTGAAACGAGAAGCACAAACACAAACACCACTTGGAACCAATTGAGACATGACTTACATAAACTAAAACATGACTTAAATGAACTGAAACAACTTGAACAACAATAAACAAATCTTAAACAAACTGAAACACACTTCAAAGAACCTGAATCAAGACTTAAATAAACTAAAACATGACTTAAATGAACTGAATCAAGACTTGAACAAACTGAAACAAGGGTTAAACTAACTGAAACATGACAAACAAACTGAAACAGAAAAAGACTTAAATAAACTGAAACAAAATGAAACAAAACTTAAACAAACTGAAAAATGACAAACTGAAACAGAAAAAGACTTAAATAAACTGAAACAAAATGAAACAAAACTTAAACAAACTGAAAAATGACAAACTGAAACAGAAAAAGACTTAAATAAACTGAAACAAAATGAAACAAAACTTAAACAAACTGAAAAATGACAAACTGAAACAGAAAAAGACTTAAATAAACTGAAACAAAATGAAACAAAACTTAAACAAACTGAAACATGACAAACAAACTGAAACATAAAATGACTTAAATAAACTGAAAGAAAATGAAACAAAACTTAAACAAACTGAAAAATGACAAACAAACTGAAACAGAAAAAGACTTAAATAAACTGAAACAAAATGAAACAAAACTTAAACAAACTGAAACATAAAGCACAAACAATTGAGACATGACTTACATAAACAAAAACATGACTTAAAGGAATTGATAGAAATTGAACAAAAATAAACAAACTGAAACACTTCAAAGAACCTGAATCAAGACTTGAACAAACTGAAATGAGGCTTAAACAAACTAAAACATGGCAAACAAACTGAAATAGAAAATGACGTAAATAAACGGAAACAAAATGAAACAAAACTTAAACAAACTGAAACACAACTTAAAGAACCTGAATCAAGACTTTAACGAACTGGACCGAAACTTAAACTAACTGAAACATGACAAACAAACTGAAACAGAAAGTGAACCAGCAGAAAATGGCTTAAATAAACTAAAACATGACTTAACGAACTGACTTGACCAAAATGAAACAAAACTTAAACAATCTGAGCCACTAATTGAACAAACTGAAACAAGACTTGAACAAAATGAAATATGATTACAGTTTAATTGAACAAACTGAAACAGGTCGTGAATGAACGAAACACTACTTGAACAAATTAAGCAAGACAAGGCAAGGACATTTTATTTGTATAGCACTTTTTCATACACATTGGCAAGTCAAAATGCTTTACAGAAGATTTAGAAAAAAATGGAAAACTGTCCTGCTCCACTTAGAGATCAATTTAGTGGTCTTACGGTGGTCCCGAGTTGCTAATCTTTCCAGACTGTCTGTACCTTCCTGCTCCTCTCCTCCACGAGAAGGCTTGAACGTCAAGCAATATATTTAAATCACAACTTCCAAAAAAACGGTCAAATGATCATAATACTATTTTAAGAAAATGAAAATTTACTGAACCCTGAGGACGGCTTTAGCTGTTCAGCCCAGAGAGGTATTCAGATCCCCCATGGTTCTGGAGGAAGCGTGCTGCCTGTGTCAGCTGCTGTAACAACCCCCCACCCCCCACCCCAAACCTGTCATATGAAGTGTCTGAAGAGTGCCCTCCTTTTAAAAGATGATATTTAATAGAAAAGACTACAAAGAAGAAGCAGATTAATAAAAAATAAAAATAAAAACGTTTTTGAAAAAAGCAGCTAAAGCAGCTGACCGTAACATGGGATAAACCATATTGCTACTTGTGCAGTTTAAAGTCGTTCATCCAGGTTCCAGTTTCCTTCCACATTCTACAGCAATATGGTTAAAGATGAGCACCCCTCATGCCTTCATTTGCTTGTTATGTTTGGTTGAATTAGCAGCAAGAGAGCCTCTTGTGTTGGATGGAATATTATTGTGCAAAGATTTCGTGCCCCGTAGAGGGTCATTAAAACCATCCCTAATAAATGTAGATGACTCACCGTGTCCAAACCATTAGACCAATCAGGCTCCGTGCGAGCCGGGTCTTCATTTTCAGGCTCTACTTACAAAATTACCAACACACAAGCCATTTAAACCAGCAAAAGGAGCAGTGCTGCTGCTGGAACAATGATTATTTCACACTTTCACTGACACTAGACATAATTAGCTTGCTTTCCTTGCAGTTTTGGAAACACGTTTCAAAAACCCATAGGCATCTGTACTAACACTACATTAACTATCCTTATTACTCCAGATTTCCTACTGAACAAAATTAGTTACTCGTCTTTCTGGACACTTTGAGAAACACAAATATTACTGACCTTTGGGTTTAATGCAATCAATCAAAGACAGATTCACTCAATCGTTCAAAATAGCAGTATAATGTTCACATTGTACACGCCTTTTTGGGCATGTGGACCAGTACCATCTCAAATCTGGTAGACGAATCGTTTTAAATGCGGTACTCAAGACATGGGTCAAACATTAGGACTTTTTCTTTCTACTTTTTTGTATTTCTTTTGAGTTTTGATGGAAATGTTACAGAATTTTAGACACACATATGCGTTTTCTTGCTGTTATATCCTGCTATTTTAGACTCAAGCTTCAGTCAATGCTCGCTTCAGATTTTGCATCCAGTTGTTGCAGAATTCACATAGCAACAGAGGATTTCAAAAATGGGTGCAAGTTTTTAATTCATTTATTGGATCCAAATAAACCGAAAAGAAACCTTTCGAACCGAAACCACTGTTGATATGGCTGTCTATGCCTTTTTCAACTTCTCGTTGTGGCTCTCATTGGCTGCAGATAACCACAGACATTATTTTAGTCAGAACACACTACATGTTTGTGACTCGCCGACAGACATAGATAGTTAGCGCTCGCTTATTCTCTTCTCTTTCTCCAGAAATGGGCCTCACACAATGTGAATTGCTTCCGCACCACCGTGTGGCATGGAGTGAAATACAGTTCCCCGAAGCGCCATCTAGTGTTCAGGAGAGGGTCTTATTTTTATGCACTCATGCACTCATTTTTAAATGCAAGATAAAGTGCAAAGAACTGATGACGCAACAGAGAGAAAGTGACACATAAGTGTGTGTAAAGATCACCACTGCCTTCTAGAGGCAAGCTGGATAGCTGTGTTCCTCAAGTCCTTCTCCACAGGTGTTTTATAATTGTCCGGGGCAAGAAACGCACTACACACATACATTTGTTGATAATAAAGCACTGTACACCATATACTTCAGCTAAATTATGTAAATTCAGCTAATATAGTATAAGCATTGAATATTGTCATGCTGACCTACAGCAAAACAATCTTATTCCATACAATGCATTTTGATCTGGCAACCCAAGTGATCTGGCAACCTTCCTGCATGTCTCTTCTTAGTATCTGAACCCAGATTAATGTGAAAAAAAAAATAATAAAGTACAAAGGACTGATTAAATATAGGCAGGGCTTCACCTGACTGCTCATCACTGGCTGATTCAACGATGGAAAATCATAATATGGCACCTTTAAACAGCTTTTGAGGCTATCCACCAAAAAAAAAAGAATTTTTCATGTCTTTTTTTAAATATGACTCTAAAGTCACTGAACCTGAATGCTATGCTTTTGCAAGCTCACTCATCCAATGCATCCATCCAGTTACTGAGGAAAACAATGGGAAACAAGCGCTCTGTATGCTCTGTCGCCTCGAAATGCTTTGTACACCACTACTATAACTCACTCGGCTTGCGAGCCAGCTGAAATGTCTTACGAAAATTGGGATATTATGCACATGTAAAACAGGCTTTGCAACTGCCTCCTCCATCGTTGGTGGATTTGGCCGTCATATCCACAAACAGGGTGAAATCTTGCTTGACAGGAAATTTTATGGAAATGCTGACTTCTGCTGGCTCGCTGCGTTCAGCACAAATGAAGTCTTAACACTTTGACTGTAAGTTCCCTTTAAGCTGAGGGTGAAAGCAGAGGCAAATTAAGCTGAGCATGTATTTCTCTGAAGTGTGACTAACCGTCTGTCAATCACAGAGGCTCTTCATTGCGCCCACAGCTTCCCAACCCTGGCCACACAGGACCATGGCCATACATAGCAGCACAAAAGCCTCTTTTCCTCCCCCTTTTCTCTTTCGCCTTTTATAAAAGTATGCCTTTATCTGTTAGCTCAGCACTGAATGGTCTGCATTGGCAACACAATCCAAGAGGAGCTGGAAAATGTCTCCATCAGTTCTTAATCTTTCAAGTCTCCTCCAACAAAGCTGTCACCTTTGAGGAGATCTCTACTGAATTATTCAAAGCCGAGGTATGTTTGTAGGTGCCTGCGAGACTCCTCTCTTGTGCCTAGACCCAGCTCGGATCAACACGAGCGGATGAGTTGTTTCTAATCCACACAAAGGTAGCCTTTAATTGAAATTGTGTCTCTGGTGATTTTACAGCAATATTGACTGTAAACTACTTGCTCCCGCTCTCTTCTCTCTCGCCGTCTCTATTGATATGTGAGCACAAAGACTCTATTAGCTTTAAGTGTAAAACACAGACTCACATGTGACTAATTGTTTTGAGGGTCAGTGCAAGAGAACAAATCTTTCTGCAGATCTGGGATTCATTAAAGATTGTTTGTATAACGTGTTTCGGGAGAAGCATTCAAAACATGACCATGCCCTCAATCATCTCCTTAACTTATGTTCGTTGTCACTGGTTGGTGAGAGAGACACGGACACACTGGCACTTTTCACTCAGCGGCTTCCTGGAGATGGTGGTGAGTAGGATAGCCGAGCTGGGTTAGTGCCGTGTGAGTTTCCAACCAGAGGTGAGAGAGCTTGCTGTGCGGATGTATTTGTCATGCTCCGGGCTCCGAGCTAACTGGATCCATGTGCCCTGTCATCGATTGCTTGTCGGAATATGAGTAGCACGCTCTTCTGGGGGACGGGAATCAAGTCGATCCCAGTGATTCATCTGCCCCGGCAGCGTCACACTAGACCTGGTTAGGGGGGCACCTCCTGGGCTCCGTCAGCTCCTGATGGCTCTCGAGGCATCCACCGTTGTTCCCACCAGAGGGAAATAGTTCACTTTCTCCTTCACTGAATGGTGTGACTCTCTTCACCGGCTGTTGTCAAGCTTAAATGCGCGCAGCCTGATGAGTCACACATGGCAACTCTAATCAGCCCCACTACCTTGCCACATCGTATAAACTGATTCACCACTTCTCTCAATAATCAAAACTTGCTTCGCCCTCCCACCTCCCTCCCCTTCACCACTCATTGTGGTCCAACTAAGACCTAAGGCACAAGACTGGTACAGATGCAACTACACCAGCTGACAACATCATTGGTGAGTTCCATCACCTAATGCCTATAACACAAAAACTATAGTAACCTTAAGCCACATTTGAACGCTAACCAGACCGAAACTAAATGTATTCTTTTACTATTTCGAGAAAATCTACCAAATTAACCCGAGCAGTTCATTGTGGCTGTTGAAATGGTGGTCCACTCTTATATAATTGCAGAGTACTGACATCTAAAAACATCATAAACACTCTCAATGGGTTTTACATCTGTCTAAATCCATGAGATTCCACAGGTTCAAAACACATTTTTCTATTAGAGATAATACTGTAATTAAAGTAAATTTAAGATTTTTTTTTCACTGTAAATTCTAGTTATTACATATTTTACTGGCATGTATACAGTATTTTGCAGTAAAATATACATATATATTTTAGGTGGACAATGTTTCAGCGTTCAGCTCATTCAAAATTGGGAGGAAAGCCGAAAGTGATTTCATTTAATATATATATATATATATATATATATATATATATATATAAATAAATAAATATATACGCTTTTGTTGTTTTCAGTATTTTGCGTAACCAAATGACATCTCCTATATATTTATTCCCGGGATGTTTGTAGTGATGGTAAACACTGAAATAAAAGCTAATGAAATATTTCCTCGCTGTTACCTCTCTGACAGCTCTGCTGCTGCAGTTATGACTAACAGAGTCATTCTGTAGCTTTGTTTTACGTAAATAGAGACGAAGAGCCGAGCTCTAAATCTGAGTGATTGTGGGTAAAAGCAATGACGGGGTCTTCTGATGCTTTTAGTGTCGCTGTAATCCATCAAGGCTTATTCGAGGATGGAGAGGCCTGCTTCTTCGTTCACACCACACTAGACAGAGAGTGTGGGCACGAGCACATGATTTACGGAAATATGATGGGAGATGACTGTCTTTCACTCTACGTTAAAACAGCTAGGATTATTAGAACCTATTGTGCATGATTGGCTTTCTTTGTTTTTTGATCCTCTGGTTCATTGGGAGAATTTGTTTTTCATTTTGAAAACAAGTGACATGTTTTTCATTTTTATCTGAGGACTTGCATTATGTTAAAGCCGTTCCCACTCAAAGCATAAACATGTCACTGCAGTCGCAGTCACCATGACGATAAGAGTCCCTCTCTCTCGGATCCCCCTCCATCTCGCTTTCTCTCCATCTCATGTGTGTGACTGAATGGTTGGGTCAGGTCATCTGTAGACCAGGGTTGAGGGCTTCAGGCTGAGCCTGAGGGCATTTCTGAAGGAGCTCTGCTGAAACTCCTTCCCTTACAAAACGGCTAAAAGCACAGAAGAGACACTAATGTGACTAAAAAAAACTTTAAAAAGCCTGTGTGGCTCCTACAGGTGCCTTTTAGTATTAATTCAGAGGCATAACCGCTTTTTGAAAATGGTCTCTAATGTGGTGTGTAACATGGGCGGTATGACCAAAAATTGATATCATGCTATTTTTTTGCATTATATCAGTGTATCAGCTGGTGTTATTTTGTCTTTGTATTGGCCAAGTAAAAATAGAACAGGATAAAGGCGTTGTAAAATGAATTCTGCGTGCCACCCGGGCTAGAAAGGGACCTAAATAAAGTCCTAAGTGAAATAGAAGAGTTCTGTGTAAGTGTCATCATTTTGCAAACTGATGAATCCACCATAAACGTGTAGAAATAACAAAACGCTTCACGCAGTTCAGTGCTAAGAAGCGCTAGCAGAAACGTGTCTGCTAACAAATCTAAGTCGGGATTGGGATAATGTTTCCCACATCGTCCATGCCAAAATTGCTTGACATCGCCCAACCCTACTGTTCGCAGCTCAATACACACAGGTTGTGCTTTCACGGCTCTCGTGTAGCCGCGGACAGAGTGTTTGGTACCGCTGCATAACATTCCCCCTCTCCTGCGGCATGATGTTCCACCCTTCTCTGTTCTGCTACTTTGTACACCCTAGCAAAAGTTATTGAAAAAGTTATAAAAGCTTTAGTGATGACACATGTACAAAATACACCCCCATTCCCCTCACTCCCTCCCCCGCTAATAGTTCTACATACAGACTAGTTCACTTTCTGATTACAACCACAACTGGCTGGGTCTAACTACCAATCACTGCAGATTAGCTCAACGTAAAGGAGCGAATTTTACTAAAATGAGGATGAATATTGGATGAATATTTTGAGAGATGTTTGAATATTTTGAGAGAAATCTGGTAAAGGTAAATGAATGTTTATTTATGAAGACAATGACTCTTATCCTTGTTGTTGGAACTCCCAAACCAAATTTTGGTCCTTTCATATCTATAATAGGGGCTCTTTAGGACAGGCTGTACTTGTGCTTTTCGTGCAAGGGGCTTTGTGAGCATTGCAGGATTTCAGGTCTTCATATATATTTCCAATTGTTTCATCGGTGACCACGGTCCAATCTGATTAGATTATCCCACATATTTCTGTGCTTTCTCCGGAACGTATACATATTAACTGAATTTCCTCAAGGTGGAGAGGAGGCTACCTGGTGATTGTTTCATCTAAAAACCCAAACCCACCTTGTTAGGTCCTTAATCTTCCCCCAGTTTTTAGGTCATGGTGGAAATGAACAGATAAGATGGAACCCCTTATCTAAGCAAGTTGATTGTATTAGTCAAATGATCTGAAATCTGGTTGATTAGTGGGGGGGGGGGTAAATTTATAGGAGCTATAATCATTTATTCAATACAAACATTTTTATTTATATGGGTTTTTCCTACTGCTGACATTATTCTGATGTCTTAAATCATATGATAGAGTTAAAATATAACCACCACCCCTTTTTGCTGCGGTTCTGTTGTTCATCACATGGAATTCAGTGCATTTAAATTTATTTAAAAAAGCTCCAAAAACAAAGACAGCATTTGAGCAGTGTGTGCATTAATGTGATCAAATATGTCTGAACGGCTTCCCCCTTCACAGGGCACATGCATTTGCTACAATAAACCTCTTCATTAGCCGGTCACATGTTACACCCGAGGGCAGAAGTGTTATTTTTGTTCATTTGTCATCATGAGCTCACAGCCCAGTGAACAAGGCTTGTCAGTGAATGCACAAGATGGCAGAGTTACACACATATATAAATATATACATGGCAAGGGTTTACTGGAACTGGGCTCAATGACCTGAGAAATGCATAAGAAAACACATCAAGATAAACACAGTTAGACAGATTTCCTGTGGTATTTAAACATAAAATGGACTCCTGTAGTGTGTGTATTTGTATGCATGGCTGCACATGCGTTCAGAAAATAGACTAATGCTGTCTGACTGCGTCTCTGCTCTGTTTTCTTCTGCAGGAACGTTTCGAGGTGTGTGTAAAAAGATCGACCACTTTCCAGAGGATGCTGATTATGAGCAGGACGCAGCTGAATATTTACTGCGTAAGTCTGCTTGAAACAATACACCTCAGCAGTGCTTTCTTTGAAGCAAAATATAAAAGAATAAAGCTGAACTAATAATAATAATAATAAAGAGAGCGTTCGGCTCAGGATTTGCAAAAAATGCATTTAAAATACACAGACATCAGTTTGATCTGCCTAAGAACTCTCATTTGTTGCAAGTGAATGTCCCAAATTGGAGTTCTGACGCCTATATTTGGGAAAACATGCAAATTTGGGCACCCCTGTAATTTTTATGATTTTCCTGCACAAATCATTGGGTGTCTGGATAATAAATTTGAGGTATAAAGGAAACAACACATTTGAGTAGTGAAATAAATGAATAGACGAAATAAATTAATATTATTAAGAATAATAATACATTTTGATTTATATAAAGTGCACAAATAAAACCCAGTAAGGCATAAAATTAAGTGCATCTTAATATTTTGTGCATCCTTCTTGTGTTAAATAAAGCTATCTTGCCCAAATAAGCTTAGGTATACCTTAAGCGACACCATTTGTGGCATGGTTTATTTATTTATTTATTTCGTTCCTCATCCATACAGCATCTCCTTGTGTAAAGTGGGCTGAATAGTCGTACAATGCACAGCGACACCAACTGCAGCAAAATTATGTAAAGGTCTCTGAAACTGGTCTGTGGGTTGACTGTGATCGTTCTCATCCTGCACCTGTTCTTATCTGAGATGTTTCTGCCACTTCTGGCCTTAACTAGAACTGTGCTTCTGGTCTTCCAATTCTGCCGAATATTCCTAACAGTTGCCAATGGGAGCTTATAGGCTGTCTGCATCCTTCCTGAGAGTGTTTTGAGGCTCCCGTGTTGCTCAGTGGGGTTACCAAACCAAACTTGAGTTCTAATAATTAATGCTAAAGGTATTGAAATCAATTTAATGCTAAAGGTATTTTCTTTTGAATAGAAGTAATTATACATCTAATAATAGTAATAAACAGGTTCAAACGACTCTGTTTTTTTAACCCTCTGCACTCTTCAGAACCAGCTCTGTTTGAATTAATCCCTTTTCTGCCTGACACATGGATGGTACTCTACAAAATAGCTCTTTTGGCACTATCCTGAACAATGTATTCAAGTATTGATTTCCAGGATTGATTCCAGCTCGATTAGGCTCTCAAGAGTGCATTTAAACGTTTCATTCCTTGATTTTTTTTCTCCTGCCAAGACAGACACAAAATAAGTCATGGTAAACTGTTGTTTCATCACATTGTTGGTAGTTACTGTATTTACTTAATCGAGACATTGTTTTAATACTTGCATACTCTGAATATCATGATGCTCAGTGTGATTCTAAACACATTTAAATAGCACTTTTGTTCGTTTAATCTTATTTTGAAATCCCCAGATGTAAAAGTGGATCTATGATTCATAAATCTCACGTTTACTCATTTAAAAAGGTAATTTCCGTGGTATGTTTGTACATAGCTCGGTTCATAATCTTTGGGACTGGGAAGAAAACAAGAGATATCGGTACATCTTGTTCTTGTTGTGATGCATTAAAATGACCCTCTACAGACAGTTGCAAAGGTTCCATATATTTTTAAATATTGCTGTTCTTTAATCTTTCTTTTCACAAGAGAATTTTGAAAAGTCTCACAGTTTTACTTTTTGCAAATATTGCAGCTTTATAATATTTCTAAAATTCATTGCATGGATGCATTATTTTAAATACACCTCAATATATAATAAACGCAGCCTTGGCAATTAAACTGTCATTCCAGAAAATCAATAATATTGAGTAGAGTGCAATTATTTACAGAAGTGTCACGATAACAACATTTCAAGATTCAACGCACAATTAGGGTTCTGTACTAAATAAAACTCTATTTTTCTAAAAAACAGAGTGTGTTTGCCACAGAAAAACACCCAGACAGGGTGCTTTATCACTATGAGCTCTACGTGCTCTCTGCACAGAGTTTCTTATTCAGTTCCTCCTATGAAAAAAGACCCACATTGGTTTTAGAATATTAATCAGATTTAACAGAAAACGCAGCTTTATTTAGCTTAAACATTAGACACAAATCAGCTAAAACAAATGCTGCTCTGGGAAAGAGTGAAGGGATTTTGCGAGAATTGGGAGACAAAGAGTGGGGGGGGTATCTGTGCTCTTTTATTTCAATATATAGTATTGAAATCCCTCAATGTTTTGACATTAGGACAAAGTTAAATTAGCTCCCAGGGCATCTATCGTTATTCTGTATATTGTATTCTCTACTAGTAAATGCATCATGATAGGCATTAATGAAATACACCCAGAGAGAGGGTCAGAGAAGTTGCTCCTCAGAGAGTCACGACTCCTGTCGAGCTGCTCACAACCCTCATACTCATGATATGGATACAGAACAGTCACATGGGAAAACAGATTTTTCTTGTTTCAGTTTTTGCAGTGACCTCCACACTTCTTAACGTCTTCTAGATTAGGTGCAGCGTGTGTTGAAATTGCTTGGTGACTGAAGCTGAACAAAGCAGATGCAGGCGTTCAAGCATGTCATGGTTTACGCTTAGTGATAAATCATGCTTACCCACAAGCCTTTACACTGTCATGGCCGCTTGCTTGGACTATTGAAGTGACGTCTTGGTTAACCGGCTCCCCTGTGTTTCAAATTCTTGGAATTTGTTTGCTCTCTTGTTTGCATGTTTTTGCTTGTTTTTTAATGCACATGTCAATTTCATAATTGATGATGAGGCTCTCAGCAGAATCTTCCGATTATGAACCTCTGCTTCAGTGAAAACAGTTCATACAAAATGAGCTTTTTCTCATTATTTATTCACCCTGATCTTGTAACTCCGATTTATCAGAGAAGTAGAACATTTACTAGTATCTTTATGGTGGAATAGACATTTTTAAGAAGTAATTTTTATTTCTTTCTTATTTCAATTTATTTAATCTATAGGGGTTTTTTTCAAATTACATATTTTACAATTACATATTTTAATTTTCCAGTTTTCAGTTCTTTTGGTGGACCAAGAAACAAGGAAAAAAAATACAATTATTCCGAATTCATTATAATTTTCTGGTTACAGTCATTAACCAGATATTATATGTGGTTTGCCTCCATGTGTTTTGCAAGATGCAAAAATATATTTCTAAAAATGGTTGATTTTAGGGTAAAACTTAAGTAAATGCAAATAAAATGTAACAAAATGTATGTATTTAAATAATTTATGTTGTAATATTATTACTATTTTTAACCTGGTTCTGTCAGTAGGTGGAGTAGGCAGCAAGTCTACCATATGAATTGTGTCGATAATGATAATTAATGGAGTAGCCGATAAATGTAACTAAAAGAACTTGTATTAAAATCACACAAATCTTCAAAAAGAACCATAGTGTATAGCTAAAGAAAGCTATCAGTAACGTTATGTATATATCATATAATAAATAAAATATAATAAAGCTGCAAAGAATCCACTACTCAGCGGATGTTCAGGAATAAGATAAAAACACATATATTCAGTCAGAAAATAACTTTAAAGTCGAAAAATGATCGTTTGTCATTCATTTTGGATCTAAAATAAAAACAACGTAACATGTTAAAGTCGCGCAACGTTATTTAGCATGAAAATCTCTTTCAGTCCCAATCTGCGAAACTGAAACAAATATTAGCTTTTATTTTTCAGATTTATAAAAATGATCACTCATTTAATTAGTTATTCTGAATCACCTTTATTACAAATTGCTTTCTATCCAAATCTGGAAGTCGCTATGGATAAAAGCGTCAGCTAAATTAAAAACCATAAATAGCCCAAAGTTGCTGAAAATTAAAGCATTTGTAACAGGTTTGAACATAAAGATCCAATGCAACTAATTTTTCATTTTGCTGAATATAATCCCAGACTTTAAAAAAAGCAAACATCAAACAAAGCTTTATTGAGAACATTAAGGATTGTAATCCAGGTATTATTGTACAAAAAGATTTATTTAAAAAATACAAGAAACAATAAATCTAAACAGGGTTAAAGGAATTGTTTGCAATCAGACATGTAAGGTCTTCATTTTAATTTTAATCCGTGCTGGTTTTGTTTGGAAGCTTTATGAGTGAATAAAAGTTCAGAGTTTTTTTACTTGCACAAAGAGTCTACCACTAGATTTCCTCAATGGAGATTTAAAGAGAATCTTTCTGTGTGTAAACAGCAAACCGCAGTGAACAAGATTTCTGCCAATAACTGTTTACACTAAACGTCTTAGTGCTGTGAGTTTCACTGGCGAGGAGACTAACGTGATTGGTGCTGGCTTACTGAATTTTCTGCTTGGCAATAACACAGACGTTCCTCCTAGACTCTAACAGAATGATAGAGGGCATGGAGAAAGCTCTGCTGCAACTCCTTCTACTGCTTGGTTTATGATTGCTATTGGAATTTGATTCGCTGTAAACATTTGTAATAATTAAATTAATGAGTTTAACCAACACAGCACAAATGGATTTGAGCCAACAAAAATTTCAAGATTTAAAAAAGTGCTAGAAGATATGCCAACTAGCTTTCTTTAGTGATAACCATCAAACATTAAAATGCAAAAAAATTATTATTATTATCTACCCAGTCAAAGTTAGTTTGGCCCTCAAAACTTATATTTTTTCACGCAACTTTAGAGAATAGTGGTTTATCAATCATGAGAGATAAACAGTTGAGTAAAGAAAAACATATGATTCATTCCTTGAGTCATTTCATATATTATGATGGTTAAAAAACAATCTGAATGACCTTGTTGATGCAGTATAGCTACATTGTGTCTACATCTTTCTTCACTAGTTCTAAGCCTCCTACTCAACTGTTTCTGTTTCAGTTCATGACTGAATTTCAACATGTGAGATTTATGATCATGTTGGGTGTTTCTGAGGAAAAACACCCTGACTTGGGCAACTGTACTCAGAAGAATTGATGCTTTTGCAAAGAAATGTGGGAGTAGGTAACCAATCAATTCATGTTTTAGGATTGATCTAGAGAATTAAAGCCAAGGATTCAAACCAGGAACCTTTTAGCTAACGGGAATAAGGTCTAAGACTCTGTTCATCTTAGGATAAATGATAAGACTCTTCAAGGACATTGATGTTGTTGAATGCTAATGCTCTGTGCATTCCTCCTCAATACACATCTCTAGTTTCCTGTTGTAATTAAGCACCGCTCGTCCACTGATCCATTTTTCAAGGATGGCAGGAAAATTGGATGATAGAGGAGTATTTTGTCTTCCCTTGGGCACCATTGTATTAATGAGGAGTGCCATGGGAGACTGCTGATCCACTGGGAAGAGAGAGAGAAATGGAAGAGGAGGAAAGCGAGTGCCTGACATGTTTTATAGAGACCATTAATTAAAGTCTATAGAGTTGCCGTTACAAAAAAATTAACCAAACGGTTGACCTGCTTGGCTGCTTTATTGTATTTTATTGAAAACTTTACATGAATGAAAAAACATTGAGGAAGGCTGATGACTTGAGGATTATTCCTGGGTTGCTGAAACTCCAGAGCAGAGTTGTCCCAGTTTAGTTTAGCTCCACCTTCCAGTTGGTTAAGTTCTTCAGGTTTACTGCCACAGACACATAACATACAAATGTCCCTGAAAAAAGTTATTTCCTCCATGTCCATTACACTTTTGAAAAATAACTGGTGCTTTTATTTTTCCAACAGTTGGTTGGTTGGTTGGTTAGATGGGTGAAATGCAGATTGGTTGGTTGGTTGAAATGCAGGTTGATTAGGTGGTTGGTTGGTTGGTTGGTTGGTTGGTTGGTTGGTTGGTTGAAATGCAAATTTGTTAGTTGGTTGGTTGAAAAGCAGATTTGTTGGTTGGTTGCTTGGTTGAAATGCAGATTTGTTGGCTAGTTGGTTAGTTGGATGGTTGGTTGAAATGCTGATTGGTTGGTTGGTTGGTTGGTCGGTCGGTCGGTTGGTTGGAATGCTGATTTGTTGGTTGGTCGGTCGGTCGGTTGGTTGGAATGCTGATTTGTTGGTTGGTTGGTTGGTTGGAATGCTGATTTGTTGGTTGGTTGGTTGGTTGGTTGGTTGGTTGGTTGGTTGAATGAATGAATTGTTGGTTGGTTGGTTGGTTGGTTGGTTGGTTGGTTGGTTGGTTGGTTGGTTGGTTGGTTGAAATGCAAATTTGTTAGTTGGTTTGTTGGTTGGTTGGTTGGTTGGTTGAAAAGCAGATTTGTTGGTTGGTTGGTTGAAATGCAGATTTGTTGGCTAGTTGGTTGGTTGGATGGTTGGTTGAAATGCTGATTGGTTGGTTGGTTGGTTGGTTGGTTGTTTAAAATGAAGATTTTTTGGTTGGTTGGTTGGTTGTTTGGTTGGTTGGTTGAAATGCAAATTTGTTAGTTGGTTTGTTGGTTGGTTGAAAAGCAGATTTGTTGGTTGGTTGGTTGAAATGCAGATTTGTTGGTTGGTTGATTGAAATGCAGATTTGTTGGCTAGTTGGTTGGTTGGATGGTTGGTTGAAATGCTGATTGGTTGGTTGGTTGGTTGGTTGGTTGTTTAAAATGAAGATTTTTTGGTTGGTTGGTTGGTTGTTTGGTTGGTTGGTTGAAATGCAAATTTGTTAGTTGGTTTGTTGGTTGGTTGAAAAGCAGATTTGTTGGTTGGTTGGTTGAAATGCAGATTTGTTGGTTGGTTGGTTGAAATGCAGATTTGTTGGCTAGTTGGTTGGTTGGATGGTTGGTTGAAATGCTGATTGGTTGGTTGGTTGGTTGGTTGGTTGTTTAAAATGAAGATTTTTTGGTTGGTTGGTTGGTTGTTTGGTTGGTTGGTTGAAATGCAAATTTGTTAGTTGGTTTGTTGGTTGGTTGAAAAGCAGATTTGTTGGTTGGTTGGTTGAAATGCAGATTTGTTGGTTGGTTGATTGAAATGCAGATTTGTTGGCTAGTTGGTTGGTTGGATGGTTGGTTGAAATGCTGATTGGTTGGTTGGTTGGTTGTTTAAAATGAAGATTTGTTGATTGGTTGGTTGGTTGGTTGGTTGGAATGCTGATTTGTTGGTCGGTCGGTTGGTTGGTTGGATGGTTGGTTGGAATGCTGATTTGTTGGTCGGTCGGTTGGTTGGTTGGATGGTTGGTTGAAATGCTGATTTGTTGGTCGGTCGGTTGGTTGGTTGGATGGTTGGTTGAAATGCTGATTTGTTGGTCGGTCGGTTGGTTGAAATACAGGTTGGTTATTTGCTTTGTTGGATGGTTGGTTGAAATGCTGATTTGTTGGTTGGTTGGTTGGTTAGTTGGTTGAAATTTGTTGGTTAGTTGGTCGATTGAATCCATCATGCAATACCATCAGGTACAAATTTATTCTTTGACATTGACTCCAAACATACAGCCAAAATTTGTTCATTGATGAACACTAATACCTTTTGTAGGCAAATTAATGTATGGACAATTTTAACAAAATAGTTTTTCTTATTAATCCAGTAAATTGAGTCTGAATGGCACATTTTTTCTATATTCAGATTTTTTTTCATACGTCTCTCATTTTCCCTTCATCACAATCTGGAAGTTTACCCTTTGCCTGTATGATAGTTCAGTGATTAGCATATATTCATGACGGTTTGATTTGCATAGCTATCAGTGTTTAGTTAAATATATGTCACTTTCAATTTTAACATGCCTGAGGTAAAAGTTAATGTAAAAGCTGGATTGCAGCGACACCTGATAAACTGATAAAGTTTTGCATTTGGGTTATTTCATCGGTTTGCATGATTGCCCCTCCTGTCCCAAAATATTTATTTCTTCAAGGAGAAGCTCAGAAGGGCAAATGCTGAAGTGCTGCAGCATGCATAGCAATAGCAAACTGATAAGGGCAGTAAAGCAGGCTTTTGACATTGATCCCGACGCTCTGAGACGGCCCTCTTTTAGCTTTTATCCTGTTTCTGAAGAGGTTGGTCAAGCTTTATCTGAAGGAGCAAGGAGTTCAGCCAGTCTGAGAAACCCCATGTGTGTTGTCTTTTCTGAGCCAGAACTGTCCGCAAATAATTGGAAGCAAAAACGAGGCATTCTGGACACATGCTGTCTGTTGCGGTGCTCAAATGTGTGAAGACTTAACTAAACACGGCACCTTGAGGAGACATTCTCTTTCTGCAGAGCCCCAGCAGATGACTCACTTGGGACAGAAACTTCAGCTGCATGGTTATTAGACCAAACACTTCTGGATCGTTTTAAACTCTCTTGATGTCTATCACAGAATGATGGATTTCAAAGTGTTGGATTATCCCTTAGATAAGAAAAACTCCTTGAATACTATAAAAAAATTATTATGTCTGTAAATATCAAGGTTGGTTATGCTGGCGGCTTGATACCAATTCATTTTCTGAAGTACCCACAGGGAAAGGTAACAAGTATTTGACCCCCTGCTATAACTTGACTTAGTACTTCAATCAAAGAGGTCAGATATTTCATGCAATGGGGAACCAGGTTTGCATACATCCCACTCCTGTTTGCAGAGCTACTCTACGTCATTGAGGTTTTGAGGCTAACCTGAACCTTCAGCTCATTAAAGCAGACTTTCATGTGCTTAAGCCACTTATTTGTTGCCTATGATGTGTGTTTTAGTTCATTGTCATGCTGGACTAATAGCTTTTTTCTGAGAATGTTGCACCTTCTTTAGTCTTTTTGGTGTACTTTCTCCTTGTAGAAAACAAGTCTTGTGTGAATAGCGTTTACCAATCACAGCGTTTTTTTTTGATTAATAGGAGTAACGTAGCCCACCTGTTTTTTTTTTTATTTGATTACCAATATAATGTGTAGGTTTCAAAAAGGTTATTAGTTTTGATATTTTTGGAATTTAACAAACATTACAAGAGTTATGAAAAACTCTTGAAAAAATGTGTGATTGTCATTTTACAGACCCCAAATTGTTGCATCAGTGCCATCTTGTGATGAAAAGAAGAAATAACTCTTGGAAGCACAATACCTGTGAGATGGCTTGTTATTTTTTTTTTACGTTTTGGCACATAAAACATAATGGCACAAAAAGTGTTTGGAACAGTGGATAATGTCTAGGAAATTTGTTTATCTAGGATTTTAACATTGTTTTGACCATGTCTTTAGTCTTTGGTGGGATTTCTAAATTTTCATTTGGTCTTAACACTCAATTTTCTCAATTTTGGTCATTTTGCTGGGGAAAAACTTTCAAAATTTTATTCCCGGAATTGTATTTTTTTGTACAATTTCAAGATTGTTGTGGAATTATTGTGTAATAAAATGGAAAAAGGTATTTGCAAAAACTGTTTAAAGATAATTTAATACAGACATTTGTAATAAATGCTGGAAAGGGCTTCTAAGGATCAGAGAAGGAAGGCATTAAGGAGAAGCAACAAATCACTGTAAATTTGTGAAAGTACTGGAGTTATACCGTCTTTTAAAAATAACTGTGGATTTACAAGCTTTGAATATTCTGTTTACATAATCCAAATTATGTTCAGTTTTAGTCGCATACTAAGAAAAGACAATTTAACATTATGAAGGTCACCATTTTGCAAATATAATCAATATATTTAATCCATGTTCATTAGGGGTGTGGTCTGAAAAAAAAGCATTTCCTGAACTTCCTTCTCTAACAATTCTGTTTGCTTTGTGGCTTTGCTTGTGTCTCCCCAGGAGCCGTGAGAGCATCCAGCATCTTCCCCATCATGAGCGTGGGCTTACTGTTCA
This sequence comes from Danionella cerebrum, assembly GCA_007224835.1. Classification (NCBI taxonomy): domain Eukaryota; kingdom Metazoa; phylum Chordata; class Actinopteri; order Cypriniformes; family Danionidae; genus Danionella; species Danionella cerebrum. The sequence continues at coordinate 258,539 of SRMA01025816.1, forward strand.
TGGGAGGCTTGTGCGTGGCTGCTAGCGAGTTCTACAGGAGTAGACACAACGTCATCCTCAGTGCTGGAATCTTCTTTGTTTCTGCTGGTGAGAGATGAACCGCTGAAAGCACATTCGCTGTTGTACACTAGTACAGCGTGTTGTGAATAGATTCGTTCGCAGGTTAGGGTGCCATCCTCCCTGTGGACTCTGCAGATTTGTGTTGACTTGCCAGATTAACTCTGATTATTGACAAAGGAAATGAATGGCTAGAGCATTGTAAACAAACAGCAGGCCGGCATATTGACCCACTGCTGTAGATCTGGCCTGGGAAAGAGTGGCAGACGGGGATCCTCAAACAGAAGTGCATCGGTCAAATATTTGGAGAGCACCCCATTAGAACATGGCGAGCACTTAATTGAGCCCGTCTTGCAAATGAATTATGAAAAATCGATCCAAATGACTACTGCTACAATGGTACGCTTTGAATTCCACGGTTGCGATTCAAAGACAAGCCGGCAATTATTTACCCTTCAATAGGATGGCATCGATAAAAATCTAATTAAACCGTTGTTCCCCATGGTTGATAAGTGATGCATTCTTGTGTAATGATACAGAATGATGAGCCACTGAGCCGTGACTCCCTCACCCTCTCTTCTGATTGTCTTCCTCACGCAGGCCTAAGTAACATCATCGGCATAATCGTCTACATATCCGCCAATTCGGGCGACCCGGGGCAGAGCGATTCGAAAAAGAGCTACTCATACGGCTGGTCGTTCTACTTCGGCGCCCTGTCCTTCATAATGGCCGAGATGGTGGGTGTACTCGCCGTGCACATGTTCATCGAGAAGCACCGGAAGCTGCGTGCCAAGTCTCGCACAGAGTTGATCAAGAAGTCAGCCTTTAGCCGAATTCCCAGCTACCGTTATAGGTTCCGTCGGCGCTCCAGCTGTCGATCCAGCGAACCCGCCTCTCGAGATGCATCGCCCATGGGAAAGAGTGGCTACACGGGCCCTGCGGCAGCAGACATCTCCTTGTACACCCTTTCCAGAGATCCTTCCAAGGCAGCCATGGGTGCCCTGCTCAACTCCGAGAGGGAGTTTCTGCAGGCCCATAACTCCAATGCGAAAGACTTCAAAGATGCGGCCAGCAGGAGGACCACTCCAGTTTGAGACTGCCATGACCAATAAGTTCCAACCACAGACTTGAGCAAGAGGAGGAATTCACTCGAGGCCTGCAGGGCTATAACCCTCTTTCTATAACAGTATATATAAACCTAGATGGTAATTGTTAGATCATTGGTGCTTCCTTTGAATCCTCATTTTCAGTCACTGTGTCTGTTGTACCACCTGACTCACACATCCCTCCCTCTAAGGGCTACTAGAGCGAATGCTAGTCCTCTCCTAGGTGTTTTTCCATCTACTTCTGAAGGTAGCCCCTTGAAACTGTGAAGCCCTCTGAGGGGGAGGATTGTAACACTTCTGACAGATGAACCGAAAGGCTGTCCCGATACTCGCCTTATGCACAGCTCAGTAGCCCATTGCTGGTGAGTGGCGCCTCACACTCACAGATTGTATACTTGGTTGGTTTCTCTCCCAGGTTGAAATCTTGTGCCATTGTCTCATGCTGATCACCCCATTCATCCCACTTTAACACTGCCCAAGAGCTACTTGGCCGGGCTCTGCATGCTGTCCACACGGTTTCTTTTAATTTTATGTTTACTTCCATTGTTTCGATTAAAAAAAGGCCAGAGATTCCCTAGCATACGCTTTTATAAGAGGGTTAAAATGCTTGTTATTAAACTGAAATTTTAGCCCACCAAAGTTTTTTGGTATTACATTTTTTCATATCTATATACATACATATATATATATATATAATGAGAATAAAAATGTGATTTTTAATAACATATCCGTAAAATTATGGTTATTAGAGGCCCTTGTGCACAAACGATATGGATATTGTAGACATTTTCACCTTAGCACTTTTTCATCTGTTAGCAAAAGAGAAGCAGTTTCCTGCCAATTGTAGATTTCCTAATTGTGTATTCCTGGAATATTTTTAGAGAAAAAAATACAGTTCATACATTTATCATCGAGTTTATAAACAAGTGTATTTATAAAAACAAGATGTACTGCCCTGAGTGTTTGGGTCATTGGTACATTCAAGACTCAAAGAGCCTCCACAAGGTATGACAGGATTTACATGTTCCAGTCCCGACGAAATGAGTACAAATGCTAAACGCAACATATCTTTTAGCTTATTCTGTCTAGTTTAATGCTACATTTATGCTACTGAACTACAAATTAGAATGGTATGGTGTCCTTTGGTTGCTTAGCGATTAGCTTGCTGAAGATTAAATAAAGGGCTTTTGGTTTTCAAATAAAAAGCATACAAGGGCTTTAAAGAAATGTATCTAGAAAACAGCAAATCTGCCCTTAAAATAGTGTCAAATAGATATAAATAAATATTATTTACCTAACCGTTTTGATTAATGCAAATGACTTTCAGAATCTGTGATTTTGTATTATATTGCCAAAAGCATTCCCATGCAAATTCGGACGCTCCAATCACATTCAGGATGTCTAGGCTTTCAGGAGCTCAGTGAATTCCTGCATGGAACTGTGATGTGACCTTGCAACACATCCATGAAATTTACTTGGGAACGACAGAAATGGTAAAGCCTGGGCACTGGGTGAATTGGTACAAACCCCCAAACACTCTGTGGCCTTCAGATTAGCTTGAGAACACGGGAGCTTTATGAAACAGGGTTTTATGACTGAGCAGCTGTATCCAAGCCATACATCACCAAGAGCAATGCATAGAGTTGCGGATAACATACAGAGTGCTTATGGTCTTAGATTGTTTTTCAGAAGCTGTGGCAGGCTCCTTCTTCCAATAAAAGGAATTAATCTCCAAACCAATAGCTTTTGGGCAATTCCATGCTCTGAACTCCGTTTCGGAACGGCTCAACTTTATTGCTCAATGCGACTCCGTGGTTGAACAACTGTTGCAGAAGTCCTTCCTGACTTCAGACCAAAAGAACAAACTTGAATTGAATTAAAGTGAAGACTAGGAGAACATCCAGCAAGGTGGTCAAAAATTGTCAACACTCTCTTAAACCTTGAGGATAAAAATTGGAGGACTCTTCCGTTCATACGTTCAGATGAGGGAATACTTTTGGCAACATAATGATCCGTTCAAACAGTTTTCCTTTGTGTTCTTGCAACTCTTAATCCCTGTATCTGTAGCAACTAAAATAGAACCTTAAACACTTTTAAAAACGTAGTACTTCCAGAAGATCACCTCATTTCAGAATCCCTACGATCTGTTTTGCATGTACTTTAGCCTCCAGATCCATGCAGACCCGTCGCTCATCTCCAGTTTGATTTCATTCAGCTTAGCCTCACTGGGAATATTACTGTAAATGTTGCCTTTTGTTTGGATCCACTTCTCTGTTGTGAAGTTGTGCTGTTCTGGGTCCAAAACGAGTGCACAGTTGAACAGTTGAAGTCTCTCTCAGAGCACCTAGTGCCTGTCTCTTCTGCCTATTCAGAGCACCCGTCGCTGGGTCCCTCACTGCAGCTTGCCTGCTCCTTCATCTCCATCACAGCCTCGCATCAGCTCCTCTTTACTAGGACTGTTACTGCTCAGCCAATCACATCCTTAGAGTCTTAGGCCCTCACCACTTAGGCCTGCAACATTGTATACGTGACCTCTCGATGAAAACAGCAGTCTCAGCTTGAAACATGCTGTAGAAAAAAGCACACCTTTTAAATAAAGTAGTTTACATCAATAAAATAATAAAGAGTATTTAAAGATTCAGAACAATAAAGGCAATTTTAAGAATGCGAATGGTGCACTCTTTGTCTTCTTCACTAAAGTCCAGTCGAAATTAGATTTGCACGAATGGCTTCTCAGCAGGGGGCTTATATTAATGCAATGACGCTCGCTGCCTGAAGATGGCGTTTGTGGTACAACAAATACCACACGGGGAAACAGGAAAGAAGATCACAGGGAGCTGTTTGCCAAAAAATATGGAGAAAAGAGAGGATTTGTGGTGCGGTATTTTGTTCCTGTATCCCGTACGAGGTCGATATGAAAATATGGGATGAGCGATGTATAATTTACATCACTTCTTTGTTTTTGTTTTTTTCTTGATTGCTCGCTCAGTGAAAGGTAAGATTCCTTATCCTCACTCATCAGAAGATAAATGTTCCAGAGAGAAGCCTAGAAAAAAACACAAACATTCAATAAACATCATTCATCATTAGAAACGGCCATGGAAAGAGCTGGCCGGAAAACATTTAAGTAACTTGCATGCACACGCGCGCAGGTAAGACATCCATCTCGCTCAAGTGCTTCTGACAAGAGGAATGAGTGAGAGCTATCTGGGCAGTTCATCAAGCCCCCCCAGAAGGCCAAGGAATTTAGTATGCCAGGGAGAGCACAGCTTAGCAGCAGCTTGAGCTATAAAATCAATAGAAGCCCTGTCTTTGGCGTATGAGCTGCAGGCTGCACCTCTTCATCTTCAATAGAGGAGTGGTGCTTGATTCGGTACGGTCTGGATGAGAGCCGAGGCATCAGCCTGAAGGTGACTGAGGAAAACCATACGAGAAACAAAAAACAAAGCTGATAGAACATAAATATGCGGAAGGGTCATTATGGCGTGAGGAGAGCCTCTCAAGAAGCCTATGGGTCAGGGAGGGGAACACAAAGCTGGTTTTGAATGCAAATCAACAGTAATTTATTCATTTAAAAGGGCAGGATTGTAATGACGCTACATGAGGTTTCTGCAGAATCAGGATCATGCCTCGTCAGGGAAATTGGTGAGTATAAAATTGAGGTTGAAGCGTGTTCAGCGCGAGCTTCTGGAGGTGTATCCTCGAACAGTGGAGTTTGCTGAAGGAGTAAGTAATCTTCTATACGCCGGGAGAGTCCGGATAGGAACATGTTTGGAGTGATTGTTTGAATGTTGAGCGGTTCATCGTGATTGATCGTGTTCATCAACGGGCGGTGGATTCCTGACAGAGCCAGAGTCTGCTGCTCTGATACTGGCTCCTTGTGGGTTCAGCGAGGGCACATTGAGTGAGTGTCTACAAGAGATCAGCCAGAGACATGGAACAGGACAGGTTAATCGTGCTAAGATTACCAACAGAAGCATTCGTATTCTTGGTGGATGCAGAAAAGCACTCATACTCAGCAGCAGACAGATCACTGTTACACAAAGGTCATCTATTTTAGCCACAACTTCCGTTTGGTTCTTCTAGCCTTTTAACCTGACACCATCTACATTCTCATTCAACCCTCGACCCCTTTAGAAAAATACAAGCTTCTGGTTTCTGCCATCTCTCTCTCTGGGCTCTACCTAAACAATATATATATAAATATATATTATCAGTAAAAATGCAAAAGGTGAAATTTGTGTAACTTATTTCATGATTAAACTGACAACAACTAAGTGACTAATCGAACAATTCATAAAATGTGAATATTGTGAAATGGTTCCAAATTATGAAGAGACCCATTTACACTCTAATCAACACTCTAACTCAAAACACCAGCAAAAGCTGTTCAGTAGACTTCCAAACCACAAGCTCTGTGTCCAATCACATCATTAGAGAGGATGAAAGATCTGGTAGAAAAAAAGGTGTATAATGAAATCGGAAATATCCATATATGGAGAGGATTGTGAAACATGACCCATTAAAAATGTGGGGGAAATTCACAAAGATTGTACTACAGCTGCAGTCAGTGCTTCAAAAACCACCATGCAAAGATGCATGCAAGAAAAAGGGAGAGACTCGGATGTATCTCGTTAGGGCTAACAAAAAACAGGAATGGACTGTTGGTCCAAAGTTATGTGCCGTTATTTGTATTTCCTTTGGAAATCAAGGTTCTAGAGTCTAGAGCAGGTGTGGGCAAAGTCACTCCTGGTTTTTGTTCCAGCCTTGCTTCACTACAAACACTGGCAGCCTCAAAAGCAAACCAAGGAGAGCTTAATTAGTAGAATCAGGTGTGTTTCATGAAGGTTGCATCTAAACTGTGCACCTTTGGTCTATATGAAGAGAGGTGAAGAACAAAATCTGTGTAACTTGAGGTACAGAAAGTTTCCACAGTCAGTGATGGTTTGGGGTGCCATGTCATTTGCTGGTGTTGGTCCACTGTGTTTTCTGAGATCCAAAGTCAGCGCAGCTGTTACCTGAAAGTTTTAGAGCACTTCATGATTACTGCTGCTGACCAACTTTGGCAATGCAGATTTCACCAAGCCGAAGCTACCAGTACCTGTTTTAAGCACCATGATATTCTCATTATTATTTGGACAGAAAACTTGCCTGGCCTTCACCCCATAGAAAATCTCTGCAGTATTTTATGAGGTACACGGAGGAGCTCAAGGCCAACATCTGAGCAACCTCAAAACACCTGAGTAGTGCTACCGGCTGGTCCAATCCACTGAAATCATGGCAAATGCAGCCCCAATAACGTATTACGTGCACAACATATGGAAGACGGCTTCCTGTTCACAGAGCTCTGTGTCCAAACACATCATCAGAGAAGTAACCGCAGACCTGGAGAGGATTGTGAAACGTAACCCGTTCTTGAAGAGTGTACTGCAGCTGCAGTCGGTGCTTCAATTGGGATTTTAGCATAAGTTGTCAGCTATAACCATCAAATAAAGGACATGAACGCTTAAAATATGTTTATGCTGAATGGTAACACTATACAAGTTGCAGTTTGAAAATGGTTTGAGAATAATAAATATATCCTTTTTCCTAACGTTATGACCAGCACCTGTATAAGAGGTTAAATGAAAAAGCTCATTTCTGTTCTTAAAAGTACATCTGGATGAACGCTTTATAAATAGCTTTGATGATTCAGAGTGTAGAGCAAGTGTAGGCTTCAGATTTCCTGAGACTGTAAATAGATAGATCCTCCCCAAAACAATGTTTTCATCCCCACCGCCTTAGCTCATCTCTAAAAATGTCTCCATAAATTGGATACTTATAAAAATTAAAGTTACGAGGCATTAAAGTGTAACGATCTCAGAAAGTACAATAAAGATGGGTAGCCATAAAAGCGTATTGCTACCGGTCATCTCCGTTTAACAACAGATATTAATTCAATATAAATAATCACAATGTGAAAACTGAACTAATTTGCTTCATAAAACAATTAAATCTGGTAATTCTGATAATACATCAACAACTAATTGGTTGTGAGTTGACAGAAAACTACTACTGTCAAACCATTCAAAATGTGTCTACAGCAACCATTTTAGAGTTGAAAGTTGAGTTTTTAATTAGGGTTTAAATTTATATTAACACATTTCTACCCTTTTCTATCCTTCAACTAATTCTCGTCAACTACTGCGCTGTGTATTTTGATTGTATTTTGCTACAATCTACAGCAAATGTTTCAGTACAGGGAGGACAATAACTTCTGTTCCTTCTGTAACATTTTTAATTCTATTGCTCTGAGATAGAACAGGAAGTTACATCACAAACAGGAGGTTACATCACAGCTAGGCTCTATAAGTTGTTGGAGATCTTTCTCCCTATCTCCTATACTCTAAACCTCAAAAGAGCTGCCTGACTCTTTCAGACTCCTCTCTTTCCCCTCCCCCTCCTTTTCGTCCTTTGTTCACAATGCAGCTTGGTTTGTTAGCTGTTTAGCATTCCAATTGTTTTAAAGCTAATAAAGATGCGCTTTTATTAGTCCTTCTAAACCTTGCTTCCAGTGTCTTTGTTTTAATGGATCAGCACAATATTTCAATAACACTTAAGTAACTTCGGATAAAAGTGGCAAAATGGATATATAAACAAACTAATTCCTCGAAAAACATTTAAATGCTTATCCCAAAATTCTGCTGGTTGCTCCATTTAATCCAAAATGTGCACTGTTGATGTTGGAAATCAGGAAAACAAACACGCCTCTGAATATTCTCTTTAGAGATATACACATTATTACTTGGAAGTCTGGGTTGTACACACGTGTTATGTACAACTGGAACCCGCCTTGTTCATCAGCTTTAAAATGGACAGGCAAAGTCTTTTTGGGAGAATATTGGAGATATTCCCAAGGTCGCCTCTAGCTCCACAAGATGTTTTTGACTCCTGTTGCGCCAGTCTTTTTTAGTCCCGCAAGGACCTCGTGTCTTTCCCAAGAGGGATTGTTCATCAACCCATGGTCCTGTTTTAACCCCAGCAGCTCACTCTTCTTGTTCCCCTTTTAGCTGCTGCCTTTTTATTTTACAAATAATTCATTGATCATCTTTTATATGATTATTAAAAGTATTGGTCGTCTAGTTGTCAAATCAAATTTTCCTTGAGTTAGTATCACCTGTGAATATACAGCGAACCCTCACTACTTCGTGGTTCGACTATCCCATATTCACGACTTTGCAGATTCTTTCCATAATGTTTTAGATTAGGGTACTGTACATGCATTAAGTGTTCTGAACATTAAAGGGTGTTTTGTTAACAGTACATACGAGGAGAGCTTTTTTGTAACTTACAACTCTATCATGGTGAGTAAAATACTGTACAATTGTACAGTACGCACCATAACAATCTTTCTATTTTTTTTTATGTTCACTAACTGTTTTATTGCTTGTAATTTTTGCCTGTGTACTGTATGTACGTATTGTAGATAGATATCTGTACATTATGTACATCATAACAGGGAAACCTGTTAAGTAAATACTGTAAATATGGTGTTCCTACTTCGCGGATTTTCAGCTATCGCGGCCAGTTCTGGAACCTATCTACCGCGGTAAACGAGGGTTCACTGTATATCATAAATTATTATCATACCTTAATGTGTATTATGAATTAATATTTCCAGCAATGACCAATGGCGTCTATTCACAATTTTGACAGTCCCTCCTCACTCACAGATACATCTGTCGTAATCCATGGAGGAATCTGTCGAATCATGTGAAGCAAAGAAAACATAGTGGCTCTCCTCTCCAGGATAAATAAAGCAACCTCGGTGTCCAATCCTAGCTGTTCTCGTGTTCTCTCCAGCGCTGATCCCGGTTTACCTGAGTTTGACTTCTGACTTTGTTATCGGATATACTGACTTTGTTTGCTTCATGAATAAATACGCCTTTTACCTGAGATTGGCAACCACGTCTGTTTACATGGTCGGCCCGGGACACAGATTTCTTTTCAAAAATTGAATGCCGCACCTTTAACAAAGGTTTAAAATCACAATCTTGTAGAAATAAAACCAAACCCTGGCTCAAAACCTTTCATTTAACTTCACCCAGGCCCAGAGAGAAGAGGAGCTGGAGAGCAGATTTATCACGACCTTCTCAATCACATCTTCAGGTTTCTCCCACAGGACATACAGATGGAGGCCCGTGAACTCTCACATTGTAACAACAGTCAATCTTCAAATAAAACCCATCCTCGATGATGGAGTCTTAATGCAGGGAGTGAAAAATGCCTCTGAGCTGGAAGCCCATTATTTCAGATTGATCTCATCATGACCGATGGCTGAATCTTTGACTCTTTGTTGACTTTACCTTCACTCTTCATTCCAATTTTCAGAAGCCGCCGAACATTCTTCTCATCTGTTTTTTTTTTTTTTTGGTTGTTGAGTAACGGTGCAGCTATTTGCTCATTTTCTGACTTTCTTTATTTATTCATTTTCGACAGCATTGCAAGGAACAGCTGAACATGACTTGATTTAAATAGGCATCCTCTGGTATGAAGGCAACATTCAGAGCAGCTATTCATAACTAGCTGAATAATTTTATTCACTCTCGGCTTGAATTGCTACAGAGGGAGATAAGGGGCTGAGGAAACGGCAGAGTCAATTGGTGTAAACAGATAATGACTGAGCCACTGGCTCGAGAGCAGCTTACTTTATAGAGGCAGGAGCAATGTTGCGCGTGCACTGACAGCACTCTTACAGGGCTAATCAAAAAATAATAGACAAGATGTGGCCCTCAGATTAATCACCCACGTGTTGCTCTCGTCAGATTTATTGTGCAAAGAACTAACTTGTGTTTGAAGACTAATAGCAAAGTGTGTTCTATTGCAAACACACAATCAAGCGGGATTCAGGAAAAACAAAGCTAATTGCAGAGAGCTGGGTGACGCTGTGAGAAAAGCGCATAAATGTTTATAAAATGTGACGTAGGAACAACAGATCAAATTACAGAGCATCTCACTGGCTCCATTTGAAATGCATGAATGAATAATGCGGCCTATTAGTTTAGGCTTAATTACATTCTTTCTCACGGTTGCACATTATAATGTTTAGGTCTAATTGTTTACAGGGCATGCTAATTGTTCAATCAGATTTCTGTTTTCTAATTGATTCATGGGAAAAGTCCAACATTAACTTGATCTTGTTGGATTCCGATACTCTGAAGTCAATTGTTCTTTTTCTCAGAACACTTTTCCAGGAATGCATTCACTCATAGCACAAGTGCTCAACGGTTAGCTGCGGTTAATTTAGAGTGGAAGTGTTTAATCAGGGTGAAATTGTTCTTCCTCGTAATGGCCCCTGCTAGAGATAAAAGTGATTGAGCGTAAAGACCTCCTTAAGCATGTGTTCATGGATAAAGGCGAAATAAAAACGATATAGGATTGACTTACCAGGAGGGATAAACTGAGCTAATTTTCAGTGCAGTAAGGTACATCTGCGATAAAGCACAAATTCCACTCAAGGGTAATAAAAAATCTCATTTTGTTTTTCTAAAATGCATTTTGGTGTCCAGGTGTTTAAATTAAAGGGTACCCTTTAACAGTCTATTTATATTTGGAAACTACACTGCGGGTCATATAATCATGAAGTGACATTTACTAACAAGTTTCGGGAGGATTAATCAGGACATGGCATCTGTGCTGCCAATTAAGTCATTAACTCGCACCCATTTAAATCAACCATCCCTCAATATCGTCAGAGCTTCCACTCCTTCCACTTCACGCACATGCAGGGATAGGGTTATGGTTTGGTTAAAGATAGTGTTAGAGATTTAGGGTCAGGGTTGGGTTAGATTTAAGGTTATGAAAGCTCAGTGCGTGCCCCTGGGTTAAAGGTTTGGGTTAGGGTTGGAATTGGGACTAGAGTTAGGGATAGGGTAGAGTTGAGTAGCGTAAGGATTGGGTTAGGGATTGGGTTAGGATTAAGGATAGGGATAAGGACAGGGGTAGGAATATGGTTAGGATTAGGGATAGGTTACGAAAAGGGTTAGCATTAGAGATAGAGTTCAGGATTTGGTTTTGTTTAGGTTTATGACCTCTCAGCCATTGCTGGTTTTACCCCAATTTTTAAAGTGGTTCAATCTGGCCACCCCTAAAATAAACTGCATTCAGGTACATAAAAGGACCCCAGAACGTCCAAGTTGGGTTGCCTAACAGAGCATCTGGTTGAGTGAAAACAAGGTGGGCTGGCATCTGTCACCAACTGGTTGTCTCGAGCAAGCTGTCGTCGCACTATGACAGATGATGGAGACACCTGGGTCTGTTTCCCTGCTGCCATCAACCTCCCTGGTTAATCAGAGTCTGCGAGGCCATTGATAAATGATGAACAACTGCATATACATGTGAGGACATGCTGTAGGTTTGTAGGTACACTGTGGGAGTTTCAAAGCACATGCATTCAGTCTTCCTGTACTCCCCACTGCAATCAGGAAACCTATTTAACAAGGTTTATTGGGCTGCATAAACAAGTGAAGGTTTCTCTCTCCCTGAAAAAAAAATTAGCCTAACATCTGGCTGCCTCTCTCCCTAATGCCAGGGGAAAGCCCATTCACTTTGATATCCCAATTAGCATCTTTTCAAGCCCTTTTTAAGTCCCTTGAACCATATGAAATGCTGTCAAACTGCTCACTTCCAATCTGAATATTCAACAAACACCAAGGAAACTCAGAGCCAAGCTGTTAATATGTTCCAATACAAAATCAATGTTAACAAGAGGATATGGATCACTGAGCACTAAAGAAAATCTGAGGGAAGTGGTTCTTGTCATTAAAAGGATGGATTGCCTTCCAGTGGTTAGATAAAAAATAACCAAAATGTCATAAGAAAATATTAGTAGATGCTGAAAACTGAAGTACAAAAGACTTACAAACATCTAAAGGTGAAAGGTTTAGAAGCACCTTGTAATTCCAAAAAAAAAAAATCTTTCAGTCAAAATAAATTATTCCTGTTTGATTCATTTTCTATTGCTTCATGAAAAAATAAAAATAAGAGATATTTTATATTTAAAGTTGGAAGGAGACAGACATTGGCATGGGATGGAGAAGTATGAAATGTGCACTTCACTTCCTCAACAGATGTATTAATACATTATTTTTAATTACCGTATAAGGTGCCACTGTTTTTATGAAACAAGCAATGGTGTTTATTTAGCTTTAACACTGAGGATGCTGAAAGCTAAATTCAATGCTGCATAGAGGAACCATACTTTAAATAGCTTGTACATTTCTGGTTGTGATGTAACTTCCTGTTTAATATGTAACTTGACAGTTTAGTCTAAAATTTTAGTACAAATATTACTTTTAGTTTGGTAAAAAAAATCTATCAAACCTTGACCAAATTAAAAAATGGTCCACATGCCGAAACATGCTCGCTAAAAAAACTATGTCCACAGAAAAATGCTGTAAGTCATATCAGCCAATCAGAAGCCTGTGTCAAACTGCAACATAATCCTTGTTTTGTCAGCAATTACATTTGGTCTTTGTAAACAAAGAAGACACTGACAATGACACAGTGTGACGAGAATGACAAACCCCTCTTCCAACACACCCCAAACCCCAATTTTCACAGTTCACATGACAATGATATTCCCAGCATTTTTTAAAGTGACTCTCCTTTTTAGGACAAACAGTGTAGCTACACAGAAAAATCCCTGGACAAAGACTTTACTCTGGATTCAAGACACTCCCTGTCAAGTCGTAAACGTTATAGATGTCTAAAAACTCTTTACACAAGAGAATCACATTCTTATTAAGAGGCTAAAGTTAAGTTAAGCAATCTTAACTAAATTTAAGTCTCAAATGGAAAATGTATTGTGCAAATGAAAAAAAATGTAATTAATTTAATTAATAACCCTTTCACATCAGATATTTTTATTCTGGTGGCCAGTTTTTTTACTTTTCGGGATGAATTGGACAAGACCCCTCTATTAGTCCCCTCCATGTTGGCCTATGAAGCCCCTGAGCAGCGTGACACTGACACACATGATTCACCGTATGGGTTAATGTCAGCTGCCAACACTTATAGCACACCGCCATGAATCAGAGCTATATTTCATCCCACTCGGCTTTGAAGAGCTTGAAGGCATCTCTACTCTGTCTGGGCTGCGTTTATGAATATATATGAGAGCCCTTATGGCCTCTCTTGTCAAGTATGTCAGATACATTATCAAGTTGTGATAAAGAGGAGGAATCCACATCATGTCTGAGATTTCTCCTGTAACTCCACCTTTCAGACTATATCTGCTAAATTATTCTTTGGATATTTCTAAAGTATTTCTTCAAATGTCAAGTGATCATATCAATGGCTGCATTTCTTTTTCTAGACGTTTTATCAGTTTTATTCTGTTCCCACAAATCCATTCTGTAGGGTAAAATAACTCTGCTGTTGACTATAGCAGCTGAAATTGAAATAAAGGTTGGGTACATTCTGGGCTGGTCACTAATTCATTACTGCACCCTGTTCACTGACCACACTAGTTAACAGTTTAAAGTTACTAGGTAGTAGTTACATCATGCAAGTACAGGAAAAAGAGGCAACATCAAGAGTGCTTGGGGCTTGAATAATGAATCTACAGATAAGCAGCAATGTTACCCTGCCTGTAAAAAGATAATTGACTGTAAAATACCATGAAAATGCTACATAGAGGAAATACAGTTGATCCAAGGTGGCAGGAAGCAATCATGGAGAGTCAGAAGGTGAGACCGTAGGACTGACCAGGAGGAAATGTGAGGTAAGGAAATACAAAGAGGAAATGCAGAGGGGAACATGACACTGATATGGGGAGGAGGAAACAAGGAGAAAAAGAGAAATAATGGAAACATGGCACCACAAGCCAGACAGTATTTTACAAATGGCCAACTTTCTTCGTGACCTTTCAGATCCCCTTATAACACTTATGATCCCAAATGTTTAGTTTTCCCTTTTAATTTTTTATTTATTTTCCCTTTTCACTTTATTTTTCATTTGTTACAAAGTTATTAACTACAATGCTGTATTGACTTATGTTTCGCTTTTATTCTATAAGTATATTGTATTCATGCATTCTTATATTGTTTTATTTAAAAAACCTTGAATCTAACAGTTAAACATATCAAACGATGAGTTACCTTTTTTAATTATTTACTTTGATCACAATGTCTGACCTGATAATGAGATACTTAATGAATCTCCACAAAGTTCTTCTATTGATTATGGTCTTTAATTCGTCACATTTGCATGAATTCAAAAGTATTGCTTACATTCGTTTTGCAAAAAAAAATAAAATAATGGAACTTCCTATAAAAATAGATTTAAAATGCTGAGTAGAGGGTAATAAAGCACAATCATTACAACCTAAACACTGGAATTTGACAGGTAAAAACTGTTTTTATAACAACATAAAGATGTTACAGTTATAAACTGTATAGGAAAAGAGGTTTTCTTTTAAACTAAATGTAAAAAACTGTATAATTGTAAGTAAAAGCACTTGAGTAAGGAAAAAAGAATAACAATTTGCACCGCAAAAGCTGTTTTTAAAACACTTTCCTAATTCTTTCTTTAGAGGAATAAATTTTTTCATTATTATTTCCTCAGAGAATAAAACATGTTAATTTAAGTTTAATTTCAATAATTTAAAAACTAGTATTTTAGTTTTAGAAAAAGAGCACTCATCTTTTTCACTCTTTTTTCAAAATAACAAAATGTAAAAATGTAAAATCTTTTTTTTCAAGATTTTAAAGATTCACATTTTCCATCTTTTAAATGATGAATTCAATAGTGGTTTATCACGATATATTTATAAAAGATTTAAAATGCCTATAAGTCATCAAATTACAATATTTAGTAACTAGATCACTCTGTTCTCACAAGGCTCTTGGTGACTTGCGCTCTCAAGAAAGCATAAAAAAGCATGTCAGAAATAATCTTTTTAAAATAAAAGTTGAAACGAGATGAAAAGCCACAGGCGGAAGAAGAGAAGATGATATCACACTCCCTCAGGAAGACAGAAGGAGCGCCTGGGACTCTCTGACAAGCCAAGGGGGATTTTACCCAGGTGTTCACCAAGGGGCAAAGCTGGCCCCCAGCTGCCAGCTGTCACTAACTAGTGGGGGACCAAGAGAGAGCCAGTGACCCAAAAATGCTCTCTGCATGTCTCTTCTTTCATGGACGAAAAGATGAACTGGACATATAATCGACTTCAGTGTTATGTACATTAAGCTCCATGCATTTAACTTTGCACTTGCATTGATATATTCTCTCTGATGTGACAGAAGCAGATCTTGCTGAGGCAGTTGAGTGGGAGGCAGCCTCTGTACACAATGCCTGATGATTTTGCTCCAATCCCTCCTCCGCTGAAGTGCCAGAACATCCTTCCTCCCCAAAGTGCACCTCTCCAAACATGCAATGATAGCACTGATTTTAATTAGCTCTCACCTCTGCCGAGGTTGTGGCTGTCTGACGCACAGCAGGTGGATCTTTTGGATTTATCTCTGGAAACACCTGCACTGCTTTTACTCTCTCTCTCACTCCATGCTAGACAGATGTGCTTGGCCATCTCCTCAGAGGAACACTTCATGACTAAAGTATGAACTGGAAAATGTGAGAAAAAAATTCTTCTTAAAACTGGGGTTGAAATTGTATTTTAATAATCCAGTTTTCATGCAAAGACTGAGAAAATAGTTTTAAAGCAGTCGATGTGTATGTTGCTGTTCTGAGGAGCTGTGAGTGGGATCCATTGGTTTGTGATATCACAAACTCAGCAATATGAAAATGATATGTTTCAGTGATTATTAAATACATTTAGTGTTTGAACCAAAACAAACTGGGTTTAAGTCATTATGAAGGAATCTGTGCTGAAATGAGATTGAGTGAAATGGAAATATCCAAAAACAGGTTCATGTTCCGATTGTTTGGAGTCTTGATAATTTTTTAGACGTAAAAAGAAAACCAGACCCAAGTTATGAAGACAACAGAGTTGTGTTTTGATATAGTTTAATAGCAGGTAATATTAAAAACACTTATTATTGGTCCAGTAACACGTGACTTGCGCTGATTGACACAAGCTGTTCCCGTTGCTGGGCAACAGGGTTAGTCCCCTAAAGAACAAGCCAACATAGTCAAAAATCCGCATATTTGGTAAGTTAAGGGCTTGCAAAATAAATGAGATGTGACTACTGTCGAGATTCTAAAAGAAAGCTAAAATGCCAATCAACGACTGCCCTCTAGTGCTCATCATCAGTCAAACAGCATTGTTTTTATTATTTCCTGAAAATACTTTGTAACAAGGTTCACTTGCTTCTTCATAATTGTTTTCAATTTTGTTATAACCTATTTATAAAATATAACATCCATGTGTAAACCTTTGTCGTCCGTCGCTCAGTCTTAATTGTCTGCGCATGCGCGTACGTGGCCCCTCCTAAAAACCTCTTCAATCTTTGCCCCTGCGCTTTCTACGGAAACCCCTTGTTGCATGCTGGGAAGTCAACGGCTTGTTTTCGGTGACGAATGTAGTTACTAGGTACCTACACATCGTGACCGTGGCATCTTTTTACCATTTACTTTAAGTTCTACCTCATAATACTGGATAAGCGTCGTTCTCGTGTTGTTTTAGCGTCAATTCTATAATGTCGTAATCTTTCTTTTGTTTTTGTGCGAGTGACGGACGCCATTTTAGGTTTATCATTAGCCGTTAGCTAAGCGAGGCCTTGATTCAATCTACGTCGCTTTGTATTTCTTTTGAAATTTGGACTACGCCGAACAAACGTTTTGGAGGAACTTCGTTTGGACACTTTGGTCGACGTATTTGACTGGACTCTACACGGACATTGATTGAACTGGATATTTCTTATCAGAGTTGGACCTTATGGAGAGCTCAAGGCCATACGCTCACAGGACTTTGTGAAACCCCCGGAGTATTTCCGAAGTCTTCCGGGAAATTCCGAGGACATTATTTGCTATTTTCGTCGCTACGGTGTCGTGTTACAGTTGTTCAATCTGAACACATTTTCATATCGCAGTTACAATACATGTGAAGTACAATCCATACGTTCTTCTTGGTGACTCTTACTTAAAAAGTGTTGAGATTATGAGCAAACATGGCTGTTATTGTTAAACTGTTAGGCTGATCGACTGATATTGAGTGAGAGGTTGATCGCTGGGGGACCCCACGCGATCGTGATAGGTGTGACGTTAGTTGGTTTTGGTTGTGTGTGGTGGTAACAGACCACGAGGATTGTTTAAACATGTCTTGTGTCCATTACAAGTTTTCTTCTAAACTGAAATACGACACGGTCACCTTCGATGGCCTTCACATTACGCTCAGTGATCTGAAACGCCAGATCATGGGGCGGGAAAGGCTGAAGGCCTCAGACTGCGACCTACAGATCACCAACGCTCAAACTAAAGAAGGTAAGTTAAACCGGATAAGAACCATTTTAATCATAACGTTATAAGTACACCCTGTTTTGTATGCGTTATGTGTTTTAAGCGGACACGCAGGATGTGGAAAACTGATCAATCGAGGCTAGCGTTATCATCAATCTAACAACCACTTGCATTATCTAACGTTGAATCGACTAAAAGCAGTTTACTTTTGCTCTTACTGAAGTAGTTATATCTCCAGTTGTTACTTGTTTCTAAAAACCTTTATCGTTAGCCGTAACGTTAACTCGTGCTGTTGAGGCGCCATTTTGTATGTCATTGTTTACGCTGTTCCGTAATGCCTAACTTGCGTTGTGTTGGCTATTGTTTCTAGATGGTGAAGCTTTTTGTTAACAGCCTTTTGTCTTTGTGTTTTATAGAATACACAGATGATGGAGCCCTTATACAAAAGAACTCTTCTGTCATCATCCGACGAATACCCATTGGAGGGCTTAAGTCGACTAGCAAAACATATGTCATGTAAGTATAACAATGTTGGAATCGGTTATAGCTAAAACATATAGGCCTTAAGGAGCTATCTTGTTTGTGATGAGGGGTTGAATTGAAAGATGAATTGAACGCATACTCTTTTCAAAACCGACATACTATTGAACACTTTAGTGTTTAGATTGCCACTAAAAGTACATTTTAAAATTTAGCTTGAAAGCTATTAACTTGCAACATTAGTATGTACACACAGGTCTCAGACTGCTGAAGGCTATCATAAACCAATTACTTTATCAATAAGAAACTGGTTGCTTTTCCTTTTTTGTGTTTTTTTTGTATTTCCTTTTTTAAAAGGAAATTTTGACCAAATGACACTGTGGCGTACTAGTCATCGATTCTTAAGTTTGCTGGAGACAAGCAGAATCTATAAAACTCACCTTTATGCAAGTAAACTGAGGACTGTGCCCCATTATATTGTCTGTTTAAAGCTTTGTTTTTGTTTCCACAACTTTCCAAAGACATTGGTTTCTTACCCATTCTGCTTGTCTGTGGATTTAACTTTGGAGATTTAACAGAGATAATTCTGTCATTTTTTCAAAATAAAGACATAGCTAAAAAGTACTGTGGGAACAGTTAAGTTTTTGTGGGTTCTATTTATATGCTGGACAAAAAGCTAAGAACAAGCCAGTAGCTGGGTGGTTTTCTGAATGTGTCGCATAAATGTGCCTAATATTAGAGTCCCAGTATCTAAAGTCTGGCACTGTGACCATTTCTTTCTGAATATTTTCTACAATTGGTTCCTCTGCTACTAGAGATCACTTGCAAGTGTGCTTTTTGTAAACATGAGTGTGGAGTGGGACAATCAGCAACACTAGAAAACACACTGGAATTAAACCTAAATTAATTACTTATTTGGTATATGCAGCCGTTGGAATGTGCTCCCAGTTTCTGGCAGCAACAGTCCCTCTATTTATGTTAGTCCTGCTCTTTGGTAAATCATTGTCATTGCTGACAAATCCTCTTTTTCCTGAGTTCTCTCAAAAGTTTTAATACCTCCCACCCACCAGTGGGCAGTGCTATGAGTGTATAAAATGAGCTCTCGAACCTCAGTAATGTTACATATAGTTTTACAGCATTTCTGACTAGAAATTTCCCTGTTCTACGTGCTTGTTTTGCAATATATTGTTGCATCCCTATTATCTTTCGTTTCTGTAGTAAATTTTGGCTGGTTGTGTTAAGAAGACAGATTGTCGTACACATAATACAATTTGGAGTAGATATTTTTTTCTGTTGAGGTGAAGTGTAAATTTTGACAAACATTTTGCAGTTTAGTTTTCAAATTGCAGCCATACAGTTATTTTTTTAGTTAATGGCTTTTCTGCTGCGAGTTAAACAGGTTTTTTTGTTTTGTTTTGCAGCGATCGCTCTGAACCAAGTGGATCGTCAAAAGCAGTATGTAAAAACAACTCCTTTCCTTGCATAATTACACACATTTACAAACTCCTCAGTGGGTTTGTTGTTTTTAACATTTAGTAAACCCTTTTCACAGTCCTCAAAGTTGTTGCAAAAGCCTGTTTTGCCGCTAACAAATTAAAGCTAAAATGTCTATTTTGTGAGTTGCCAGATGTTAAATTGAATTTCCAGTGTGTACAGAAATCTGTGCGCATGCCAGTACAATGTTTCACATTGAGAAAATTGTGTTGTACAGTTTAGTTCAAGATCATATTGATCTTATTCATTCTTGAACATGGCCAATGTTCAGTTTGTTTGTCCTTAAAGTGACACATCTGTATAAGCCTGTCTGTTTTGTTTGAAATAAAAATGCATTGTGTTATTTATTAATTTCATCATGTATCATACAGCTTCAGTGTCTGTTTCAGTGGCTATAAGGCACAATAGATTATGGTGCATATATGAGAGAGACTCAAGTTCCTATTTGAATGCTTTAGTATCTATTTAATTTTGCTGCATTTTCACAACTCTAGTAAAAAAAAAACAATAATGGTTTGCTGTATTCAAGTAGTAACTATACCACAAAAGTAAAAAGTCAAATTCTTGCACTTGCATGGGCAGAGTGTTGGAACTATAGCTCACTGGGCAAAATCAACAATACACTGAACCGCAGTGTAATTGTCTAAAGCCTGTGCACACTGGGATATTTTTTGTTAGCCTTTCACCGTTTAAAATGATCACACGCAGGATGAGCTTAGGCCACTTTTTTTTTAGGGGTTTTAGCATTTCAGTGTTAACTTCCAGCGCATTGAAGAGGCAGACTCAATGCATCTTCCTGGCCAGCATCTAGGTTTGTTTTTCACCCATTCTGTATCGTTGGCCTTCACCTGACCTGTTGAGGCGTTCCTGGGTTTCTGTGGACTCTTTTATAAAGCTTTAATGTACAGATTGCAGGAATAAAGCACAAAAAAAACACTTCTCATTCTCCATTCCTGAGATGGTAAATTATTGAAACCGTTTTTTCTCATCCATGACGATTAGTTGACCATTTGCAATCAAAATGTAGTTTATTTATTCATTCCATGTTTTTTTATTTAAAACTTTACTTTTAGAGTTACGACTTCTTACCTGATATTATAAATCTGTTAATTTATATGTAATGGTCAGGGAATGTGTCTGCAGCAAGTCCAGAAAGCACAACTACTGCCTTACTTCAGGTGACCTATCCAGTTTAAATATAGCTCATAACCACAGATTAAATCAAATTGCCAGTGGTAAAATGGCCTGGGAAAGAAAAAAAACTTTTATCTGCTGCGACAAGAACAATTAAAAAAAATGTTCTACAGTGGGGTTCATTTTCAGTAGCTGCATTTTATCCCTTCAGTTACCCGCTGCAGTCCTCTTGCTCAACAAACATCTATGATTGTTGGCTCGAGGATCTTGTAACACCTGTTCCAAACAAATAATATTGCTGGGCCAAGATCATTTTGCAGTTCTGTACAATGGGTCCCAGTAATAATTTTAATGTTTGTATAGTTTGTCCTTGCATTCAATTTTAAAAAATGAATAGCCTTGCTACATTGAGGATGGAATAGTTAAAATATGGAATTGTGTAATCCTGCACGAAATGCAGATTCTTTCTAACCAATCAAGCTCAACAACTAACCAGTCAGCGATCAATACATCATTGATCAATACATGTGTTATGCTTTTCTTTCAAATCGGAGATTGTGGTCAACACAGTTTTATAACCTCGTCCAATTGGGTACTAAAAAGTACCACTAAAGGGTATTCACACAAAATCATGCAGAATAGAGAGAGCCGTGTCATTACCAAACTGGTTCTGGAAACGTAGCGTACAGTTTATCAATTACCCTAACTTTGAGTGTTACTGCTTAAAGTTTCTGTATTTGGGGGTCTAAACTTAGCAGTATACATGTAACTTCTTAGAGAATAGATTCAAGCCAGCCTTGAACACTATTTCACCTGTAAACTGTTGGTGAGGAATGACTTAAACCTGATTTTGCTGGAATCCAGAAGCACCTCCAGAATTAGCTAGTGGAACACATCTTGCTGACTCAAAGCAGGATTTATTGGATTTTAGGAACACATACAGCACTGGATTTGTTCTTTTGGCTGAAATACAAAGCCCCAATGTAAAACAGAACAGGCTGTTCCTCGTTCATGGATTTTTTTTTTTCCCCAAAGACCTGATCTATTTGTATGGAAATCTTTTCACTTTAAAGTGGTTGGAAGATGAGCCGTTTGTTGTCCAGTCACAGTTAAGCATTTCGAAAACAGTAACACCACTTAGGTACGGCTCCAAAAGAACTTCTACAACTCTCCCAAAAAATATCCTGGTGTGTACAGGTTATAGGTAGAATCTCAATCTGTTGAATTCCAAACCAGACTCTGTTCAAGATTTTTATAATGGTTTTGGATCACAAATTTTTACCTAATCTAAAGGCTGTTTCGAACTAAGTTTCGCCAAGAGATGCCAGTCGACCATTAGGTGATTGATGTGAAGGAAACTTTTTTTTTTTTTATCCGTGAGAACAAACTCTGAACTTACCGCTGGATATATTGATGGAAAAGTTAATTCAAGATAAAATGTTAGTGTCAAAACTGAATATCATGTGAACAATGTATTCTTGGCCTGTGTGAAACCATTTTTTTAGCTTATTGCCTAATTTTACAAAACGTTAATTAGTATTAGGAGTGAAAAGTTAAGCTCAGTGCAGTTACTATTTTGGTGATTTGTATTTGTACGGAAACGACCACATTTTTAAATGTGTTCGTCATTTGGGATTGTAATTGTTTTCAATATTTGGTGGTTTTGAAATCATGTATACAAAACAGCTATTGGGTTCTGTGATGGCTGAACTACATGTGGTAATATGCAATATAATTTATTGCCTTGTCATTGAACATGTTTGTTAATATTTTTTATGACCAAACTGCAGTATTCTGTAGGGTAGTGTGAACTAATACTTCATTTCTAGTAAGTTGTGTGTGCCTATTTTCACTCTCTCTATAAATATATGGCCTGCTGTATGCCCAGAACTCTTTTCTTTATGAAGCATTTTACATGATTAACATGCAAGAATTTGCAATAAAAGTTCAGTGTTTAATTCCCTGACAACATCCTCATGGCCCTGTGTGTTCACTCTCCATAGGGATCCTTTTTGTGAGCTTCATCCCTTGTAGCTTTAGAACGACAACTTTTGTCATCAGTCCATGGACATCTCCTTCACTGCAGTTATTACCCTATGTAATTCAAAAGTTTGGGTTGGAAACACCCAGATATTTTTTCGTCTTGCTTGCTTAAAAATGATCTGTTCCTTCTATCCAAGTTGGGCATGATAAAGATGTGCCTCGACTTGTGGTGAAATCCTCTTTGTTTTAATGTGTTTTTTCAATGGCAGATTGATGATTCTTCATCCATTTCTCTGGCTCTACTATCGAAGGTATTTTTGCCCTTGCAATAACTTGTATTCTACTGAAATATGCAAATAGTTTGTATTTGCAATGCCATAATGATGTCATGAGTGTGCAAATGTTAAAAATGTTTTTTATTCAACAAGCTATATTAGTATGTTTAAAATTAAAGGCAGGTTAGGTGATTGTCCTTTTATAAAGACCTTTTGTCCAGTCTTTGATGTGGAATCAATTCAGATTCTGCCATGATCATTGGCTGCATTACACTTTGGGTGTAGAGAAGTTACAGCATAGGCTATGTAAGTAGGTGGCGTTAAAATAAACATAAGCTTCCAAAAATTGCCTACCCTGCCTTTAGTGAAATTAGTTTTACTGTAATGCATTATTGAAACCACTTTTCAGAAGATGTAGATAGATATATTCTGAATTGTAGATGTGTGCCAAACTTTGTGGAAAGCCTTTGTTCTGTTAGGAATGAGATGACCCCTTTTTATCAGTGTAGAGTGGATACATTCTCCTTACACATAATTGTATACTTTTGTATTTTGGGATTTGTTTTTCACTTTATACCACTGTATTGATAAACTTTTAAGTGTTTTTTTTTTACTGATTCATGGCATTTCCTTTTTTTGAACTAGTGTTCTGTCCACATGTACCTGGTTATTTTGAAAATTGGGAATTTTCTGGAAGGTTTAGCAGTTCGTCCACATCTAAACATCCCACATTTAGAAAATTCCATTCCATGTGGATGGCGAAAACTGGGTTTCTGGGTGTTGGATGTGGGGTTTGTCATTGTCTGCTTGCACTGTACTTGTCACTGCTTTGTTTACAAAGACAAAGTCTAATGGCGGTTGTAGACCGTTAGGGAAATTAGAAACAGTAAAAACAGGGAAAAAAAATGTGATAGTGTGGCCATGAACTCAAACACCTTCATCAATTAACTAATATATTTTTATTGGAGTAAACCAGTTGCATGGTGCATATACAACGGCAGCCTTTGAATTATGTTCATTTTCCAACTGACCAAAAAAAATTGATCTAAGTGCAAAGCCTCCAAGTAACTAATGTCTCAAGCTGGGATTCCAGTTTCCAAGTTTTAACGTCAGAGACGCATGAAAAGTTGTTGTACTTTGATCGCTGGATGATAAAAAGTTTAAAGCTTATTCCTACAGAACAAGGTTTCAGTATATTTTCTGGTTTCAATGAACACTACTTATTTCTTTATTGAAAACGTTACCTGTTACACAGACAGCCAATCTTGCTGAAACGAATGCGTCAGAGGAAGACAAAATCAAAGCTATGATGACTCAGTCAAACCACGACTATGACCCTGTATTGTAAGTAATTCACACAAATACAATTTATTATTTATTAAGTTTTTTCCTCAGTGATTCATTTCTAACATGTTTCTCTAATCATTAGTTATACAAAGAAGGTTGTTGGCCCACCTCCATTAAACTACACGTGCTTTCGCTGTGGGAAAACAGGACATTACATCCGAAACTGCCCGACAAATGGGGTAATTGGGTTTTCATCATCAGAACCACTGTAACATTTAACTCGTCCTTTTGATAGTTACTTCCAAATTTTAATGCCTTTGTTTTTCTAAACGGTTTCGGAAGGGAAATTTCACCTCGAATATTTACTGTGAATTAGCAGGATCGAAGTTTTGAAGCTCCTCAACGGATAAAGAAAAGCACAGGTATACCGCGTAGTTTCATGGTGGAGGTTGACGATCCAAACAGAAAGGGAGTCATGTTGACCAACAGTGGAATGTATGCCATTCCTACAATAGATGCGTAAGTATACGTATTGCTATTTGTAGAACATTAAAAATGGCTGCCACCTAAAACGTCTAGAAGGTTTTGGAGTTGTTGTTATTGTAAATCTGTCTGTGTAATGTCTGCCCTGGCAATTCCTCAAAGTTGAAGCAACACAAAGGAAGATATGTGGTATAAGACGCTAAAAAGATTTAACTCCCTGTTCCTTATATAGAGAGGCCTATGCCATTGGCAAAAAAGAGAAGCCCCCATTCTTGCCTCAGAACCAGTCTTCATCCTCTGAGGAAGAAGATCCAGTACCAGATGAGCTGCTGTGCTTGATTTGCAAGGATCTTATGACCGATGCCGTGGTTATCCCCTGCTGTGGAAATAGCTACTGTGATGATTGTAAGTGTTTGTTGTTCACGGAAAACTTTTATGTTATTGACCGTTTAACTTTAAACATATTTGGGCACAGGTATTCGAACGTGCCTACTGGAGTCTGATGAACATGTTTGCCCAACCTGCAAGCAGTCAGACGTGTCTCCTGATGCATTGATTGCAAATAAGTTTTTGCGCCAAGTAAGCGATTCCTTTCTAAATCCTGTGTTTCGATGTACGATTTTTTTTTTTTACTCTTTCACTCCTCCAATCGTAGGCGGTGAATAACTTCAAGAATGAAACTGGGTATACCAAGAGGATTCGAAAAGCTGCTGCTGCTCAAGCAGCTGCTCAAGCTGCACAGCCACAGCCTGTTGCCCAGCGACCACCACTAAGACTGGCAACGTCACGCCAACAGGACCCTTTGATGGCCAATGCTCCAAGCTCAGCTGCTGATAGGACCCCTCCTCAAAGTGCCCCCCTATCTCCTGCTGGCTCTCAGCAGTCTTCCAGCACTCCACCTTCCTCTAGCAACTCTACTGTCCAGAGCAGCAGTGCTCCTGCAGTGTCCGAATGTAGCCCTGTTGTCGACTCTCCTCAGCACACTAAGCAAGATGACTCTCTTTCCTCCAAGTAAATAGTTCTTTCTCTCTTTTTTTTTCCCAAATTTTTTCATAATTTGTAAAACGAATTATGTAATTTGATTTGCTTATTTTCTCTTTTCAGAGAACTAGAGGCTCCATCATCCACAGCTTTACCTTCTGTTGAACCCTCAGCCTCAAGTAGCTTGGTTGCTCAAAAGGTAATGTCTTTATTGTACGAGGCAACCTTTGAAGCACCTTTTGAAAATTTAGCTACACTTAGTTGCAATTAAATTTAGCTGTGTGCACATCTGTGCATCTATTAACAGCAGAGACAATTCTATACAGCAGCGAAAATTCAGCAATTCGACTACCTCGATACAAAAGTAATGTCTGCCTTTAGTCTGATTACATTGACCATTGTGTTGCCTAGGGTTTCAATGTTCCTGTAATTGGAAAGGCAAATATGTCTCAGCACATTATGCACAGACCAGGTAAGCTTTAAGGTGGACAACCATAAGTTTTTTCTTTACTTACATTTATGATAAATAAAATGTAAAACTTCACTTTAGGGCTGCAAAGAGCTAGTGGACAGAGGCCAACAGGAAATCGTTCTGGATGGGATTCGTAAGAATCAATAATTAAGATCAGAATTTTTTTTTAACAACTATAAAGAATTACTGACTTCTTTCTTTTTTTTGTTGTAGCAGGACAACAAATAGGGGGAGGCCTCAGAATGACAGACCTCCAAGATCTCAGCCTCCGCCCATTCAAAATCTCCCTCCTGTAGTCCCTCCTGTTTATGTTCCTCCAACACTTTTTCCTCCACCGCCACATTCTTTGCCTCAGCAACCTGGTATTATGCCTCAGTATCCCATACCGTTTCCTCAGGGACAGCAGCCACCATCTGCCTTCAGCATTCCACCCCCTGTATTTCCGCCCGGCCCTCCTAATGTGACTGTTCCTTGGGTGCCTCCTGTAGCCCAGCCACCCATAGCCAATCCTATCTCTGCAATGCCAGCAGCACCCTTTCTGTCCAAGGAGGAGTTTTACCGCCAGCAGCGTCGACTGAAAGAGGAGTAAGATCATTTATAATGCAGTTCACTTTCTACATTTAACAATATAATAACAATGTTTTATGGATTTTGTTAGTGGTCTTTTAAAGTTAAAACTGGAATTTTTCTGTAAATAGTTCCCAAAGTCGATTTGCTACTAGAGAGAAGTCATCCAAACTTGAGGAGTTTACCAATGACTTTGCCAAAGAGCTCTTAGAGTATAGAAAAATTCAGAAGGAAAGAAGGCGATCCTACTCAAGGTTAGGAAAAATGTTCTCCAGAGTAATCTGACATTTTTTGCTTTAATTGTGAGGTTAAACAAATTCTCAATTTCTTTTGTTTTTAGATCCAAATCTCCATACAGGGGTTCCTCTTACACTGGCTCTTCATATTCAAAGTCTCGCTCTCGTTCCAGATCTCCTCGCACTTACTCACGGTCACCGTCCCGCTCACGATCAAGATCCCGTTCCAGGTCACGGTCCTACTCTCGTTCACCGTATGCCCGCAAAGCCCGGGGTAGAAGTCGTAGTTATCGATCCAGGTCACGCACTCCAACATTCCACCGGTCTCATAGTAGATCACCATCCTTTAGGGGTCGGGAGATGAGTGGGGCAGTTGGTGGAATTTACCGTTCCCGTTCCCGATCACCCACATATAGAATTCACAGTCCCAACAAGAAACTACCACCCCCTCCTCAAATGGAGGGTGAGCGCAAATACTCTGGAAGGTACAGAGATGTCCCACCTTATGATGCAAAGGCTTATTATGGCCGAGCTGTAGACCAGAGTGACCCCTTTGAGAGAGAAAGATATCGACAGTGGGAAAGAGAGTATAGAGATTGGTATAACAAATACTTTAAGGCTTACAACAGCCCACCAAGTGGTCAAGTGCGAAGTCGTGCTCCGAGCAGTAGAGATGCCTATCAGCCTGAACATTTTGCACCACCTCGACCGAGACAAAACTCCCCATACAACAGGGTACGTCGTGAAGGCTTTTCACCTCCACCCCAGAGTCATGCTTTACCTGCAAAAGGCAGAGCATCAGTTTCCTACCAAGAGGGTGCTGAGAAGTATGGCAACATTCATGGCAATGTCCCAGGAGCAGGTAGAGATCTCAACAGAGAGCCACTGAAAAAACTTAGGGACCGAGACACAAGTCACAGCACAGCCACTGACCCCAAGTCTCTGAAGCATAAGAAACATCGCAAAAAAAAGAGGGACGATAATGACCCTTATAGCCACTCTGACTCCATGGATGAATCTAGGAAAGACAATCGAAAAATGGACTCTATGCCAATGAATTCAAGCCGTGATGACACTCCAGTTAGGGATGAGCCCATGGATGGTGCTGGAGTTGCCTACAAGAGTGCCACTGATAAGGAAAAAAAAGAAAAGAGTAGAAGCAAAACCGACAAAACCAAATGGAATTCTGAAGGCAGTCGGCAGAAAAAGGAAGTATTGAGTAAACCCTTAAAACCTGATAGAGGGAGAGAGCCAGAAGCTCCACGAGAGAAAGTGCTTCATATGGAACCAGCCATTAAGAGAATCAAAGATGAGCCTTTCCATAGGTCTGAATCGAACAAACCTCAATCCTCAGATTCCAAAATGATGCTCCCTCGCAAGTTAGTGCAGTCTAGGCCCATCAAGCACCACCAGGAGCCAAAGAGCAAGGATGAGTCCAAAAACAAAAAAGAATTGGTCAAAGACTCTCAGAAATATGACAAAGTTCCTGCTAAGGACAAGAAAGTAATAAAAAAAGAACCTGAGAAACCAGTTAAAGCTGAGGAGAAGGTGCCAGCTAAGATTGTCGATGCCAAACAAGAGAAAAAGAAACGGAAAGATGACAAGCCCTCCGTAAAAGACATGGGTGCCCCACCACTAAAAGTTCCGAAGATTGAACCTGACCAGGCCAAAATCTCCCCAAAACCTAAATCCAAACCAGAGCACGAGCGGCCAGTTGAGAGGCAGAAAACGACTATTCCCTCTCTTCTAGATATTAAGCCTGAGCCAGTAAGAAAGATAAAAATCAACAGAGAAAGTGGCAAGAGGATATCTAGCTCCGACCGACTGGTTTCAGCTGAGGATTCATCTCATGGCTCTGGAAAGGGTAGACTGGACAAATCGAGAGGAAAAATTAGAAGGAAAGTACATGTTTCTGATGGCTCCGGGACCTTATTGGTTGACTATACCAGGTAAAGTAATATACATTTTTCCAGAACAACTTCTCGTTGCTGTCAGCAAATTTAACTCCAGTAAATTTCTTTTAAATAGCACAAGCTCCACTGGTGGAAGCCCTGTCAAAAGGCACGAGGATAAGCTTGATCTAAGGAAGACTGTGGTGAAGACCCTGGAGGAATACACCAATGACAGCTCCACCCCTGCAGAGGATGAAATTGTAATGATCCAGTTACCTCGTTCCAAGTGGGAAAAAGAGGACTATGACTCTGAAGAGGATGAGTCAAAGGCTGCCAACAGAAAAAGGACTGAAGCACTGAATTCTGGTCCATCTGTGGACAATGCTGCTGGGGATTTGGCTCACAAGGAGTCTCCTAGTGCAGAGAAAACTGCCTCTACCTCCAAAGAAACTGATGCCAAGCCAGTAAAAGATGCTACCTCATGTGACAAAGAGAACGATAAAGAGAGAGAACGAGAAAGGAATAAAGAGAGAGACCACAGCAGCACTGCAGAACGAGAGGCGGCTGACAAAAAGAAACCTTCTGTATCAAATCTAGAGAGAGGACGTGCGCAGGAGAAAGGAAATGACCATGGAAGTGAACGAAGCTCCTCCCAGTCCTCTAGAGACAGGCCGCCTGAACCATCCTCCAGAAAGCCAGCATCTAGGGAGACTACTGCAACCCTCTCCAGTAGGAAAACTGAGCACAGAGATGATGCAAGAGATCGTTTGCCAGCAAGATCAAAGGATGAGAGAAATCCCATCAGGAGAAAAGTGTCACCTAGCTCGCCATCAAGAGGAAAAGATGTTCCGTCAGAATCTTCGAGAAGAAATACTGAGACATCAGAGTCTCCGCAGAGTCCAAGTAGGACCAGAAGAACTCAATCCCAGAATGGCTCAGGGTCTCAACAAGATGGACCAGTGGATCAAAAAGGAAATGGGCCAAGCAGTAAAGAGAACCAGTCATCCAAGCATTCTGAGGTTTGTGGCACAAAGGAGCGGGAGCACCGGAATCCTCATAGAGCGTTGAGTCCAGAAGTTAGGACCGATGCCGATAAAGGAGGCGGACATGGAGACCATAACAAAAACCCATCTGCACGCTCTACAAGACTGTCCTCAGATTTAACACGGGAAACCGATGAAGCTGCTTTTGTTCCTGACTACAGTGAAAGTGACAGCGAGACTTCAGACATGGAGAGCAAGACGGAGCAGAAAGGACAAGAACAGGACAGTAGTGGTAGCCATAGTCCAAGTCCATCTGGAAGCCATGGACACAGCAGCAGTCCCAGCTCTCCAGGAAGTCCAGACAGCAAAAAGAAGAAAAGGGACAAAAAAGAGAAAAAGGAAAAGAAGAAACACAAGAAGCACAAAAAACACAAAAAGCATAAGAAACATACGAGCAATGAGTCAGAGTCGGACCCTAAAGGACAAAAGCATAAACACAAGAAAAAGAAGTCCAAAAAAAGCAAGGACAAGGACAAAAATGGTAGTGAGCGAGAAGAACTGAAGCCAAAAACTAATGTTCTGTAGGTTCAAACATGGGTTTGATCTGGAGAACGATATCTGCTCTGTTTCCTTTCTTATTGCTTTTTCTCTTTGATCAATATAACTTTGTGTTTTTCATGCGGATTTCTCCAGACTGTCGTCTCTTGGGTCTGGATATTTCATCTATTGAAATTTCATTTTGGTTCCTGTTTAAAATTGAGGCATTTTCACATTTCATTATGGTTTTTCTTGCATTAAGCGCTGTGTAGAGGGAGCACTTTAAATTGTAAATGTGATCGCATATTTGCAGAGTTGCAAAGGCCCTTTTGTACCTCATCTCTTACACGTTGAAGTTTGAGAGAAAGATGTTATTATGGCTGTATAATAGTAATGTTCATGAGGTAACATGAGATTATGTCTTGGCGTTTGGACAGGCTGATTAACATTTTTTTGCACTGTGAATATTTCCTCTACAGGTTCATTTTATTCTATAACACATTCAGAGGAATGTAAATTATCTGCTGAAATGGGTTGCAAGTGTTGGATAATAAATTTTTCAGCAAATGCGAACTCTTGTTTGTGCTCTTTTAAAGTGTGACTTCTGATGTTTATCAAAGATTGTTTGGTTATTTCCACATTTGTTTGTTTGTTTGTTTTTTGATGTTATATTACTCATTATTTTGTTTGACATGCTGAGGGATTAATTTAATTGCCTCACTAAGGAAATGCATAAAATTTTTATGTTTGACTAAATGTTAGACTGATCTTTTGGTGCATACATAAAATAACTGGTGGTACATCTGCCAAGTTCCAAAAGTTGTGTTAGATTTTTTAAATAGCGTAGAGATTTCTTTGACGCCCGTTTTCATATCTCCAGATATCGTACGTATTTTAGTCTTAGAAAAACACCCTGGCGAACTGTGTGGAAAACTTTTTAGAAATCATAGTTTGCCCGATAGATTTAACGTATATTTGGTGTGAAAACACTAATAAAGTACTGTATTGTAGTAGAGCTACAAATCAAGTCATACTTTATATGTATGTTTAAATCTTACTACAAACTTTAAAACTGAACAGAATTGAATAAATCTTTTTTTTCATCTCTTAAAATGAGAATTTTCATAAAGAGCACGAGGCAAGGAAGTTTAAAGTGCATTTTAGTTAAGTCAACTTCGGTTTAAAAAACACGACAGCTAAATCTAATGGCGTAGCTAAAATTCGAATCACTGGTACTGTACTTGTTACCTTTGTGCTTTATACCACTTGTAGCCACAGGATGGCGCACACGTGAACTCTGGGAAAAAAATCCGCTCAGCACCACAACGAACAAATAATAGTTGTGAAATAGTAAATCGTGAAACAATTTTTTTTTATATATATATTAATAGTTGGCAGTGTATATTTATTATTAATTTATAATATATTTAGGAAAATGTTAATTCACTTATTTGCCCGCCAATTCACTACCCCAGTAGAGTGAGTGCTAGTTGCTCACTGCTAATGCTACTTCAATAATCTAAATAAAAGTCCTGATTTTAATATTAGCCCCTGTGTTTTCGAACATTGATTTAATAAGTAGGTCAAAGCTGACTTGAGCTGATAGACCATCTTAAACTATATGTGGAAAGTTAACTAAATTATTAAGTACAGATAGATTTTCTGTGGGTCCAAAAAATCCAACATAAAAAAATCAACTTGTTGGATCAACAAGTGCAATTCATAATGAAAATAACATACCTTTATAATGTAAGATCCCCCCCCCCACACCCGTAACACTTTGTTAGACGTGTTTTTTCAGAAGAAAGGTTGTTTAATGTTATGTAATGTAATGAAAGTATGAATGACACAAAAGCATTTTTTCCACTTTAGTGGATGGGTAAAGCCATTTATTGTCACAACTGCATTTACTCTTTTTAAACCATAAGGACAACAAAAACTTTCCAAATGATGCTGATGAAACGCTTACACAGCCCAGTTCTTAAAATTTTGTAATGCCCTCTTAACATGACAGTCTCTGGGGGTTGCTGTTGATGAGGTTCTTTATCCTCTCTTAAACTGTATTTTAGTAATCTTCAGGATAATCATTGGGATATTCTTTTCCCAAAAGGCTTGAATTTAGCCACTGAGACCATCTCAGATCAGAGCTTGTACAATCGTTTTGTGCCATCCTGCAAGAAAAGAATAACTGACTGAGAATCATTAAATTATTGACAACACAGCTCATGTAGCGGCATCACAAGCAGTTCTACCTGAGCAGACAAGTTCTATTCTCCACCCTCTTTCCACTGGGACTGCTTAAAGAACATCAACATTTCTATTTTGCGTCTGGATTTTTTTTTAAACCAGGTTTTTCTATGAGCTTTAACTAAATATTTCCAAAATACACATTTTAAAGCAACTTCACTTGTAATGATTCTTATGTTATTCTGACTCGATTTAGAAATTAGAAGTTGTGAAATGTTTATCACTGATAAACAATGGCCCTTAAAAATAAATGGTAATCATAATAATGCCTTTTAAAACTATGAAATCGTTCCCTAGCAACCTAACTGTTTACCCTAGCAACCAAAATTTTCTAGACTTTATTTCAGCTTTGGTAAATGATAAAGATGGGGGTCGGTTTATGTAACTTGTAGTGACAAAATTATGTCACTGACCCCTCCATGGCAACCAGACGGTTTACCATAGCAACCAATTAGGCATATCTCTTTCTCAGCTAAGGAATGTCATAGAAACATGAGGTTGGTTTTGAATTACTCATATTGGTATAGAAAACTTTGCATTATGTCACTGACTCCTCCATAGCAACCCAAAATTCTACCTTGGCACAAAAACTTTTAAATGCTACTTTTACAAGCCAACTTTGAAGTATTTGTACAAACTTCTAGTTATGTATGAAATCTACTAAATATTCAAAAGCTCTGAATGGATGGGGAATTGATAAGGAGAGGTGGTGATAGAACTATCCAATTAAAAACAGCAAATACAGAACAAAATGAAAAAGACAAACCTGCAATGCTTTTTTTCTCACCAACATCCCATTAGCTCTTGGTTAGAGCTAAATCAGAGCTGTTTATTGGGCACCTGTGTATCTCATGCCACGTAGGAGTGTGTGTTTTTGTCTGGTGTTGCTGCCACTGTGTTTCTCTGTGTCGGCGGTGCCTAATATCTCTAGCACAGCTGTGTTCAGAATTTAAATGAGCATCGTGAAGGAGACAGAAGAAGACTTTCACCCTCTGTCTGTCTGCGTGCTTCCAAAGGTAATGCTCAGAGAGGGTCTATAATAAAAGCCATAATAAAAATGATGTAGGGTCAATGGCTAAGAACAGTCAATGGTTTACATCCATCTTGTACATTTTTTGCTAACTGGGATTAAATTGACAATATTTCCAAATGGTTTTAGCGAAACCCTGTTTCCTGGTTTGAGTCTCTCTGATTGATGTTGTTCTGCACGGGCATCCTTCAGGCATTCTATTGTCCTCCCACAGTCTGAAAACATCCATGTCAGGTGAATCGTTGACCTGACACTTTATCCAACGCATTACATTCCAAGGAAAGAACTGATTTGTATCAGTTATTGCTTTCCAAAACCTCGACAGTGCTAACACCAAGCTCTACTGGCTGAGTAATAAGGTTATCCAATTTGAGCTGGAGACCTGTCAGGTACATTAGATAAACTGTGGGATAAATCACTTCAAAAGAGTTAAATGGAGGGGTAGCAACACTCACTTTATGTGGCAGGTAAAACAAGATAAAAATTAAAAGGAATGTTTTTAACACCAATCTTTACGAAATTTCACCAGACTTCTCCAGGCAATGGATGGATGTATCTGGGTCCTTCCAGTTTCTGCCAGTTTTGAGCTAATTCCACTGCTGGTAGTCTTCACTTTTCATAGGTTGAGTGTTTTGCATTCTGCAACAGTCTTGAATTGTAAAAAAAAAAAAATACAATTAATGTAGTAATAAATGTGGTCATTTTTAACTTTTTCTATGTTTTATTACAAAAATCAAGTGTTGAGACAAAAAAAAAAAACATAAATCCCCCAAAATAGCAAAGGTAAGGTCAAAACTTGTAGAAAAATAATGAAATTCTTCCAAGCACTTTTTGGGCCATTGTGCCAGAAAAAACTAACACAAACCATTTTACAGGTCTAATACTTCCAAGAGTTATTCCTTCTTACTTCCTTATCACCGATTTGGGGTCTGTAAAATGAAACTGAAAGACGATTGTGTATTTTCTTGCATTTTAATATACATTACCTAGCAAATTATGTGTTATAACTCTTGTAATGTTCGTTTAAAAAACAAAAAATCTTTTTGATACCTACACATTATATTTGAAATCAAAATTAAACAGTAGGTGGGTCGCGCCATTCCTACTTTATTCAAAATGGTCGCTGTGATTGACAAACGCACTGTTCATGCAGGAACTTCTAAAGGTTATTATTATAAATGTAATAACAACTGTGTACGACAGCAATACAAATGGGTTAAGGGGTGGGTGTCAACAGGAAATGATGTCATGGGGGGGTGGGGTCTAAAACACAAACACACTACAATATATATTGACTACATTTACATTTATGTATTTAGCAGACGCTTTTATCCAAAGCGACTTACATTGGGAGTAAACATCAAGCAGTTTGGTACAAAGTGGATGGATCAGTAGACATACACATAGAACACATTCGTGCTAGTACAGATCAAAACAGTGCTTCAGAGGTTTTTTTTTTTTTAGTTAAGTTAGTAAGTAAGTGCTTATGTTAAGTTAGTAAGTAAGTACGTTAAGTTAGTAAGTGCTCTCGAAAGAGTAGAGTTTTTAGCTGCTTTTTGAAGGCGTAGAGAGATTCAGCTTTCTGTAACAACTATAAGTTCTGCTGTAGGGTTCGATGCACTGAAATAACTCCTAATGAGAGTCAGTGCAGACATCACAATAGTAGTGTGTTCATCCTGAAGAAGAGTGCACTTGTACGGGGCTAAGTGTATCTGCTTGCAAGGTATCCAGAGCATGTGTGACGCAGGGTTCAGTGTGTGCTGCAACAGCTCACGAGTGGCAAACGGGTTTAGTTCAAAACAAAGGCAAGCATTCAAACGAATTAGGCTGCTCTCCAAGAAGGGGTTGGGGGTTGTCACTCAGCGAATAAATATTCATTGAATCTCAGGCAGTTCTTTCTCGACAGGGTTCTTTCCCTCTCCCCATCTCTTTTTAATTCGCCGTTCTTTCATTTTGATTTCCGTGGTTGCTGCCACCTGCACTGAGAGGCTGGGGGAATCAGAAAGCGGTGGCCCCTTGGGTTTCCCATCATCTTATTGTCCTTACAAGCAGATGTTGAATAGATTTGTCACATGACCCTATCAACCATGGTCATATGACTCTGTTTTTGCACCACAATGGGGTCAATAACTTGTATATCTCACTTATTTGCTTCCCATTGCCTTGCACTCAGAGTTTTTAAGTGGTATTTTTGCAGCCCGGCTTTTATTATGTGCTGCAACCTTGTGGGTAAGCTACATTCACTTCCATTGTTTAGTGCTTGGCCACAGTGCAGCCAAAAGAGCTTAAGGGTTTCGTTAAAGTAAAAAAGCCCTCATAAGCACCAGCAAACCTTCTTAGAACCAGCGAAGTTGTCTCTCAACCACAAGCAGACACATTATCTTCCAAAGAAGAAAAATTATTATGTTCCCGCTCCCCACTTGAAGCACAGGGTAGACTTAGCACTGCTAATGCCGTCAAAATGGTTAATGGGTTGTTCATTTGCCAACAAATACATCAATTACACAACTTTTTAGCAAAAAAAAAATCTTTTTCTGAAAGCTTTAAATTGACCCCAGTGGATAAATGGTGTTTAGGGGATTTTAGGGCAGCAGGAGGGTTAAGTCAGTTGCGTGAATATGTTTTTTAACAGTATTTTTATGTGATGCAATTGCATCATACCACCATAACACATGCTTAGTATCCTTACGTTCACAAAATAACCATGGGACAGTTTATTTTTATTTTTATATTTCATTTATTGTCATCAATGATAAAAAATCAGAACACCATTAATCCTGAGCAAATTACTAGCTCTATTTGCAGAAATGCAACCCCAATTGTTCAAGGAAACTTCACCATGCTTAACTGTTGCCTGCAGACAC
The DNA here is from genome assembly GCA_007224835.1 of Danionella cerebrum. NCBI lineage: Eukaryota > Metazoa > Chordata > Actinopteri > Cypriniformes > Danionidae > Danionella > Danionella cerebrum. The sequence continues at coordinate 295,042 of SRMA01025816.1, forward strand.
TCATTATTGCACTACCCTCCAGCTCCTCAATGAACTTCCTTCTGCTCCTTCCGAATGTTTCACATTTTTTTACTCAGAGCACCTGCTGCCACTTTTCTGCACCCCAGTTCCTATGTTTTTCAGGCAAAAGTCGCTTGGCCTTGTTCCCACATGGGAGGTATCTGTTTTTGGCAGCAACTCTTCCATGAAGACCACCTCTGGGCCACACTTCTCCAGACTGCACAGGTGTCATATAAACTTTATTTCACTTTAGACAACAATAGATTTCTAAAAGTAAATCATGAACATTTACAGGGCGCTTAAACCTTTGCACAACACTGCATATGATCTTTAACTTGTGAGAAAAATCGTTGTTGTGCAAACATGGCTCAGTCGTGTTCTGTAATAGTTCTGAAAGTTCTGTATCCTCACTTGCGGAGGGTGTATATGTGCCATCAAGACATATTTACAAAGCCCATATTTTGAGCCATAGGATGGACGGAAACAGCCGCCTATCTTTGTCAGTTATGAATTCCAACAGAGCTGCAACATAATTTGCTAAAACCAACACAACACAGCCAGCCTACACGACACAGATAAATGTAAGCTGTGAACTGTTCTCAGGTCCATTTGTCTTGACGCTGCATAAAATATTCATGTTCAGAGTTTGGGATTACCAACGCTTTGCTACATGTTTCCTGAATGGCTTCGCTCGGAGAGCAGTGTTTTTATTTGGTCCCATAAAAGCAGCAGTGAGCTTTTGTTCCTGAGCGAACATGAGCCGATTTCAGCCTGGCACGCTCCCAGCAGCCTCCGACTCAAAATACAGAGAGGCCTTTCATCCCTGCCCTGAATCCTCCTCACTGCAGCCAAATGTTGCAGAGAGCCACAGCTAAATGCCATCACTCAGTCCACACTGTGATTAATGCGCTCCGCAGACACAACAGCACAGCATCTGGAAACAGCAGAAAGCCTGTTTTTGTGCATTACATTTTCATTACCGTCGTTTCTAATGCATCGCTATTATTTGTCTGGCCGATGCTGTTTTTAGAGTAAAGTGCTGAGTGGCACTGGCTGCGCTCTTTCGGGTGAACCCATCTAACGGGTGGAATGTCCGGGGAAATTAGCCTAATTCTGATGTGTTAAAGCTAGTCCCATTATCTATTAAAAAAATAGGAACAACCTCTTTAGCCATTGTACAACAGTCCTTGAGAAAACTGCCCTCGCTTTCCCACAGTGCCTTTGTAAGGTGAAGAAGAGAAAAGAGAGCTCCTTCCTTGACAACCGTGACATCATCACAAACTAAACACTCACTCAGTCCTGGGTGTAGGTTCAAGATCGCAAATCCCTGGCTTGAATCTACTGTTGAGTAGTTGAAAACTAGTGTTGATCCCAAAAGTTGTATTTCTTTTCACCACAAAAGCAAACAAAAGTAAAAAAATAAAACAATTCCGTAAATCAAAACTTATAATGGTATTCCTGAAATCCAATAAACCAAACTATTGAGCTTTAACCCAAATTGCGGACCCTAAAATATAGATGGTAAAAAAACTGTTTCTCCTCAACCACTACCCACGGACTTGCCCCAACACTTCCCATCCAAGTCTCTTAAGGTAGGTGTGGCCTAATGAGAACAGAAACTTAAGCAATGACCTAATTAACATAAATAATTTATATTCATAAAGAACATTTCCATTAAGACAGCAATACTTTTACAATATTTATACATCAATATTTATACGTCAATAAACAAAATACCCAACATATGAGGCTCTTACATTGGGCCTCAAAGAAATGGAGGTTGTGCCGGGTCCTGATTGATTGGATTCTCCATTTGTTAAAAAGCATAGTTGCTCAAATACTATTTTATAGCTCAATATATGGCTGGTTAGTATATTTGTGGGTTAATATGAAATCCTGTGGGAGTAGGAATCAGTAACATGTTGATTCTTGTAGAAAGCATTCTCGTTGTTAAACCGTGCATTTCTATTTATCATAGCAAAAGTCTTGACAATGCTTTTTGATTATTTATATTACTGTCCAGTTGAGACCAAAGTCAGCTTCCTTTGCCTAGTGCAGATTATATTTAAAGAAGTCATTAACTCATTTATTACCTGTCAAATAACAGTTGTGGAGATCTGTAATTATGACTAGACATAATTAAGGGTCCATAGTAACCAGACTGCTTACCATAGCAAACACATTGGCATATATCTGTCTCATCTTTGGAATTCATGTGTGCTGGTTTATTTTACTCATAGTGACACAGGAACATTATATTAGGTCACTAACCCCTCCATAGCAACCAGACTCTTTAGCATAGCAACACATTTGGTATGTCTGTCCTCCATTTTACTCACACACAGAGAACATTATATCATGTCATCAACCAGTCCATAGCAACCTGACTATTTACCATAGCAACTGGTTTGAGCTATCTCTATCTGAGCTAACGAAAACCATAGAGACTTTGGGGTTGGTTTATTTTACTCATAGTGACGCAAGGAATATTATATTGTGTCATTAACAACTCCATAGCAACCAGACTATTTACCATAGCAACTAATTTGAGCTTTCTCTATCTCAGCTTAGGAAAACCATAGAGACTTTAAGATTGGTTTATTTTACTCATGGTGACACAAGGAATATTATGTTGTGTCATCAACCCCTCCCTAGCAACCAGGCTGTTTACCATAGCAACTTATTTGACCAATCTTAGCTTAGGAAAACCATAGACACATCTAGGTCTGTTTATTTTACTCATAGTGACACCAGTGGCATTATATTATGTCACTGATCCCTCCATAGCAACCAGTATGTTCCCATAGCAACTAATTTGACCTTGCTCTATCTCAGCTTTGGAAAATGCTAGAGACATAGGGTTTGGTACTCATTGTGACATTGGCAACATACAAAAAATGGTTTCTTTAAAGTCCAAACCAGTTTAGCAGAGCAAAGTTATAGGCAAGAAACTGGTACAAATTGAACCAATCACTTCTTCTGTGTGGCACCTTTTATTCATGACTGTTTACATGACTCCTTTCATTTATGTTCAGGTGTCAATGATTAGTGAGCCTGTAATATAAATTACAGTTTCTCTGCATTTTACGGCAGTGTTAATGTCTTGTGGTTGTTTAATCATATTAATTACCTGACTAATTCATTCAGCCACCCACATTTTATTTCCCTTTACTGAGTAAAACCATAAACCAAACCACTCTGCTCTAAAATCGGAACGCGGCTCATTTGAGGCAAACCAAAGTTATTTTTTCTGTCCCATTAATTTCAGATCTCATGGAATGATTTGAACACGGCTTTGAACAGTGGTTTTTTTTTGTGTTTGTTGTGTTGTCACGCAGGTGAAAGCTTTATATAATAACTTTTTTTCTCCACAATGTAGGTGTTGTACTTTACTCAGCGAGGATTGGAGATGAGAAGAAAAATGGGAGATAAGCAGGTTTATATGATGTATATGCCTGGGGCTGGGAAGAGTGCAAATGGAACTGGCATGCAGATGGATTTTTCCTCAGCCTACAGCTGTGCACATCTAATGTAACCCAGTTACCATAGTGAAATGAAGTAGCTAGCACTTCATAAACCCCAGACCGGGACCTCAGCTGTAAACTGGCAAGGGAGCAGCAGCTTATTTTAATCAATGGTGATAAAGCAGAACAGTCCTCATTTGCTTTGTGAGTGTGTTTGTCGGGAAAGGAGGGTTGGGGGCTATGTCTAGACTAAATTAATCTTCAGAGAGCAAAGAAAGCTTGAAATAAGGCCAAACGTTAGTTCGTTTTTTTTCAATGTGAGGATACTAAACAGATAAGTGGTAGACTCTGTTCCACACTGACGGGATTCCATTGACTTGAAAGGCAATGCCACCAGATTAGAGAGGTCACATGCGTGAGCTTTTTAAAGGCTCGACATGAAGAAAATGTGCCGTTTTAGGTTGTTAGAATTTTAGGATATGACGTAAATGTCAGCCCAAGTCTTTTGATGCCTTTTGATCCCCTTAAAAGCCTGTTGCTGTGCTTTAATGCAGAGAGCTGCAATTTACATGTCAGATGTTTGTAAAATGTTAAGCGAGTGAGATGCTGTGATTTCTATTCATTTAATTATCATAGAAGCGTGGACGGTAGAGACAGTGGATCACCGCCCTGAAGTGCTTTCTGATTAATTTTCACTTATGGGGCTTCTGAGCGTCGAGTGTGGGAATTTGCATCTCAAAGGGAAGAAGAGACCAATGGCATCCTATTGTGAAGGAAATGACTGCATTTCTACAGAGACGTCCTTTTAAGTTTGGCTCTTCATTGGGGTCCATTACAATAGAGACCCCCGTCTCCTGCATGCTGTGTTTGCATTCAATTTCACAGAAAACAGTTGAGTGTTTTGTTGTGTGAAAGGTTTGCAGAAAACGGAAAGGTGTTGGTGAGTGGAGGTGTGTGTCGGAGCTGTTGCCTCTCCCTTGTTAGGTGAATGACCAAGCCTTGTGTATGTTAATTAGTGCCTTCTATAGACACTAACTTAGCAAATCTGACGTAAGGCAGGTGGTATTAGATATATTTTCTGTGTAGTGTTTTGTGGTTCCATTATGGATTGAGCGAACAAAATGCAACACAATAGATTATTTCTTTATTTTTAGACTCATTTTTCTCATAACTTTTTAAAATTACCTACATTTTAAAAACTACCAGGAGTCATGGATTTGCTGATTATTGAGAAACATTTGGCTGAAATTTATAGCTTCATAGGGGTGTCCCAATTCATTTTTAGCTTATAAAAAGATAGTATTATCTGGGATTAAATAAGGGTTTGTAAGAGAACCAGCATTTTAATTTAAAAATGTTCCTTCTTAATGTTTTCTTCAACTCAAATGTGCCCACACCAGAACAGAACAAACCATTTATTTGCTGTTCCTTTGTTTGTAAATGTGTGCTGCACCTGTGTGTTGTGCCTCTGCTCTTTTCTATTGGTTCAAGCAGTGTTGCTCACATATAATTACTCAGCAAACAACTGTATCCAGGTTTGCGTTACATTTAATCAAACTAAAAATACTTGATAAACAAGTTCATCTGGAAGCTGGAACACTTTTTATTGTCAGTTGCACCCTAATAAATCTAGAAAAGTTGTGACTCTTACATTAGCTCTTAATAACAGCATCAGCTTCTGTGTTTGATCACAGTATCCTGCATAAATATCTGATCTGAGAGTGGTTTCATATTGAAAGACCTGTTTGTGAACCTCGCAGGTCTCCAAATAATGTAATTGACAATTGATAAAAAAAGCGTTAAACACAATGATAAGATAAAGTGATAAGAGCCATTTCACCAAATGGGTGTCATTTCTGTCCTTGGGACTTCATATGTATGAATAAGCATTAAAATTGCTTCAAAAATATATTTTAATACTAAGCAAAGTGTACTACATACTATTCCAATTTATGTGCATATGTGCACCCTCTCTCTGACTGTCATGGCAGTGCCCAATAGGCGATTTTATGTCGATGTAGTCAGTATTTTGTACAGTCTATGCTCCAAATTTCTAAAACACCTGCTGTACTTTTATTATTTAAAGAGTGGTTAATATTAACTCTAGATTTACAAAGTCCCATTTTAAATCAGATAGGGTTATATAATATAATAATATTTCTCCAACATAGTAATGGCACAGTTTTATTGGCACGCCTCCTTTAGAAGTGTCTTGCGAGGCATCTTCGCCCTTTGTGGTGTATTAAAAGATTGTTTTCCTGCTGCATCCATGCAACATTCCCAAACAACATGTATTGTTTGTCTAGTAAATACAACTACAAGAGATGCGAATAGTGCTCTTTCCATTGTGTAATACTTTAATCTTGGGCTTTTTTTGTCCTGATGTTTACTGCTGGGAGCTCCATTACCCACAAATTCATTCTGACCAATCAAAAGCAGCTTTAGAATATGTTCAGTCACAGATCTAGCCATTGAGTTGTGTGGATGTTTGGTTATTTCAAGCTGGATTATTTCAACCGAACCAAATGAAGCAAACCATGATCATATTTTCTTGAGGCGGGCTTTTTTAAAATGTATTTATGCATACCTTTTTACTTCTTTCTCACTTCTCCCCATGGAGCAGAAGAATGTTGTGATCCTCTGTTGAAATCATTGGTCTGGCATCTCTTTCCTGTGTAGTCTGATTTAATCAAGCGCTTGATGCCAGTTCTCATATCAAGCGCTCCATCTGACAACACATAATTAGCCCTGGCTGTGGCCTCTTCATTGTCCAGGCAGCACGTGCGCACCCCACATGGAGGACGGATTAGGGGGGGACATGTGCCAAATTTAAATCTCACAGAGGAGGCTAACTGGTTTGTTTTCTTTTTTTTACCTGACTAACCAAGGTGGAAGGGGAGCTAGAGCTGTGCATGGGTTGTGAGCCAGCTGGATGCAAGTAGCAAAGAGGGAATAGATGAAGCTACTCGTGGGAAACCGAAACCCTTAAAGATGGACCACACCATTAAAGTGGGTAAACTATGTTAATGCAGTTCATGAGTGTCCAATTAAATTGATCTGAAGACTCCTATATCCAAAAACATTGTTGATTTGAATAAGCATATTTCTTCTGGTTGTTACATTTTTTTTTCATGTTCAGATAGTGGGCGGCCATCTCAATTGGCTTCCTTTTATGGTGGATCTTTGTTCATTTTGGACATTACCTACGTGATGGTCCTCTTTAGCAATTAGCCAAGCCAGAACAAATTAAATTCCTGGTGCTTTATTTTATAATGGATTCTATGATCAGTGAGTTCATTGTTTGCAAGAGTGTGTGATATGAGCGCAGTTTAGGAGGAGAGAGAGTGTCTCTGAAAATGACACTTAGCTGAACTCAACAAATACAGTCTGATTAGTCCTTCTTCGTTGTTTATTCTTGTGGGTAGGGCTCTGCTTCTTACCATTTTTTTCTGTAAAACCCTTAAACAGTAGTCGATTTTTTAAAAAATTATAATTTTTTATGTAAGGAAGAAGAGATGATTGTTCTTCCAAACACTGGCTTGCTCCTTGTTACCCGTTACTTTTCAGAATAGTCTCTGATTGCAGGTAGAACAGATGTTTCGTAGCTGTTTGACCTGAGACAGAGCATCATCTTTTTGTAATCCTCATGTTAATCTAAGAAATAGATTTGGGCTTCGGTGGGCTTTCACAATCTATTGTTGGAAAAATCTATATTTGGTTTCTCATTTCATAACCTTTTTACGCATGATGCTTTTTAAAATATATACCCTTTATCGGTATAAATACATTTTAGTCTTGACTCACTAAATGGTGTCTAAAGTGCTGATTGGCTGGTGGATTTATTTAGTCTTATTTGAGCAGATGCTTGAGAGATAGAAGAAACAAAATAAACCGTAATGCCCAGAAAGGATCTTGTCTGTCTGCTCATTCTTTAATTTGCCTGCAAACATGTTCATGTTATTTGACAAGTAGATGGCTGTTTGTATGACACCAGATATATCCGTTCCCATGTGAGATTGTTTGGCGAGTTACATTATTGAAAGCCTGATAGTGCCAGGAAATTAACTTAGAATCATTTTAAGTCTGTACCCATGCACAAGAAAGGTGAAACCTTATCTCTGCCATGAATAGTTAATCTTCTTCTGCACCATCTTATCACTGCTCAGTGTTTCAATGCCCTGGAGAAAACACGGAGTGGAAATATCCCTGTTCTTTTTAAAGGTCTGGAGAGGAATCCAATGCTGTTCTTTCCACTATGGGTGGAAACCTCTCTGTCTGAGGCACATCTGAAATGGGCCTGTTTTCAACACTAGCCATTAGTCCACAGATGACCATTTTAAATGAACTGTAAAGGGGGAGCTGTTTACATGGAAACCAGAAAGGGTTTTGTTTAGATGATAGAGAAGAGATATACAGAAAGAAAGTATTTTATATGTATATAAACATACACCCCACACACTCTCCCACTCTCCCCTCCCCAGGATAATTGATGGTTTCGTAAACATGTTTCAGGAGAAGACAATGTAGATTGTAACGCCCACATTAATTAGCCATTGCACATATAACCACGTTCAATTCCAATTTGACTCAAACCGAACCATCTCCACATAAGCGTTTGACCCAGACAGTTAGGGTTTAGACCAGAAAACAAACTACTGAAATGTAGGCATTGTGGAGATTATTCATTTTTCTGATCTGGCATTAGCATTTTTAGCATAGCTTAGCATAGACCGTTGAATATGATTGGACAAGTAGCACTTCAGCTTAAAATAATTTTAAATTTGCCTCTTTTAGAGGTACATCAATGGAAACGTTGTTTTGAATGCTGATATTGTTGGGAACCTTACTCTCTTTTATAATAATACAATACTTATGTTGGCTTACTAAGAATTCTGCAAAATATTCCCTGAACAGTGGGGTCAAACTGTAACTCAAACTGAGAACCTCACAGAAACTGACCACACTTGTTGAGGCTACCGGTCTGCAATAACCTACCAAGCATTGTGCAAAGGTATTTTACAATATTTGGTAGGTTTTTTGGTAGGTTATTTAACCCCATGCTCTAGAAGGGTTAAATATTAATCCATTGACTTATAATGGCCTTTGAGAACGAATGGGAAAAGGCTATGGAAATATCTTTTTTAAAGAAATTATGCATTAATTATGTTTACTCTAGCAACCACATTTTCCACACCCTATCTCAGCTTTGGTAAATATTAGACACGTTTAAACACAGACTGTTTACTATAGCAACCATTTTGGAATATCTATCTCGGATTTGGAAAATCATAGTCGGTTCGACTCCTTCATAGCAACTACTACTTTATCCTAGCAACCAAATTGGATCTATATCCCAGCTTCAGAAAATGCTCGGAACATGGGATTTATTAAGGTATGTATCACTTGGTATGAGATGGGAACCTTTTAATGACACCATTGATTTCTCCCTAGTCGCAAGGGGCACAAACTGCACTTTTATAAGCCAACATCAAAGTTTGTACGCAAACCATAGACATCTAGTTTTTACTAAAATGCTAATCATTCATCTTTACTCAAAGTACTAAAGCCAGATCTGGAAAACCTTTGGATGAAAAGAAGATTTTATTTGTAATTTATGGCTGTAGGGATGATATGATTATCTCGTGACTAGCATGCTTAGGGATTTATGAGAGAAAGAGGACGGGCTTCTGCTGCTTGTTTACCTTCAGGTAGTGCTGGTCTTCTGGCTACTTTAAGGTTTGCAAATATAGAATTGTCATTAAGGGACCTCAAAGTTACCAGATCTGTTTGTGATGTGCTACAAGTGAATAGAATTGGCCAATAATAAGTGACTTTCACTAAAGATATTGTTGTGTATAACTCTCTATTGTGAGATTATCATGTTGGCTTGTCCTTTTTTTGTCATTATTCAAGCTACAGCCACCAAACTTAGCCAGGACTTCCAAACTATGTCCAATGTAAGTCACTTTGGATAAAAGCGTCTGCTAAATACATAAATGTAAATGTAAACTGGTGTGATTCGGGCAGTTATATCTTTTCAGAATGGTATAGCATTAAAGGAATTCTTGGAAATCACTGAGAAATCTGGGAAATTTACCATTGACTTAACATGGGGTCAAACTTTGCAAAACTGTAACTCAAACTAAGAACCTCAGTGAAATTTGAAACTGACCACACTTTTGGAGGTTACAAGAGAATATGAATCACTGAGAAAATTATTTCAAACCTATGATCTAGAATTTTTAATTAATTAACAGTTGACATAATGGCCATTGAAAATAAATGGAAAAGCAACCACACTTTTTTACCCTAGCAGCCCACTATCTCAGCTTTAGAAAATCAGGAGAAACCGAGACATTGGGGTTGATTTATTTTACTTACAGTGACATGGGGAACACCATATTGTCACTGACTCCTCCATAGCAACTAAACTTTGTTCCCTTGAAACCAATATTTATTTTAGCTTCAGTAAATGCTAAGACCTGGTATACCTCACTCATAATTCACAGGCAAATTTTTGCAGCAGATAATAATTAATGCCAATTTTCACGTCATCCTTTTCACAATTAAATTTGGTTGCATTTTTAACAACTCAGCCAGAAAAATGCGCACACATCGCTATTGTTGTCTCACTCTCTTGCAGACAACCCCATCCAGACCTGGATAAAATCAATTTGTGTGGGACAATGAATATTTCAGTTTCTAGCACGCCGTGTTAGATGAAAATCTGCGTGGAAGGCCGACGGCCTCGTATCAGCCTATTTCAGTGGTACCAGCTTTGCCTTGCCTCCCTGAACTCACCCCCCGCTTACAGCCCAGAGATTGGATCTGTGTGAATTGAATTGAGTCAGTTTTCAGAAATATGATGCATTGCATCGCCTGTCTGCTCTGCTGTTGCCACGACAACGGGCCTCACATCGGTTGGCCCAAATGTACACGCGTTCTGGTGTAATGAGCACTTGGCAAGATGCCAGGGCAGCATCCAACCTAACCTAAGCCTGGTTGTTTCTCAATTTACTGCGTATAATTAACAGATCTGCTCAACGTATTTCCGCATGAAACCCCGCTCACATCCAGGGACTCACCCTCAAGACTAAATATCACATTGTGCCTATAGATAGATCTAGCAAGCTAACATATTTTCATAAGTAGATCTCAATCTAGTTTGGTATTTTTGTGTACATTTGTTTTAAGGATAGAAATAATGATTTGTAGCTGCATATAAGAAAATGAAGCACAATCTGATTGAATCACATTCGAATGGAATCCCAGTAATGCTAATCAAGTCAATTAACATGTCAAGAGGAGTCTGCTCCTCCTCCTTACATGCCGGATGGTTTTTCTAATGGAAGCTTGTCCTGTGGTGAAGGGTCTTTTATTCTACAAATACATGCACAGTGTTCAGGACCTGGGGCTATGAGGAGATCCATTGGTGACCCTGCCAAGGTCCTGACTCCAAAAAATACACAAACTACACAAACTATACACACATAGTTATGCTGTAGATTATTTATGGGAGATGAAACCATTATAGGAGAGTCATACATTTTTAATGTGGGATGGTAAACCAAAATAATCCCCATAGTAATGTTTGTATAGTTGCGTTCAAGTAGGTGTTGTTGGTGTTGTCTGCTGTATTATGTCTCTTTTATATGTTATAAAAAATAAACACTGGCAATACTTTTTAAAAGTAGCGAAAATGTCTAGCTGACAACAAATGCAGATGGAGCCAAAAATAGACAAAAAAACAAGGGTTTTCAAGTTATTTAGGGGGTAAAACTGCTGAAAGAACTATGTAAACGTGTATCTAGTTACAAGTGCTCTAAAAACTAGGCAAATTGTGATGAAATTAAAACAGATTTACCAACCATTTTATGTCCATAAATCAAGTACATAACAATGCATTTGATATTTGATAACTATTTTTGTTTTTATATTTAATTTACAGTCTTGAAACAAAAAAATCTGGCTTAAAATGACGTGGGATTTTTGCATTTATTAGATTTGGACAAACAGGAAGCAATTCAGAGCGAATTGAATTTCGCGTCACACTACTTATGCATCGAGCGCACCATCCACCACACCACATGCCTGTCGTTTATGTTGAACTGTTGGAAAAACAGATTTAAACGTGAGCCAATGCACAAATTCAATGAAAAACTGATTCGAAACAAGAACATTTGTTAAATAGTAACTAACCAAAACGGACTTCTAAGTTTTAAGATTTAAGAACTCTTACCATGTACATTTTTCTGACCCCATTGTCATATATTTTTTGCTAGATCATAGAAGATTTTAACTACTTTTCTAGTTCTGAGAGGGGCGGAAATGTCTTGTTTGATAAATTTAGAGCCAAATGCCAAGTTTGTTTTACCAAGTTCCTTAAAAGCAAATAATTAGATCAGAATAAGCATTTTAAAGTCATATATTCTCAAAATAAGCTAAATAAAATTATACACCATATAAAAGTATTCAAGAAAATCAAGATTTTTAATCTAAATGTAAGCCTTTCCTGCTCATCTTAGAGTCTGTTTTGCAGTTATCATATTAGCTGTTATTATTATAAGAGATATACCTTTCATAATTCCCTTTTATGATGCCCAATTTTCTGGCCTTGTCTTTAACCTGCTACTAAAATTGACTTTTCTTTTGAAGCCCATTTTTATGTTATTTTGACACATTCTTTTTGATGGTGTAGTTGATAGAAGGTGTAGTGTTTCCTGCCTGAAAGTCTGATGGATGAGCAGTCTCCTCATTAGTGATGGAGTGAGTACTGGCGACTACTGTCTGAAGAGCCTCAAGAGAGACAGAAAGAAAGAGAGGCATCATTAGAGCCCAGATGAGCTGCATCCATCTCTCCAGTCATTCATACTGTGTATATCGCTCTTGTCAGCTCTCCATAGCAATTTTCTTGTTAGAATTGATACCAGGTAGAGCATCTACCTCGCATTCAAAATTACACAGTATCGGCAAGTAGGTGCTTCTCTTGATCTGGAGTAATGGGGTACCATATTAACTGGAACAATAGTAACAAGAAAAACATTTTGTTTTTGAGCCGGTTTTTTTTACTGAAAACAATCTCGGACACTCGGAATAGTGAGATAGCCAGGTGAGCCCAATTAAAGAACAAACTACTAAAGGTGTGTGTTCCACATTATTAAGCAGAGCAGCATTTTCATGTGATATGGGGAAGACAAATGAGCTCTCTGTTGCTGAAAAGTATAAAATTGTTGAATTCCTTGATGGAGGTATGAAAACATTAGATATTTTACAAAAACGTACGCGATTATATTATATTATATAGGAATTACTTCTGTAAATGGTATGGCTGTGTGATGGATGTCTTGCAGTCTAGTGCCTATATTGTGCCTGGAATCCTGAGAGGCATGGTGGTGCAGGCTGACCTGTGAACAGTTGGACAGGTAATTGGTTAGATGCCGAGTGTAATTCAGCTCCCACAAATCCCTATCACAGCTGGCACCCTGTCTGAGAGAGGGACTCCAGGGGGATGTGTGAGAGACAGATAGAGATTGAATATAATGATGAGGTAGTGGAGGAATTGGGCAACGCGAATGAAATATCGCACTCTTGTTGGTGATACATTCCGGGTACCTCCGGGGAGTAATACGGACAAGAAAAGGCATACTGCAAAGTTCTACATTCATCTAATATTTAGTTTTTCAAATAAACCACCAGTTTAGGAGATCTGGCTATTATGAGTTGCAGAGTGAGCCTCTGAAAGCCAATGCCAGCGATGCATTTGTCATGCAAAGATGTTCCCCCTCCTCCTGCTCTGTCTGCATGAGCACAATGCATCTGCCTGCGTTCCCAGGCTCCCCTTGCTCTCAACGGCCCGGGAGGGGGGAGAGCAGCCCGCTGGCCTGACCAAACTGACCCTTGTCCTATGGCAGCAAACACACTCATAAGCAGCTGGCCCCGGACCTCCGGTGTTTATGAATATTCACGCTCATATAAAATTAATTCTCTGTACCTCAGATGCCAAGCCTGGCTCTTTAGTGGGCACCATATAGTGTTGCTTTTTATTAAATGCTTTGAATTCTGCAAAAAAAAAAACAAAAAACAAAAAAAAAAATTAGAAAGCTGAGTGTTTAAAATGACTGAATGGACATTTTTTTAGGTTAAATCAAACAGGAAGTAGATCCCTGTAGAGTGACTTCAAGCCTTTTGAAATCATTGAAAATGATAGTACTGCTATAGTTTCGATCAGTTCAGTACCTTTCAGGATCTGAAAGGTAGTTCTTAATTTAAAAGAAGTCTGTAAAACGTGTAAAAACACTTAAGTTGTTCATGTTAAATATCTCTGAACTCAGTGGAATGTTGTTCTACCTGGCTGTGTATTTTTGGAATCTAGTTTCTACACCGTGAGACTCTTAACCTCAATGCAATACTCTTCCAGTATAGATTGAAAACAGGTTGTTTTCCAACTTCAAACATGTTTGGTATTCTAAACATGACACTTCGGTGTAGTTCTTGCCTAGTGAGGTAGAATGGAAGCCACACTGTGCACTACAGCATTGTCTTTAACTTGAAAAAGCTGGCAAATTCCAGACTAAAGGCTGCTGTGTGTTTATACTGTTGTCGATTCATTTAGGTTCTCCCAGTCTGCTCTGTGTTTTTGTCTTGTGTTGAAAGAGCTCTATGCTTTGCAGTGGGGAATGTATGCTCTGTATACAAACAAAAAGCAAATGCAGAATCTGTTTGGATTGCAAAATATTCTGCTATGTCTATGTTCCTTTCTATAATTCTGCATTTTTTTTCAACCTTATGCCTTCAAATGGTATTGTTACACTTGCACAGGATTATAGGTAGGTGTAAGATCCACCATTGACATAAAACAGCTGCTAATTATGTTTTTTAGTCATATTTACATAAGAAACATTGTCACAGACTCCTACTTTTACCATAGCAACCATCTATATCTCAGCTTTGGTAAATGATAAAGACATGCAGGTTGGTTTATGTTACTCACAGCGACATCACTGATACCTCCATAGCAACCAAATGTATCTATCTCTTAGACTCCTCCATAGCAACTATACACGTTTACCCTAGCAACCAAATCATCAGATTTATATCTCAGCTTTAGTGCAAGGGGAATCTTTTAATGACACCATTTATTTTTCCCTAGCAACCAGGCGCTTGGCACTTTTACAAGCCAACATCAGAGTTTGTTTGCAAACTTTAGCCATCCAGCTAATCATTAAACTTTTTTAAAAATTCTAATCGTGGTTATTTTAGAAAACGTCATGAAAAAAATCGCAGCATATATAACCATGACGAGGGTTAAATTACCATAACCCCCAGGGCTGTGTTTCAAAATCCTGTGAGCTTCCTAGATAGACACCATGTTTGTATATTTAAATTAACTAAACATGTGCTTCTCTAATGTCGACTGTGTCAGACAGATATTCAGAACTTGACTCACATATAAATCTCAACAAGGTGGGCAAATGTGTTTATAAGATAGAGTATTCGCTGTGTTTTGAAACGCTGCCCTAACGCGTCCGCCATTTTGGCGATGAATAGAGGCGCTGGAGGAAGTGCTCTGAGAGTGTCGCTTGAGCTCTTCCTGCAGTTTACGGAGATGAATGCGAGAGAAGAAAATGGCGTTCGAGCAGGACAAATGTTCCCCCTTCTAGACTCTGCAAATGTGTTGAATTTCTATAGCCTTATTACTTGCTTTCATTTCATCTCTACTGCACTTTAAACTACAAGAGGTGAGTTTTGCTGTTTGATTCTGTGCTTTAGACTAGTATACGTTGTAATATTATATTCAGTCAGGCGGCGTATCTGCAGTTTCTAAACTGAACGCTGGATTGGATTCGAGACACGGTCGAATTTTGAAATTTGTTTTTTAGTGGTTTTTACTAATGTTACAAACAGTGGCTTATCTTTTTGTTTTGCGTTAAACGCAACAACATTTGTGGTAACGCAAGGCTATTATTGACGACACTTAAAATAGATCTGCTCTTAAAAAGGGATCGATGACATTGCAGTCCGCTCATTAAGGGGGGGGGGGGTACTACCGTGTTTAAATTGTTAGATTAAAAAGTCGAAGTTGTGAATTTCTGAAATTTTCATTTTTTATTAATTAGTCCAATGTGACTTTTCAAAGCGTCGGTTTGCGGCACTTCTCGATGAAGGAATAAACCAAAAAAAGATTATTCCGCGGTGTTTGAATGGTTAAGATGCTTTAATTAACAACTAGTTTGCCATTTTGAGGTATACGTTTACTAACGTTTTTGCCTTCAAAATCTCTTTTTGTTTCAGTTTAAGTTCGTTTGAGTTGAGGAGGTTAGACGTCGTGTTTGTGTTGTGTTTGGCGTTAGCATTGTAACGCCACAACAGCTAGCGTTACGTTTAACAATAAAAGTCCATTCGTCGTTCAGTAGGGGATTAATACATGTTACATGGTTAAAATAAATCAAATATTCTGAGTTAAAGTCTAGGAACATGTTTTGTGCAGTGCAGTTTTAAGGACAGGTCAAGGTTGATTGTTTGCCCCGTTTGCAGGAGCGGTAGCCGGGCAGTGCTGGGGGGAGGAGGGTCCTTTCTGCGGTTGTGCGATGTACTGAAAATATCTACTTTCGATTTTATTTACTTGAGCTATTTAATTTCACGAAGGTGCTTTCTCTGTTTTAGTGAATATAATGTTTTTTTGGTGACAAATCTTGTTACTCATATTTTGAGAAAATGTTACAAATAAAATGCATTCTGGGCAGATTTACTACCATTTTGTGTCGTCCATGGCTGTTAACAGCCACTAAATTAAACTGCTGTAATACTCTATTAGAGCTATATGTTTTTTAAATCATTGCATACATTTTAATCCCAGTTATAATAAAAAATGTATCTAGCTTTTGTACCCTTTAATTGCCTGGAACAAACAAAAAATGACTATAAAAGTTTATTCTGTACAATTAACAAAATTGTTAAAAAATCTCCTTTGGAATACATCAGGAGATTCATGTGGAGAAAAAAAGAACAATATTTTTAACCGAATGGTGGTTAAACCAATTGTTGGTTAAATTCTTAACCAACCATTAAGAACTACTTGAAAATATTTGTCCGAAACGATCTTCTTGATGAAAATCAACCTTGCGGAAACATTTCAAAATGCAAACAAAGCATATAGAGCAACACAAGCGTATTAAATAAAAATAATGAAATTATATGTTAAGTCACTGAAAATAAAAGGTCACCAATACTTTGCCATATACATGAACAGCTGTCTCTCATTTAATAAATTCTAGTTTTTGAGACTACTTGCAGTGTTTTGTGAACCTTTTCAGCTCAAAAATATCGTTAATAATCCACCATGAGGCTTATATAGAGCTCTGAGGTTCAGCTTGACCATAGGTCTGTTGCAGTTTTGCAAATGTTTGAACTCTGTTTCAGCGTGTTTGCATTCAGATTAGAGTTTTGGGATCACCCTATGGCTGTAATTATTGAGTCATCCTCCCAATTGTGTCAGTTTGTCCTCAACAATAAAACCTATGCAGCAGGTCTCAAGTTCGATAGCTTGTAATTGAATTTGCTCTCACCTCAGCTAGTATCTTTCTGAGCACTATTCATGTGGCGTGCGAATGTAAAACATGCCTGAAATTGTGCTTTTGTGGAGCCTACTAGCTCTCATTGGTGTATCACCAGAATGTGTTTTTTTTTTTCTTAAGAAATTGTTAATGGTTATCCAGGTGCCAAGATTTGTGTAGAAACTTCATTCGTTCGTTCATTTTCCAACTAGTTTATTCCCATTTTGGGTTCACGGGGGTCTGCCGGCGCACATTGAGCGAGAGGCGGGGGTACACCCTGGACAGGTCACCAGTCCATCGCAGGGACTACATTCACTCACACATTCACACCTAAGATTATTCAATTAACCTAACCGCATGTTTTTGGGATTGTGGGGAAAGTACCCAGAGGAAACCCATGTAAGCACAAGGAGAACATGCCAACTCCTTCCAGGAAGGTCACCGGCGAGCCTCGAACTGACAACCTTCTAACTGGAAGGCCACAGTGCCATATTTATTGCATGGCATGTCAAAGTATCTGAATCGCAATTATTTGAGATATCTGCAGACACAATCACTTCATGCGATCTTGTTTGTGTTGGGTGTTTTTGGTCCTTATGTTTGTTGCTGTTTCTGCTGTAGGGAGAGAGCACTGATTGGGTAGGGTGAAGGATTAGAAAGCTAATTAGCATCACTGTCACTCCTAAATGACAGAAGTCAAATATAAACATGGAATGTCTTGAATTGTCAATGAAAATCAGCTTTCGATTACAAACTTATTTTGGCTCTCCCTCCTTCCTACCATTCATCTCATCAATGGAGGGGCCCTCTTGTGCCTTTTTCAGTGACTTGTTCAATGTCTGGCGACACAAACCCAGACGATTCCTGATTTTTTTTGTTTGTTTAAAAGCTCACCACACACACACACACACACGCACGCACACACACACGCACACACACACACACACACACACACTCAGGAATGCTTGTGTGAAATATGTGATTAGCCATTGGATAAGTCATAATACCATTTTTTGTGTCCTTGGATTCTTTCTGTTTCGCAAGAATCTAAAGTTATGAAACTGAAAGTCTAGCTGTAGACTACCAGTAGAATGAAATGGTTTTCAGAATTCTACATAACAATGTTTATTTCCTTTCAGCAGCATGTACATATTGAACATAAATTTACTATAAAATATGTTTCTTTTCTTCTTTAGAGAATTGGATGCTATTGCCACCAAAGACATTAAAGACAAGCAACACAGGTCAGTAATGCTCATGCCTTCTTTTCAGTTTTGATGCTGGATTTTTGTCCTTCTGGGCTTTTCCTATTCATGCCTTTGCTGAGAGGCACTGACAGAGCCAGGTCAAACCAGCTGCTGCTGGTGTAAGCAAATCCTGTTCCGTTCAGATAAAAGGGGTTACCCAGTGCTGAGTAAGCGTTGCCATTTTTTTAAATGTTCAACAAAACAGTGTTTGTGTAGCCCTTTGCAATGCTACTGTATAGGAGGCAATAAGCCTCTGAAAAAGTAAAAGAATCTGTTTACTTGTCCAGGCTTTTGTTTTGATCCCAACTATATCAGCTCACTGCTTAACTGGTTTTCGTTTAACTCCTAAGTTAATCATAGACCGATTTTGAGTTTTCCTTATCAGAGAAATGAACATTGCCCCTTTATGATTATAAACACGTCCACACCTCTTTATCCCACTGGATCACAACACTAGTTTGGAGTGATTTTATTCAAATAGGTTTAATATGTTTGTTTTGTCTGTGTTGCCTCAATGACAATTAGTCATATCTAGATCTAGGTACTGTCATTAGTGTCCGAAGAGTATTAGATGGCTGAAAATTAAATTTTTTACGAGAATGTTGCCACTAAGTCGAACTAGATAACATGTCAACTTGAAGTTGTGGAAAACCGAAGGCTTGGTGAGTACGAAAGAGTCGTGGTACTACTAAAGTGAAAACTCTGGAACGAAATGCTTGTTTGAAGTAGCAGTTGTTGTAGTCCGAGCCACTGAAACTATAATGTTTCAAGCAAGCTCATAATCAGCACAGGATTGTCACATTTGTTCCTTTTGATTAGGCCAATTTTCTTTTCGGGTTCCAAATGCAGGTTTTTTTCCGGAAAGTTTTGTGGTGGAGTTCGTTAAACATTTTTACTTGTACCTGTGTTGGACTGCTGATGAGACTTTGTCTCGGTTTCCTTCGTTCGTGCGCAGCGGTGCTTCATAAACAGATGCCCCTCATTGTATTTGTGTATGGGAGGCTTCTGTTGTTGTTATGGCCATCTGGTTAAACACTTTAAGGAGAAGAGGTTGTTTCTGGGGGAGGGGCAGGGTCTTGCAGCCCCATGCCCTGGCTTGATGGACTGACATTACCCTCTGAAAGTGGTTGTATTCTACTTTTCTCATCAGGGAGTCATTTGGGCCCCCCTCGTGTATTTGTAAGATGGTACAGGCTTAGTATACGACTGTGGAGGGCTTCCTTGGTTGTTGAAATGGCAGCAAGTGTCATTTTCAACCCCCTACTTCTGTAACCGCTCATCTTACCAGGCTGCTATATCAGGAAGACTGAAGTCATCTGTTTAGTGGCAGTTGAAGCTGTGATGTTTTTTTGACTTGAATTGAGACACTGATATTGTGATGGGTGGCATGTACGTTTGTTTGAAATCAACCTTGCTCATTTTTTTCTTCGGCACACATTTTAACAGGTTACAACTTTCAGACCAACTGCTAGG
Organism: Danionella cerebrum; assembly: GCA_007224835.1. NCBI lineage: Eukaryota > Metazoa > Chordata > Actinopteri > Cypriniformes > Danionidae > Danionella > Danionella cerebrum. The sequence continues at coordinate 314,779 of SRMA01025816.1, forward strand.
GCACCACATAAGTGACACTGCCAGGGTACTTTCAGTACTAGCTCTATTCTTGGTACAGAAATGTCATTCATTTAAAGATGCCTTTAAAATAAAGTTGATCACGGTTGACATTTATGCCTAATTATGAAGATATTGTACACCGTGATCTTTGTTTTTCAAGTTGAGGTAGCCTACAAATTTTTTATGCCACCCTTGTCTGGTCCTCTGCAATAGAAAGGGCTGTAGCTCCTTATTTGATAAAGGCAGATTAGATCATTATATTGTGTTTTTTTAAAGCTTCTCGTGGTAATTGACAATGTTGCTGTTTGTAATGAGTACAATGTTGTTTTGTTGTCTTGTGTCACAGTGTGCTCTGCACTATTCAATGACACAAGCAGTGGTGGACCTCTCTGACCAATCAGTGATCTTCATGTCGTTGTCACACTTATGCTGCTTTTCCACCGCCCTGTTTTGTCATGGCACAACTTAACTTACAAAGAGTTGGGGGAACAAGTGGTACTTTTTTCATACCCTTATGATTGAGCCAACCCTGTAGAGCTATAGCAAGCAAGTCATGCTGCTATAAAATCCCATGGAAAATGGCATTACTCTGGGCGGTCAGAAAATAGAACCAGTTAAGCTCAATTTGTCTTAGCTATGGAAAAACAGGTGCCAAAAAGTACTGATGCTAAGGACAAAAAAAGCAGTGGAACAGCTTCCAAAAACTTCCCAAACCATATCCTGAAGTGGAAAAGCACCTGCAGGGTTAGGGTAGTGTTTGCAGGCTAACGTTAGTACAAAGAATATGTAATACTGTGTTTGTTTATGAATTTGAATTGCGTGTAATTGGGTCACATGGGGAGGCAGGTGAATATTTACCAGATGGCATTTCCTGTTAGGCAGGTAAAATGAAAGGATGGTGGGTGAGTGGGTACACTCACTTTCTTTTGACGGTCATATGTTTTATTGTTAGTGTCTGAACATGGCTTTTTTTCACCTTTGATTTGTTTGTTTGCATTTGTTGTGCTAAAGTAGAGCTGTTGGATATTGAGGACTATGGTCCACATGGAAGTACATTGTAAACTGCATCTCTTCAGCATAAAATCATCAATGAAAGGCACTGTGAGGCTTAGATACGGCTTTGAGGTTTGACTTGAGTCTGTCGTCGTTGTGTAAGAACACACACGTTCAACTCCATCACAACCATATTCCTGCATTTTCTGTGTAGTTATGGGATCGATACATGGCTGTAAGAAGTGTGCTCAAACACCATTGTTTGGATTAGATTATTGAACCCCTGTTTGCACACAGCATTAAAAGGATCATCTATTTAGCGAGGTGTAATTGCATTCGTTATCTCTTGGTACTTCATTTGGTGTGACCACTTCAGACATGCCCTCGATCATATAAAATATAAATATTTTAAATCTAAATCAGATGATTCTTTGATTGCTGATTTGTGATTTTTAAGCACATTGTGATTACTCTGAACACTTGATTAGCAATGCTGTCATTCAAAGGCAGGAAGGGAAATATACCGGTAAACATGTGATTCTTCAAGTTGCATCCACATTGCAGCTCTTTGCGGTTTGCATATTGTCAGTCTTTGAATTGGAACTTTTTTTCACTTGCTACTTTTTATTCTGGAGGGAATGTGGGGGATTAATATAAGCGAAAGGATAATGTAACCATTATAATTGTGTAAGTAGTTGCAAGTATAACAATAGCCTTTGATGATTTTTTTTCAGGCAGTAGATGCTGCCTAAAAGCAGTGCCCAAAATTGCGACTTTTATGGGGTTTTATTAAAAGTTGCTCCAAACAACAATTGTGAATTTCTGATACTGACTTTAAAATAATTTTGCAGCAAAGCTTAAATATTGTGATCGGCAAATAACTATGTGGATCTAAGGAATAGTCATGGAAAGACCGTTTGACCCATAGAGATAGTTGGCTGTTTATAGAGGAGCAATTTCCCAGTGTAATCTGTTAAGGAGATTACCTTTAGAAGGCTTTCTCCCTTTCACTAAATGTGTTGCTGTATCATTTGTTTTGGAGCTTGGTGTTGTCTCGGTTAAAGATGAAGTTATATAATATTGTCTCTGGCCCATTACTTTTTAGGGAAAGTGTCCAAATGGATAGAGGATGAAGGAAAATGTAGAGCTTGTTGGAATAATGATAAATATTTATTTAATAACAATAAGTATTTATGAATTAACCTATACAATCTTTTTGATAAGGGGAGAAAAGCAAAAGACTTCTCGTAAGTGACCACACTTTGCCTTTTATGTAGAACCAGGCACAACACAGAAGAACATTCTGTGGGTGTAACATTTTTCCATTGAGTGATGTGGAAAGGCTGATAGCTCAGTTCTTTATCTCTTGACCTTGCCTTCGGTCTCACAGTAGCTGAAAGCTCAAGCCAGTGGGGGAGCTAACTGTTTACTCGCGAGAAGTTTTTGAAGGGTAATGTGCACTTTTGATGGCTGGTGATATGCTGTTGTGTTTTTTTTCTGTAGCTCACTATTAAAAATGTTTTGTTGAATAATTCTGATGCATTCTTTTTTTTTTTTTGCTCCTCAGAGAGTTATCTGCCAAGTATACTAGAATCATGGTTCTTGGGACCCCCCCCCCCTTAACCCTGAGTGACTTTCCCCTTATCTTCTTGCCCAGATGTCCTTGCGTCGTCTTCATGATACGAAGTAATACTTGAGCTGTAAATTCAACCCAGTCTTATTGGCCACCGTGTAGATAACCATGTTTGTTTGAAATGTGATCAAAATGTTCCCTCCTTAATTTACCCAAAATGTATAATTTTTCTTTTTTATAAGACTTTTTTTTTTTTGAAAAGCCCATTATGATTCATAGTTTCTGTGGCTTTGTGTGTTGTATTTGAATCACCGAACTGTTGCTTGGCAAAGACCATGCACAATACAGCGGTTGTGAGGAAAAGGATCTGCTTTATCTCAAGAGTGGAAAAGAACTGCCAAAAGCAAAGCTTCAAACTCTTAAGACAGTTCTTTGTTTCATTTGCTGTAATAGTTATATATTGTGAACATAACTGACACCAAATATGGAAACCACTTTCAAGCCCAGACCTGTGCATGCATACTTGTAATTTTAAGACAAATTGCAGAGCTGATCGTGTCTGCCTGTGCTTGAGACCTTTGAGGAAACGCTGTTTATTACGGTGTTCTTTGTTTCCACTTGTAGCAACTTTCAAAGGAATGGCTGAAGTACCAAAGTGCAGTTGTTGATCTTCCATTTAAAATGCTGTTTATAGTTTTTTTTAGAGAGTATAAAAATAACGTGTACTGCTGGTTCTAGTCATGCAAAAGATGTACAAGGTAGTCTCGTTGCATTTTGACCGCCTGACTTCCTGTCTGTTGTCATTCCAGAGCCGTAACGTTAACTTTGAACTCACAGTTGCCCCAAAACCGAAACCCATTTCATGGTTGCTTTCTTAGATTTTTTTCACCCCCTTTATAAAATGTGTAACTTTTTAAGTAGTCTTTTAAAAAGGCTGCCCCTCACAGAGCCCCCCTCACAGGCAGCAGGAGGAGCTGGCAGGAGTTTCTGCTAGAGCAGTAAAATGACACCGTGCCCCGCCATTTTTTTTCTCTTATGAAATGCAAAGAGTTTGAACAAAGGTAGAAGTCTGCAGGCTGCTGGAAAACTTTAGAGGAGGGGAGTAGAAGCTGTTGTCACTTGGAGGTACAGGCTTTTTGCACCATGCCACTTATAATTATTACTTATTGAGCTGTTTTGTGTCTTCTAGTCCCTTTTCTTTTTATTAAATGGATATATTTGTAATGTCTTGCTATGTGGGGAGTATTGGTAAATGCTAATCTGTAGATGGCTCTCTGTTCTAGATGGTGGTCTTGTTCTGGAAAGCCCTAGGACTGTCTATTTTTGTCTGTGTGGTCCATCTATTGTCATGTAATTCTTTTTCACTGTGCATCTGAATTGCTTGTCTGTGAGGTCATTCCTAAAGAGGAAATTCCACAGCCCAAACAATGTCCATGTGCAACTACTGGAGACAGACAGTTGAACTGAAACTAATACAGTTGAATTAATGATTTTTAATCGTTATATTCCTGCTTTAAAACTCACATTCTGTTTAAGTAAAGCACCTGCAATCTGTTTTGGCATATTAGTAGGCCAGTTTGGCACATTTGTCAAAACCAATGCTAATCTATTGTCTGTTAGAGTAAACCGTTTTAAAATGGTTTAAAATGTGAATAGAACAGCAATATATCAGTTTTTGAATAAATCTTTTTTTTTTGGCTGTTCCCACATCTTTAGGGTAAATTATTGGTGAAGCAATGTTTTTAAGGTTAAATACATTGTTGAAGAAATGGACAACTTCCTACTTTGGAAATACAGCCACTAGTAGGAAAATATCACAAACAGGAACCATTGTTTACATTTTCAAAGGAATGTGGCCAAAACATTGGTGTACATGTCATCACCTGATGCAACTATAGATTCTGCACACATTGTTCACCTATTTTCATTACCAGTGTTTACTTTTAAAACAGTCAATACTTTTCCAAATTCCAAATGGAAGCCAAGAATACATTTGAGTATGATTTGTACTTTATTGGAACAACGTGTTTATATTACTGAATAAAAATGACTAGTGTTTATAGAGAATAAATACACATCTAAAAATAAAATCCAGAATGTTGTAAGCCCATAAAGGGAAATACATGGCGATGACAGTGAAAATTGTGAAATTTGAAAACTCTTTGCTTTAAGAACCATGCACCTTTTTAACAATGTAAGTAAACAATCGCATTAGCCATATCACACAATACAAGGGTCGATATAACGAATTCTCTAACTGTTGTTCGTAACTTTGTTGTAATCAAAAGTGGTATTTACTTGCATGAGGGAAGGCAATTGTTCTGAAGGATGCACTTGATCACTATTTACATGCCATGTCATATTTACCAGCTTGATGATTTCTGTGTTGGAATTAGTTTGTTGCACAAAGCAAATTTTAGAAGCTGGAAATAACAAGTAGTCAAACCCCAATGGAATGAGTAGTTGCTTTTGGTTTTAAAGCATCTTTATAAGAAACACAATCATTAGCCAAGAGTTGGAGATGAGCTGCTTGAATAGGGATTTTCCTAATGGAAACCTTTTTGTCTTGCACCTTTGTTCCACATGTGGTTTAAATTAAATTCTGCAACTGGAAATGGGATGCACAGCTGACGTTGAAGTTGTATTTCTTTGATCTTTCCAAACGTGCAATGTTAAAATTGTATGTTTTTGTTTTCAGTGCCAGAACATATCAAGTCCAGTTTCAGCCAGCCTCAGTCTGCCAATTAGAACTGCAACACCTCCACTGTAACCTGCGCCATCAGCAATGCCAATAGGGCCCAAGCCAGCGGCCAGCCCCAAGCCTTGCCTCGGTACCCGCTCTGTGAAGTTCCGCTGCATCTCTGTCAGTACAAACAGAAGCCGCTGTTAAAGCGTGGGCAATCCCTCACGGTCCTAGCTGCCACCCTGGGAACTCAAGTGCAGCTCAACTCTAACCGGCCAGGGGAGCTCGTGACTGAGAGGTCTGTCCTACACTGCGCTCAAAGCCACCTCTCAGGTACCACAATCTACACATTTACCTTTTCAGAATGGGATTAATGGGAAAAATATATATTTATTTTGGGGAATCTGTTTCTAAAAATGTAATTCCCTGTGGTCTACAATCTGGCATGGTTGAGGCAAACTAATTGAATAACAACTTTTTTTTCCTTCACATTCTACTTTGATTGTATTTCTTATTCTAAAATGCCAATTGGATTTCTTCATGTGACAAATAGCTGTGCTGTTTATTTTTAGGCATGGCTCCCATTCGGGATTCCGTCAGCCACTCTCCTAACCAAACAGGTGACTCACCATTGCTTATTTCTCACCAGTTGCTGTTGGGTTCTAGTTTTATTTACTATGTGTGTTCGTTTGTAATGTTGCATTGTAAGGTTTTGCTGCATGCCTAAAAGTTCCTGTTTCAATGCAGATGCTATCTGAATGTAGCTCTTGAATCATTCAATACATTTTTTGATCATGTATAAGAACTCAGCTTATCAGCAAAGGAAGGATGCATAGTTTGGCCAGGTAATGCAAAGGCTAATCTCTTGTTTAGACTGGTTAGCAACTGTTTACGTGAGAAATGCCTTGAGATTATCTGTTTGACAACTTGGAATGATTACTTCATTGATAAAACAATCCTCAGGAAATCCTGCTTTAGTTTTTTTTCTAAATGGGCTCTTAGAAAATGGAAAATATTGTTGTTGCTTATTTCTGAGTTATTGTATCTGTTGGTTGGCATCCACTTTCATTCTGGTAAGCAGAATGATCATCATGTTGCTTCTACAAAATGGTGCCCGTTGTACAATGCTTTTAGTTTGGCTTGGGTGAGATGCCTCTGCATAATGGAGGCAGAGGCCATGGGCAGTCATCCATTGTCGTGTATGTTGCAAAGTTGCAAAATGATGAATATTTTCTAGCATGTATTCTAGCAAGAATTAACGTAACAATTAATTGTCACTGCTTATTTTAAGCTTTACAGAATAGAGCTTTAGATGTTCTATGAAAATGATACAAAATCATGAAATAAGTATTTGAAATAACTTATTTTTATTCATTTGGTGCTAAAGGTGTTTTGTTGGTCTTGTTTTTGCAGGTTTGGAGCATTCTGGTTTGGATCGCCAGTATGATAATTCACCATGGAGCTCTGGCTCACCTTGCAGCGACACAAACAGCAACTGGGGAAAAGTCATTGTAGATAAGGGACCCTGGTCCTCAATCACCAGTAGTGACCCAGAGTTAGCCTCAGAATCTATGGACGCTGACTCTGCATCTAGCTCTGGATCGGAAAAAAATCTTAGTATGATGGCATCTGGATGCAGTGTCAGTGAGACCAACGGCAATAGACAAGATTCTCATTTCATGGTTTCTAATGGTGGCAACAATATGGCAAATGGAAGCATGAAGGGACCTTGGGGTGCATCTAACGGCCCAATGCTAGGCACATGTCAAGGCTCCGGAGAGACTTCAACCTGCAAGCTCCCTGAAAGCAGTCATGGCAAAATAAATGCATGGGGTACCCAAGGTTCCTCAACCAATATAGGTATAAATCCAAGCACTTTGAACCCAAATGCCAACCATGGTGCCTGGCCCATTCTTCAGAACACTGGGCCCAACCCAAATGGGCCTGTGAGTATTGGTAATGTTGGCGCCAACACTCAACAAAGCACCGTATGTCAAACATCCAGCATGCAGAATATTAACTCTAAGATGTCCTGGGGATGCCTGCAGGAAAATATGTCTGAAGCTGAAGTCAATGGTACAAACAAGGTTCCAAGTGGGCACCCTCAAAACCTTAACACTGAATTTAGTGGACCAAATAACACTACTAACACAATGACCTCTAGTTTACCAAACTCTACAGGTTCAATGCAGTTGAATGAACAGCCCTCAGGGCACCGAGCTTGGCCTATGAGTATTGGGGGCTCCCCTCACCTCCCTGTTACTCCAGTCTGTAATGGCACTTCCATTTCTCAACACAGAAAAAGTGAGGGAATCACCAGTGGGTCTTATGGTACAGCATGGGGCATTCAGCCCGGCACTGATTTCTCTGGAGACAAATGTCCAATCCCCAAAGGCCAAGCTGTGGGTGACACTGTGAATGCAACTCTAATGCAGTCTGGAGCCGGTGGTTCCTCTGTAAGTGCTGCTTCTTTAAAGATGAATAATAATGGAATGAGTCTTCGTGGAGGGGGTTGGGACTCGGCACCCACTACCTCACAAAGTATGTCTTGGGGAGCAGGTCATGGTGTAGGCCCAGCTGGGGTCCCTCGCCCCTGGGGCAGTGCCTCTTCCTCGTCTTCCTCTTCCTCATCATCTTCAAACACTGGCACTAAGGTCTCAAATGGGGAGTGGAACTCTTTGCCCAGCAACAGTCAGCATTCCAATGATGGCACAAATGGGAACAGGAAGGGAACAAATGGTTGGAAGTCCTTGGAGGATGATGCTCTTGGTATAGGGAGCTGTGGTCAACCTTCTCAAGGCAGCACATGGAACAAATCAACAGGCAGTGAAGGAAGTGGAGATAGCTCAGGAGGGTGCAGTGAACGGGATGGACAGCGTGGTGGCAACCGAAGGAGGGGCAATCAGCAAGGAATGATCAATGCTGCTCTCACTAAAATTGATGTGGATCCCAGGGTGTTGTCAAACACTGGGTGGGGACAAACTCCAGTTCGACAGAACACTGTGTGGGATGTTTCAAACTCTGATAAAAAGCCAGGAAATGGGCAGGCGGCATGGGGCACTGCTCCCCCTCAGGTGTCAAACTCAGGTGGTTGGGCAGATGGTCCCAGCACCAACAAAAGTAGTGAATCTTCAATGTCTGGATGGACTGAGCCAAAACCTTCAACTGGGTGGGGAGAAGCTAAAGTCCTAGCTAGTCAGAGTGGATGGGAGGATGTGTCATCTGTTACAATGAACAAAGCTGGTTCCTCTTGGAATGGCAGCAAGGATGAGAAGTCCTCTTGGAACAGTGCTCCTAAAGTAAAACAGGGGTGGGAAGGTCCAACTCCTGGAGAGGGATGGATTGGAGATGGAGTGAGGGGAAACCATTGGGTAGAACCCAAGAAATCTGGTTCTGGTGGCTGGGACAGTGACAGTGACCGTTCTGGATCAGGCTGGAGTGAGCCAGGCCGCAATGGGATGGGCAACTCCTGGGGTGGCAGTGGTGGCACTAACACTCCTGACCAGACTGGTCCCCATGCAGGTTGGGGGGAGCCACCCAAGTCCAACAACCAAAACCAAACTTGGGGAGAGCCCGTCAAACCAAGCCACTCCAACCCATCTTGGGGGGATGACGCAAAGCCAAACAACTCTTCAGAGTGGGGCAAGTCCCAGGAATCCAGCATGGGAACATTCAGAAGTGGGAACGCTTCACAGAATGGTGCCCCTGGCCAAAACAAACCTACAGGATGGCTGGGAGGCCCAATACCAGCACCATCCAAAGATGAAGCATCATCTGGATGGGAAGAGCCATCCCCTGAATCCGTCAGACGCAAAATGGAGATTGATGATGGTACTTCAGCATGGGGAGATCCAAACAAATATAACTACACCAATGTCAACATGTGGAACAAGAACGCTGCAAGCGAACAAGATGCCACAGGTGTTTCTCATCCTCCGCAAACCCAAAGCTCCATGATTCAAAAGGAGAAGAACTGCAGCTCAGGTGTGTGGAACTTCATTGCACGTCTATGCTTTTTTTTTTCTTTTCTCAAACAGGATTGTTTTTGCAGCCCTATTATAAACATTCCTATAGTGTAATGTTTTTGTTCTAACTTCAAACAATTGAGACTGGTAGGCCAAATACTGACTCCGTGATCTGCAAAGCTGCTGAACTAAATAATACATTTCCAGATGTGCAGAATACATTTTTTGAGATCATGAACAAAACTATATTGATCCTTTTCTTCATCATGGTCTAACTTTCAAGCTCTATAGGGCTCAACTTATCAGCGACTGTGTACTTGTCGGTTTCATGCAGTACATAGAAAAACCGACATTTCTTTGTTACATGCTAAATGTGAAGGTGAACATTTAAACAGTGTCCCAGCTTTATTTGGCTAAGGATGAGCTGTGTTCAGGGAAAAATAGACTAGAGTTTCATTCTAACTATTCGTGCAGTCATATGGCAGCAACTTGAGCAGCAAGACTATTTTTAAAGGAAGTATTTAGGGCATATGCCGCATGGATAAAGTGCAGAAACATCACTGGTTACTGTAAGCTGATCTATCCGAAGAGCCTCGGAGTAAACAAAGCTTACATAAGCATGTTTATACAAGGGTTTGAAGAAGTGGGCCACTGAAAAAATGAGTAAAAAGCAGTCAATTCTCTGAAAAAACAAAAAACTAATTTTTTTGCGTATGTGGGTTGTGGATTCCACGTGTTTCTGTTTTTTGTGTGTAAAACAGGTTACAGATCTTTGAGTAATGTTTTCTTTGCAATCGCAGGTTGGGGAGAGACTTACGGTGGGCCACAAAAAATGGAGTCCTCTACCTGGGGTGAGCAATGCGCCCCTCCCGTGTCGGTGGACAATGGCACCTCTGCTTGGGGAAAGCCTGCGGATGCTGCAGGTTCAAGCTGGGAAGAGCCAGGAAGGGAAAGCTCAGGAAGCAGTGGCTGGGGCGGGGCTGCTGTTGGACACCAGTCAAGACACAAGACTGGTACATAACGTTAATGCATAACATAGAGGAACTGGTTAAGTGGAACTGTCATGTTCAGTGTTTACTTTGTGTTTTTATTAGCCAAACCTATGCAAGACAACTGGAGTGCAGAGGACATGACTGGACACTCCAACTGGGAGGAGGAAGAGGAAGTGGAAATTGGCATGTGGAACAACAATTTATCACAAGAAATGAACCAAACTGGAAACTGGTCCTACAAGAAAATGCCTCCAAAGGTAATTAATAACAATTCACGCATATAACTGAAGAAAATGATTAAATGTTTAATAATTTGTCCTCTTTTCTTTCAGCTGAACAAAGGTCCCAAGCAAGATGATTCTCCATGGATGAATCAGTTTGTAAAACAATTCAACAACATGTACCCTGTAAGGATTACGTCTTTTCTTCTGCAATCCCAATTAATAGTTTGATTTCCAATTCCAAAATATACTTCATGCTGTTTTACAGAGAGATTCAGCTGAAGACTCCAATAAGAGCAATAAGATGGATATGTCTGGAGGTACTGACTCTTTAAACATTGACTAAACATGTAGCTAAAGATTTGTGTTCTATAGTCTTTAAAATCATTGTCTTCTGCAGGAATGATGGATAAGCGCGTTGATGTTGACAAGCATATTCTAAATATGGGAGAGTATGGGAAAAACCCTACTTTACGCCACCAGATCCACAAAGACAGTCCCATGGACCGTAATTCCTACATGGACAAGGTCAGTAGCTGTAAAATGAGAGCGAATCTTATTCCGGGTACAGTACAACGTAAAATGGCTCTCACTATGAGCGCTGATACTTTGTGATTGGTAGTAGATTGGTGTTGTAGCGCCCCCTAGAGGAAGATAATGCAATGTACATTTAACTACAATGAATGCAGATATGTATCCATTCATTCTTCAATAATGATATCATTTTTTCACAATCTAAATTAACACTACTCTTACTAAATTTACCAAAGTAGATGCAGTTCTCTGGTTGATGTACATCTTGCTACTTCTCTGTTTGGTCCCCTTAAAAAAAACAATAATTAGTTAATTCAGGTGTTGTGATTGGCAAATGCACCAGTGTGTGCAGGGACTTCTAAGGGTTAAAGGCCCAGGGTCTCCTGTTTTAAACTCTGGCCCGAGTTAATCGATGTGTGTTGCTCTCTGTGATTGTAGAAGCTGAGAATTAGTGAATGCTTCTGATCCTTGTGTTTCTCTACAGAATGTAAACATGTATGGTGTCGGTAATGGAGCAGCACAAGGCCGAAGCTCCCAGCAGCCTCCAGCACAATCTCTGAACTCCATTCAGTCCAGTCTACGAAACCAAGTGCCTCCGCCACTACTTCCCTCTCAGGTAACAGAATGCACCCTGTCTTTAAACTTCTGTTCATCATATTTTGAACACTTGCGACATCTGGTGGTGGAAAAGGTGACAGAGCCTTTTATTTTCTCTGGATATTTCTAGTTTTTGACCAGAATTTTTTTTTTCTTTTTATTAAACGGATACTTTTTTTGGATGTTTTTGGGGAAAACATTTTTATGTAGAGTGTTAAGTTTGTGCATTGGCAGATGCTTTTATTTAATGACACTTGCATCTCTGAACACCTTTGATCAGTTCTTGTTTTCCCTGCATTGTTGGTCACCAAATTCTATCCCCACGAGCAAGTGTCCTGCAGAGTTTAGCTCCAACTTGCCTCAACACACCTGCCTGGAAGGTTCTAGTATTCCCAGTCAGACTTCAATTAGTTGCTTCAGATGTTTGGAGCAAAATCCTGCGAGACGCCAGCCCTCCAGGACAGAGCTTAGGGACTCATGCATTTGTTTAATGTATGAATTTACAAATTAGAAAAAGATCAAACGAATTTGACTGCCCACAATAAAAGGTTACTCCACAATGTAAAAATCTTAAAAATTTTGGATCTCGTACAAAGGGGAGATTTTATTTTTTATAGAATTTATGTATTTTTTTAAATATCTAAATTCAAATTTGAAAGTTCATATGCGTTACTGCCAATATTCTACATCAGATAAAGTAAACATTTTCCACCATTATTCTGATACTGTTGTACAATTATTATTTTTCACAACAAATGTGCTAAACCTCTGCCTAGGTCCCACCACCCCTTTTGAAGTACTCCCCCAATAATGGAAGTCTGAACCCTCTGTTTGGCCCACAGCAGGTGGCTATGCTCAACCAACTGTCTCAGCTTTCTCAGATTAATCAGCTGCAGGTATTGATTGTAAATCCCTAGACGTTTCAATTGGGAAAGTTGTCATTTTGCATGTAATGCTGAACATTTCCATTTGTCCCCCAACCCAGCGTCTCCTTTTGCAACAAAAAGCGCAAAGCCAGAGGGTCATGCCAATGAATCGCCAGCACCAGGATCCACAGGTTTGTGATGGCTGAAGGAATATTTATTATCTTCCCGTTTGTGCTTGTTTGACGTGTCTCATCCCTTTTGTGATTGTGTAGGGTCGAGGACTAGGTCCATCCCAGCAGATGATCCAGCCTCCCCGTCATCTCGACGCCTCCCTGATGAAGCAGCAAACTTCCCCTCAGCCCCCCTCTCTTCACCAGCCCAGCCTCAAGTCATTTATGGAGAACTTCATTCCCCCAAGTGTGTCTGACCTGCAGAAAGATCAAAGTTCCCTCGGCTCTTTCACCAATTTCCCTTTAGGTGGGTGTCGTTACCATCTTTTGAATTTTTAAGGCCAAGCCCAATTCCATGTAGTTATATCTCATTTTTTGTGTCCCTCGGACTGTCTGTGGTTAGCTATCATGAAGCTATGTAGTTTTACCTCAATTTTTGCTGTTAATTTTTATTCACTTAGGTCTAAATTCAAACTTGAATGTAAGCAACCACGACATTGGAACTGTTGGTTTCAAGGAGCCCCAGTCCCGTCTGAAGAAATGGACTGCAATGGACATTTCCGTTAACTCGCCACTTGATCAAAACCCCAGCAAATCTGGTGCGTCTTATGTTATCTATGGTTTTATGATCAAACCAGACGATGTTAAGGAGGTTTTAAAGTCCGCCATCTGTTTAACTGTAGGTGCTATAACATCTGGCCTGAGGCTTGAAGACGCGCCCTTTGGTCCATATGATTTCCTGAATGCCAGTAACGCTCCCATCAGTCCGCCTGGCTCAGTGGGAGACGGCTGGCCCGGCCGTGCCAAATCACCTCATGGTTCCACAAATGTCAACTGGCCCCCAGGTTCAGATTGGTTCTTTTACTTTGGTTATAACCGAAGTTGAGCTGAGCGTGCCACTGAGTACTTCCGGGCATTTTGTTTTATAGAGTTCCGCCCTGGTGAGCCCTGGAAAGGGTATCCCAACATCGATCCTGAAACGGACCCATTTGTCACTCCTGGTAGTGTGATTAATAATCTCTCCATTAATACAGTCCGGGATGTTGATCACCTCAGGGACAGGAACAGTGGTGAGAAATCTGAACCCATCATAATATTAATATGTAGATTGTAATGGAGGGGGTTGTTAAATCATATTTATTGGTGTTTTGTCAGGGCCATCCTCATCACTTAACACCACGCTGCCTTCAAATAGTGCCTGGACATCCATTCGTGCCTCCAACCACAGTAGTTCCCTCAGCAGTACAGCACAAAGCACTTCAGGTAGATATGCCACACATTCTACATGGAATTTTAGCTCAAATGTGCCTTTTCAACACAAACTCTTGTTTTCTACACTGCAGCCAGAAATAGTGACTCCAAATGGTCTCCTGGTACAGTCAACAACACTTCCTTGGCTCATGAGCTGTGGAAGGTTCCTCTCCCATCAAAAGGCCTCTCTGCTCCGTCCCGCCCCCCACCTGGCCTGACTGGCCAGAAGCAGCCCTCATCCTGGGACAATGGCTCTCTGAGACTTGGGGGCTGGGTTAACTCCGATTCCAGATTCAACTCTGGTTAGTCACTTTGGTTCCATTTAGCTTACAAAACAGTGTTGACGCCATGAAAACAATGTGGATTTGACAAGTGTTTACTGTATGCAGGTTCCAGCTGGGGTGACAGCAGCTCAGGGAGAACTAATTGGCTTGTTCTCAAGAACCTCACTCCTCAGGTACAAAATTTTGTGATTCCTTATTTTGACGGGTCACATCAAAACCAATTTCAAACGGCGTTGACCAAAGAGTCACCCAAACCCCCAAAATGTTTGGATCTCAATTTTTCTAGTGCATTTTTCACAAGATGGTGATGTGATTTTCTTGCCAATCACTGAGATCATCAACTGACTAGTCAGCAATCGACAGGATGTTGTCATGCTTTTCTTTCCAATCAGTGAGGAGTAACACCATACCTGACTGGCTACTTTTAGAACCTTATCCAAAAGGATGGAGGTACAAAATGCAGTAAAAATCACATTGAGCCATGACGTTACAAAAAATAGCATTATGTACCATAAATGGAATTATCTTCCATCTAAAAACAGAACACTAAACACTAGTCATGCATCATCATTGAACCATGGAAGCAAAAACCTAAACTTTTCCTGTTTGCTTTTTTGCAGATTGATGGCTCCACTCTTCGAACTCTGTGCATGCAGCACGGTCCGCTGATCACATTCCATCTTAATCTTCCCCATGGCAACGCTGTTGTCTGCTACAGCTCAAAGGAGGAGGCTGCAAAAGCCCAGAAGTCACTGCACATGTAAGTCCTTTTCTTGTACAAGGAATACTGTTAAGTGACCACAGGAAATTCTAAGACCTTTGAGAAGTACCTTTGTCTTAGGGCTGAGTATTGCTGCTAAAGGTTTAATATGTGTACAAAAGTATGGTTTCCTCCCTCCTTGCCATTGGATCATTTAAGACCAGAATGAGTAGGATCGGTGCAATAACATGACTGGTGCAGGAGTCCGCACATACTCAGAAGTGATAATGTGATCTTAAAAGTAACTAGATGGCTAATGTTTGTTCACAAACTTTGATGTAGACTTCAAAGGTGCCCCTCATGACTAGGATTGATATACACTTTACACAATTTAGAATTGATTTTTGCTAGGGGAGAAATAAATCGTCATTAAATGGTTCCCTCCTCACTATGAGTGGTTTACCAAGATTTATCTAGAATTTTATGCAGCTGGTATAAAGATGTACTCGTTTGGTTGCTATGGTAAACAGTCCAGTCACTGTGGAGGGGTCAGTGACATAATATCATGAGTAAAAGAGACCAACCTTCTAAGCTGATAGTGGTTGCTATGGGGGAGTCTGTGACAGTAATATTCCCAATGTCACACGTATGTTCTTGCACAGATTAATGTCGTTCTAATTAACTTCATTAACTTCAAGTATGGGTCCAGGCATTCCTAGGAATGGAGAGCTGCGCACCTCTTCATTCGAAACAGATTTGGAACAACCCTCTCCTCATGTAAAGGTGCAAAATGGAGGGGAAAGTCTAAATAGGTGGAAATGGAATTGGGCCAGAGTTTGATGTTCTATGCCAAAAGGTGAGCATGTATGTGAGGTTCTACACTGACGGTTTCTGCTCTTCCTCCTCAGGTGTGTTTTAGGGAACACTACTATTCTGGCAGAGTTTGCTAGTGAAGAGGAAATTAATCGTTTCTTTGCACAAGGTCAGTCAATGACTACCTCTCCCAGCTGGCAGACGCTGGGGGGATCTTCTCAATCCCGAATCGGATCCATTGAGGGTTCTCACTCCTTCCCCAGCCGCTCAGATCCGAATCAGTGGAACGGCAGCGGAGACCTGCACAGCTCGTCTCTCTGGGGCGTTCCCAACTACTCCACGAGCCTATGGGGCAACCCCAGCGGAGGGGAAGGGTGCAGAATCAATAGCCCCTCCCCCATCAGCTCCTTCCTTCCTGTTGACCACCTGACAGGAGGTGTGGAGCCCATGTAGTGCATCTTGAATAATGAAAAAGTACAAACCGTGACCTCATTGTGGAAACTATTAATCATCAATCATATAAATATATATTATATGAAAAAAATCAAACGGCACTAGTTAGACTTTCTTCACTTAACAAAATTTTTAGAAAGAAAGACAAAAAAACAATGCGGGGTCTCCCTGTGGAAACAAGTTACCTTTTTTCTGCACATATGTCCACTTTGTTTTAGCCCAAAACATATCAGTTTGAATACTTGAATCATGCAGGCCAATTTCTATAATGTGAAAGGATGTATTTACACTTCCAGGTAGTGCTCTTCATTCAGAGAAAAAAAACTCATCTGTTTATTCATCATGTTTCTTTGAATTCCAGTTCTTTTTGTTTTTATTATTTGCTGTCAATGTTGGAGTTTGAGCTTTTTTTTTATCTTTGCACTGAATGTGGTTTTTCTCAGTATAATCTGCAATATGGAGGGAGCCGTCAGTTCCAGTGTAGTTGTTTACTCAAGGATGTTCTTAAAGTGTGCGCTCTACTATGCCTTGATGTACGCCTACCTTATTATGGTATTGTGGAGTTGGAGATCAAGAAATAGATGCTGACTTAGGATTATTTGATGATGATATTACAGAAATAAGTATTGCACCGATTATTGTTTTAAAACTAAAGAATTTAGCTCTGCAGTGTGAAAAACTGTAGCCACAGCTGTGACTTGCAAACCCGACCTGCAAGCCAGGGGGAACAGCACTTTCAAAAATAGGCTTTCAATATTCTTTTGGAGGCGTCACAATGTGCCCTCTTGTTTACAAAACTTTTTGAGGGGGGACATATGGTCATTCTTCCTTTATTTTAGATGGTAATTTAAAAAAAATGCATAAACCGATAGAAAAAAAAACGTACAAAAAATACAAATACCAAAAAAAACAAACAAAAAAAAAAAACGTACAAAAAAAAACAAAACACAAAACACAATCTTGAGGATGAAGACAAAGCTTTCTATCTCTGGGAATACTGATCAGTGTTTGGCCATGTCATTGGTTATTTTATCTATTCCTCTCGTCTGCTAAATAACCAGCATGGTTCTCAGGAAATATAGCCAGTTTTTCCCCATAGAAACTCCTTGTAGGAAAAATCCAACTTTTAGCACTGAAACTACTTATAGCTCTGTAAGTTTTTCTCTGCCAAATAACTGCTTTAAGCTGGAGACATTCTACATTTTGCTTATCAAATATGCTGTCTTTTCTTAATAAGAGTGGATATGGTTTGCTGAATCACTATCTAGTCCTTCCCTTTTTCTCCCACTGAGTGGTTCAATGTGTTTTATGCTTTTTTTTTTTTATTTTATTTTTTTTTGACTGTCGAAGTAACTGTCAAATGTCTGAGGAAAAAGCCGAAATCTGTAACTATGCATACTGTAGCCAGTGACCCTGCCTACGGAATGGCTTTTTCTTTGTCTGAAGTAATGTTTTATATGTTCCAGTAATTTGCTTTACATCGTTTGAGATATATATCTATATATATATATTTTTTTTTTTCCTCATCGCCAGGGCTGGTGGTATTGGTTATTTTAACAGTGCAAAAGTCGTCCACATTTCATTGCCTTGATTCAAATTGTGTCCGAAGATGCAACAAGTCAAGTGGCTTTTAACTGTTTACAAATAGAAAAATGATTGTAACGTGTACAGTTTGGTTGTGTTTATCTGAAGTTCCTTAAGATAGTAATAAATCGATGTCGTGGCTGCTCATTACCATTTTATTTCATTTTAAATTACATTTTATTTTTTCCTTCCCCTTTTGCGCCCCTTCCTCAAAGCTGGTTTGTCATTGAAAATGGCTTGCCTCCGTACTTTCGGCAAAGGAAGGCTGGATTAGAGGTGAATGTAATCTATTGCTGGTTCACTTTTATTGTACTATATTTTAGGTGCACAATATACGATGCGCTTCAGCAGCGAGACTTGTCAGCATTAGGCTAAGCCATGGACCTTAATGTGTGTTCTTTTACCTTCTCCATTGTTTTATTTGCAAAGTAGAACGTGTGTGTGTGTGTGGTGTCTAATTTATCCATATTTAATGTTCAGAACCCCCGAGTATTACCCTCACCCGACGGTCGCGTGCCAGTATTGAACCATTTTAAGTAACTGCTTTAACCAAATAGAACTCGACAGATTTGTTTACTTAATTCCAAGCCTGGCTGATTACGTTTGTTTGATTTATTTTGGAGAATCTAGGAAACGAACGGCGAAAATAAGTTTTTGTTTTGAAATTGCACTTGTTCATTATGGGCTAAAGAAGCTAGTACTGTATTTCTGTTTCGGAGGATGAGAGTAGGGTCGGAGAAGCTTTGGAATGAGAACTTTGCCTTTCGTTTGTTCATTCTTCGTATATCGACTCTTCTGAAGTGTGCATTTGTGCCTGTGTCTTTGAGAGGTCCACTCCATTCCTGCGCATCAGAGGTTTCGAGTATGTTTTAGAGGTTGTATAACCGGAGCTTTTGCAGATTCCACGTCTTTGGCTTGGGTTACTCCCTTGATGATGTGCTTTAGTTACATGTTTGTATGTGTCTGGGTTCGTGGAGGTGCTGCGCTGAGCTTTACCAATGGTTCTCTATGGGCTGTTTCTTGCATTCTCAATTGGCACCCAGTTTGTTTCGACCCAACCCTCTACTTTGTTCATTTTGTTTGTGTATGTGCAGCTTGTTTGATGTCGGACAACTGTCACGAAAACTTACCGTCATGCCAAATTCTAGAGTCGGAAAGGGATTTGTTCTTTCGTAAAGCTGGACAATGTGTATGCTTCAAATGTCGCTTGCAAAACGGATGTTTTGAGGATTTTCAAGAGCAATGTACAATCCCCATATTTACAGCCAGGTAGAGGAAACGACTTGGCCGGACATTCTACTTTTGTACTGAAAATGTCTTTTCTTTTTCTGATTTATCCTGTGAGCAAATAAACCCATGTCTCTTAAATGGTTCCTACTGTTGAACAATTGACTTAAACTGTGAGTATTGCTTTCGTGTCATGAAAAACCCAAAAAGCTTTAGTAAAACCAGCACAAGAATCGAATGAGTGAGAGTTTCAACTGAAAATTCTAAGAGAGTCTATGCAGTGTAGCGGGAGGCTTCCGTGTCTGTGTCTGCTTTGGAAAATCTTGACCGCGGTGGTGGTTGGATTTAAAATGAGAATTCCTGTAATGTGCCATGATTGAAATTTAACTTTTTTTCTTTTTTTCTCCTCGCGGTGAAGAAAAAATTGGTCTGTCTGTAGCAAATGGAGGGTTGCATTATCATTTCCAAAAGCAAATTCTCAACTCCCGATATTTCTTCTAGCGGTCTTGAGAAGTTGTCGCCTCACTTGTAACATATATGCACACTGCTTTGGTAGACTGTTTAAAAACAATAGAACTACAATAAGATTACGTCAAAGCGCAGGAAGTTCTTTTCCATGTCTTCCTGGGGCCATCTTAGAATTTTAACTTGGGGAACTGCACTTTTTGAAGGACAATCCTTATTTGTAATGGTAACAATTGACGCAAGGTTTAGTCAAGTAATACATGGTAGATACTCAAATGTGTAGTGATGAATGTTTCCTGTAATGCTGTTTTATTTTCTCTTTGTTGCTTGGTTTTTTGATTTAGAACCCTTAAGCGGATGTGTATAGAAGTAGTTGAGGTAGTTTTAGCTCTTTTGTTTGCTGTATTTGTAGACTGATAATAACTGTTTGTAAAGTCCTGATCTTGATATCAGAGTACAAAGCTGTATAACTTGGGTACAACCCGCAATAAAGCCTAACAGTGACATGATGTGTGTTTGGTCTGGTTTTTACTCTCAAAAGCATGCCATTGTTGAATATCTCCAAAGGCAAAAAAACATTAGATTTATTATTTTTGAAAACTTGCGTGTTTTAGTTCCACACAAAGTTCTCTTGGCTTGTGTGAAGACGGATTGGTATTTGAGGCTGAGCAGTAGCAGTTTCCCTCATATTTTTGGATAAAAATGGCAAGATGCACATACATTTTGAAATCGTGCACAACTGAGGATGTGGTAAGAAAAATGCATAAAATACAACGGGGAAAAAACTTACAGTATCAATGGCAATGTATTTTCCTTTCGGAATTAACCAACAGACGGATTTCATTTTGAAATTCCTTTGCTGGAGTCTGAATCAAAGTGGTTTGGGATCATCACCTCGCAGAACAGTCTCTTTACTGACCGTGTTTCCAAAGAGCAATCTCCCGCCTCTACAAGCAAGCTGACATGACTGCATATATTGCATTTCATCTATACGTACTGAGATGAAAACAGCTTTGTAACGGAGCAATTTCCGTTTTTCTTTTGATATTTGGAACTAGTTCAAAAGAAATCACTATTTAGTTGGATAGAAATGGAACTTTTATTGGCAAATGCATTTTGCATAATTTAAATATCTTTGGATTGATACATGGCTAATGACTAGGAACATTCTAAACATGAGTTGACAATAATCACATTATTGAAATTGTAATTAATTCAATATTTTTAACTAACTCTTCAATACTTTAACTCTTTTACATGTTACGAGATTTTTGACTGCCTAATTTTAAAATAACTCACTAATGGGTAAATACTCAGTTTAAATGGTAATTGAATATATATATATATACCTGGGTTAATATGATCGATGATCTGTAAATTTTGAAAGCTTTATTTCGATTAATCGCTTCGCCGTATGATTATAAAATGTCAAAAGGTTTCTTTTGCAGGTTCTAGCTAAATAAAGGTATAACATGCTAATTTATGTGAATTAACAAAACATTTTGAAAATAGTTGCTAATCTAAAAGTATTGTTATTCTCAACATATGGTGTTAGTTCTTCAATCACAGCTTAGTATTTAAAAATTATCCAATTGCAGCAGTAACATATCCGCATTAATATAAACATATATATTCTTAATTCCATTTAACATGTATACCAGTCAGAAACTACTTTTTTTTTTTTGTATGTTAAGGGTTAATGGTTCTAAATGGTGATCAGCAGTAAGAGTCACATTTTACCACTAACATGTAAAATTATTTAGTGTCATGGCATTGAAATCAAAAAAAGTTTATAATGTAAGTCAATACAGCATGAATAATAAATGAGGGAGAGATTATTAAAATGCACTAATGCCAATGTTGTTACTAATGTTGAACAAATCAGTGACAATATAAATTCTTGGCTATTAAGAAAAAATAAAAAAAATAGTTTGGATTAAAATTGCTGTACATCAGAGATTTGTGCAATTAATTCAACTCTTGTGTGTATATATATATATATATATTTATATTACTTTACAAACTATAAATCCCCATCCTATTGGATTGTACTAAACCTTTAGCAGTTCCCATCTCTGAACAGAGTTTGACACAGAGAACCACCCGCAAAGTGTCGCAATAAAACCTTGCCTTTATTCTCAACTCCCCAGAGTTTATATTGTGACATTAAATAGAACAGAATGAACAGGGAGCAGACTCCATCAAGTAGAGGAACTGAAACCGGACACAGCAAAGATTCTGCAGAAAGTACGAGACACGGTAACAAAGGTACTTGTACCTGAAAAAAAAAAAGCAATAAATACGAGGTTTCCTTTAAGGCAGACGTTGATTACTTTGGGAAAAATGGTACATACCACACGCCTCTATTCATAAATGTCAAACCTATTTGCGATGTACATTACAATCTCCTCGGGAGTCATAAGCTTCTCTCCATCGGCATCTGGGATCTCGAACCCTGAGAACAGTTTGGAACCATCTCTTAGTGCAAGCTTCAAGTGAACGGTCCACAGGCACGACTCCGTAACAACTGCAAACTAACCAAACTCGTCTTCCATAGCAATTATAATCTCCACCTGGTCCAAGCTGTCCAGCCCCAGATCTTTCATGAAATGAGAAGTCACTTTCAGCTGCAGATGAAGGCAATCATTTCAGTCGTGTATGGCATATACCATTGTACTCATAAGTTCAAAGTTCTCACACCCTGGCACAAGTAAAAAAAAAAAAAGACAGAATCTTTCCAAAATATTTAGGTTGACGAGGTTCTTAATCTTCTCTGTTGGTAAAGCAGCGTTCTTCTGGTATCTCGAATACAAAACCCATCCATCCCCAACCACTAATTACGAGTGGAAAAAAGCTTTTCAAATTTTAGGAAAAAAAAAAATGGCAGAAAGATTGCCAGGGTGTGTAAACTTGAGAACAATCGTACAATACAAGTGTTCCTTCAAATCTAATTCTAATCAAATGTGTGTGTGTGTGTGTGTGTGTGTGTGTGTGTTTCTCACATTCTCTGGGTCAACCTTGTCATATAGTTTAAGGACATAGAGAACTCGGTCTTCGATGCTCTCTAGAGTGAAGTTTGGAGCACCGCCGTAGTTCCTAAACACATGGGCCGATGAGTCTGAAACCTGTAGACATGCAAATGCAGATACACCAAATAGTAAAGGATTAGAATGGTGAGACAGGCGGAATAAATTGAGTTATCTACGGTAACAAACTATTCAAAATCCTTTAAGACCATGGTTTTAAAATGGACACATTTTTCAAATGCACACTTTTCAGAGAAATTATTAGTGGTGACCATTTTTTTTTTAACAGAGAAAGCGTTTATCTAAAAACAACATGGTTTTCATCTTGGTAAAACAGTGCACCTCATATAACCTCTAACCACACAGGTTATATAGCAGGTTATATATATCATTAAACGCAAAGTTGTTTTTTTTTTCAAATTCCAATTTAAACTTTAACCTACAGTTAGCCTCAGACGTCCAAGTTATCAAACCATGGACATGCAGTAATGCACTGGCAGACAACACGTCATCAAACGTTATGTGCCCCTTAGCCATGGCCTGACGTGGATCTCCCAAAAATTGGGATTTACAAGGACCGTAGGCTCTGTGATTGGTCCGTGTAGTAGTTGAGGATTTCTGGATTGTGTCAGGGGAGTTCCGTCTTCTCCACATGCATGGCAATTTCCCCAATTGCAGTTTAAGTGATTTTAGTCCAGTTACGCCGGAAGGAATGCTGCATGTAGAGCCTACTTTCAGATTTAGATCAATGTGGGGGCTCCAACATGTAGGTGCTACAACATTATATCTCAACTTCTGTGACTGTTCTTCTTGCCAATTTTGGGGACATTTCCTTGCACCGAAATGACATGGGTTTGGTTGTTTGACATGTCAGTCAAACAGCCTTATCAGTGGGTCTTTGGCCCAAGAAAGCACTGGCTGACTACTGGGTAGTCATAGGATATAAATTCTGTGCCTTGCTCTGTGGACTTTTGCTTAGTTTACTTCTTTATTTTCTGTCGTGGATCTGTTTAAATCGCTCTATCTGAAAGAACAGTCGCACAGATGGTTCCATTTCTGCTGTTCGTCGATCATTCTTACAGGGATTTGGACTTTTTTTGTCGTATCCATTGGATGGCGCTCGTATATGTAGGACGCCACTCTAGAAATGCTCTGCTAACAAATCAACCTTTTTGTGTAGTTACAATTTTCCCATGTAGGAGTTGCATAGGGGTCTATATTTATGCAATTGGTACACTGTAGGCTCTGCATTGTCTCAATGCGAAAGTATTAAACCCAATTGGTTCTTCTGCACAGTCTGCACTGCATTAAGCGCCTTTATATTAGTGATTCATAAATGCTGACGGTTTGAATCTCTTTTGTAGATCTGATTAGTTCGCTGATATAGGTACTACGCTGAGGAACACATGGTTGTATTTTTGCACTTTCGAACCTTTGAGAAAACCAAGCAGACCAGATGGATTGATACTGTCACAATGTTTAGCAGAATGTCATGGATGGCTGCCGATGAAGTCTCCTACCGATGCTTTATTCTCACTGGACTGTACCATTAGTGTAGGATGAACTAACAGAAAGTACACAGCCTCAATTTTATAATGATTTTCATAACTCAGCATGCTCAGAAAACCACTTTTCGGTACTATTTTTATGTACATGTTAATAAATCTTAATTTTTAATCATTCTTTTCAAATACTTCACATAATTGCAATTAAACATTTACTCAATCACTTAATTTATTATTTTTGTAATTATTAGTAATTGTAAAACAGTGAAGCCACTTTCTGCACAAGTTCAGCCCCTCACGAACGATACAATCCACTAAACCACCTGCAGCCAGAGTAAAAAAAAAACAAGATAAATACTCGTTTTTAAAAATTACTTTTCAGTCGCTAATAACTAATAGCAAACCTAAATTACGTATAACAACCAAAAAAGATAATTTATTTTAAAATACATAAAAGTTGTTTTTGTTTTCTAGCTTTTTTCTTGTTCCAGATAATCAGAATGTTGCAATTGAAGAGCGTAACACGGAACCACTGTCCTTGTGTTCTTTCAGATAAGTTACTTGTTTGGGAAAGACACCGGTAGGTCACTGGGTGCTCCAGCACTACCAGGCCACAGAAGCAATGTGTCCCTCCGCTAAAAACTCACCCGCACTCGGTCGGTCCACCTTGGCCGCTGGTTGCAGGAGATAACAGAAAAGGAACGCGTGGCTCTCAAAAGTACGCTGCTCTGATTTAACCTTGCAGAGGTGCAAGCAATAGAGCGTAAACAGTGTGCAAGAGCACGGGACGCCATGTCTGCGATGTTCTATCCCACAATTCACCACGAAAATCTAGAGCCAATTTGATTTGCGCATGCGCTCTTTGTCAGATCCCACGGAATCAAGAGCAGTTTTCCGTAAAAATCGGTTCTTATGAACTGTTTTATTTTACATCTGAACGCGTTGATACCTAAAAGATCAGACTCAAATCAGATACCATAAAAGATCAAGTTCAAAAATTTGAACTAAATATATTTTCTTTAAAAAATGGATACAATTAACTTAACTCTGCTTTGGCATCATCAAATAATTTCTTTCAATTTCATTTTAGTTGACAAAATTGCTTTTAGTTGTTAAATGGATAATACGGGCTTTTATTTTCAGAGTAGATTCTTAATTTCATCAATTTAAAACGCACACAAAATTAAAAATAAAACCATTACTATCACCCCCTGGCTTCTTTTTGTTTCATACTTCTATAGTTGTAACACTTTCTTCATTTTTCACATTTTAAGTCTTACGCAAATTCAAAATAAAACAATAATAAAGCAAAAGGTTAACTTTTATTTTGAAATGGATAATTTCTTCCGGTTTCCCTATGCGCCCAGTTGTTGTCGGTATTGGTAATAATTTTGAAGTCAATGCATTTTAAAGAATTTTCATTTATTTATGCTGATAACAGAACGCAATTTTTGTTTAAAACACAGTGTGCTATGAAGTTCACTCGTTGAAGTTCAGACGATTTACTCTAGGAAAAAAACAAACCTGTACCACAGTGATTCACGTGGTTATATTTGCAATATGCTCCACATTTCATTCCTATCAATAAGAAACAGAGCATAACACACCATCAATGGGTAAGTGTTGCATCAGTTTTATTAGTTGTAGTCATGTTACATGTCTTTATATGTCTAATATTTAGTTTTATGGTGTTATTTAATGTAACATATCCTAGTTTTTTAATTTGCAGGGACAGCATGGAGCCTGCAAGCCTGGAAAACTTGTCTGTTGTGTACCACAGTTCAAACTACATAGTTATCAATAAACACTGGGACATCCGTATTGACAGCAAAATGTGGTACGAGAAACAGACTGTTCAAAGTCAACTGAAGCATCACTTCCCAGAGCTAGCAGATCCTGGCACGTACTACGGGTTTAGGTCTTTTTATTCACATGTTTGTAGCTTTGCATCAAGCTTATTCCTCCTTTAAGACTGATGTATTCTTTTGTGATGCCTCTTTTTCCCAAAGGTTTTGCCATCAGCTGGATTTCTCAACCAGTGGTGCTTTGTGTGTAGCACTGAACAAGGCATCTGCAGGACAAGCATACCGTTGTTTCAAAGACAGACGGGTTACCAAGGCTTATCTAGCACTGGTAATGTGATACTCAAGCTTACAATAAACATTATGATGACTACAAAAGAGATTAGTTTGGTCTTGAGAGAAAGAATGTTATTGCACATAAAGATCTAAGCATTTGAAGCATTTTCAAGAAGTTTAAAAAGACCAACACAGTGGAAAACAAGGCAGGAAGTGAAAGATTATAAAAACCTTGCAACAGCTAAGACATTAGTGAAATTCAGGAATTGATATCTCAATGATGACAGTCACTTACGCCCATCACACGAATGCACTGAGAGATTCTGAGGATCACCTCCAAGCTAACTTGACCTTTTTGGCCATAGAGATGTTGTCTATGGTTGATGAACACAGTTCCAACAGATAAACATGGTGGTAGGAGTATGGTGCTGTGGGGATGTTTCACCGAATTTGGGAGTTTGAATCTCATCCTGGTTACATGAAACATGTAAAAGGAAGAAGTTTCAAGTTATCAAGCTAAAGGTGTTCACTATTGACTATAACATCCGTAAACTGGTCAATTATTTTGTCTTCAAATGTATGTTGTTTGCAGGTGCGTGGGGTAGTGACTGAGGAGAAATTGACTTTGGAATTTGCGATCGGCAAAAACACCACAGAGGGCAAGACGCATATGATGTGCATTGAAGGAACAGATGGTAAGAATTGCCCTGAATTTTCGAAACTGGAATAATATTGTTGTATAACTTCCTGTATGCGGCAGGTTGTGAGAATCCCAAGCCCAGCCAAACGGAGCTGAGGGTTTTGGACTATGGGGAGTACGATGGAGACCCAGTTACGAAAGTGCTTCTGCAGCCTTTAACCGGTATAAATCATAATAACATTTGGAATTTCAAAGCCATTTCAAACTCTTCAAGTTATATGGGGTTGTCTTTACCCAATAAAGTTCTAATTCTCCCCAAATGTTGTAGGCCGGACACACCAGCTCCGAGTGCATTGCAGTGCTATTGGTCACCCCATTGTGGGAGATTATACCTACAGCCTGCATGCAGACAGCGCTCCCTATCGCATGATGCTTCACGCCTACTTCCTACACATTCCACTGGAGCAGGAGCCCATCCATGTCACAACACCAGATCCATTTGTGCACAGCCTCGACTCCAAGTGGGCACCACAAAGATGTGTGAACAATCTGGATGTTTTATTGGCGAATATTTTAATAAAACCTCAATCTGAGATCCAAGAAACACCAAAGGACGACTGCAGGAAGAGCAGCCCGGTGGAGACCGAGGAGCAGCTGGCACAGTGTCGGCAGTGGCTATCACAGTGGAATCTGGACTGAGAAGCAAGTACGGCATTTACCAATACTCTACTCAAGCTCAACAATGAAGATGTAGATGCTTTTTAAAATGATTTTTTTAAATTTAATTTAAAGGTTTAGCTGAGGAAATATCTAAATTCTTACCATTTCTACCTCAGTGCATCAGTTTTAGAAATACAGACTTTAGTTCCCATTTATTGGCAAAGCAAACTGGCATCTTTCTAACTTGAGACCAACTTTCTTTTTACCCCCAGCATTGACCCAAACGCTTCAGAAGCGCAATGGTTCGTTTAGATTTCAATCCATTTTTTTTATTTATTTTGCCTTTGTTTACCATGGACAGGACAGTATTACTAAGAGAACAAAAACTTCCATTTTTCTTACATTTTCGGAGCACTGTTGCTACATTTTTTGACTGATATGTAAAGCTTTGCTGACCATCTTGCGGCCCTCACCGTTTTGCGTAAATAAATTATTCCCTTTCTCAGATTTTGAGACATTTATCTTCCATGGGGAGTCATTGTTGACAGCATGAAATGGAAAACCCTTTTATTGCTGGAAATCTGCTAAATGAATTATAAGTTTGTAGTCTTTTGTAGAGTATGATTCGGGTGTACTCATTCATGCAACATGGGCTTTAAAAAAATCTTGTTTGTAATCAATGGGCCACATTTGTAGTATAGAATCTTATCAAAAATGTTGATTCTGAAAGGAAACTAAAGGTTTTCTGATGTATTGGGGTGTATCAATAGATTAGCTTAATGCCTTCTACTGCTGGCAATAGCTCATCAAGATGTTTGACCATAAATAAGATGCTAAAATGGTCTTAGAGTGCTTTTCTTTTTTTATAAAAAGCAATGAATAACATGTTTTATTTTTCTAGGCGAGCAAAACAGTTGCAGAAATGGTACAGTTAATAAATAAATGAACTTCAGCTTAAACCAAATTTTTCAAAGTGTTGCAGCATAACATAAAAAAAACATTTTCCGACATGAAAAGCAGAGGTAATGTTTTTTAAATTCATTTTTTCTATTGATTATAAGCTAACAAATAGATCTGCTCACACAATTGAAATAATGATAGCATTTCTGTGCTGTTCAAGGTGGATGTCTAGGAATAATCAGTCCATATTAGCTCCTTTGGTCCCGGAACGTAAGTGAATGAGACACAGGCTTCAGTTCAGCTCTAGATCTGGCTTAGGGGAAGAAATTTCTGGTAGTAGCTCTTGGTGACGTCAATCATCAGTTCTTGTGTGCATTCAGGGAGCTCTCCAGAAAATAACCCTCAAAGACACAACACAAACGCAGATTAGTCATGTGCAGTCAATCCTTACAAAAACAAGCTTTGATAAGTTTAAAACATTCTGCCCACGTGATCTAAAGTGAGGATTAAAATACATGGCATTGCCACATTTACCAAGCAGTGCATTTATTATTACACACACCTTTGCAGAGAATTAGCTCCTCCAACGTTTTCCAGTTGTTTTTTTTTAGTACAAAAAAAAAGTGTGTTGTCGGTATAAGAAAAAAAAAAAATCAAAGCGCATCCACTCAAACCCTGATGTGATTTTTTGACTATTCAGCACTGCGTGTCTGTTCGGCATGTAATCCTATACATTCTGTGAGCCACGTTAGCAGAGTAAATAGCAACACAGTCCTCGCTTTGGCCGCCACTACACTTGCTGTTAGTAAACACGGCTGCCAAATGACGTTCCCTGAAGGTCTGTCTACTGAGACTAGTGGAAACACAAAGGGGCACAGTGGTGAGTACAGCTAAGCAAGGTCTTGAGGCCTCTACACACATACATCAGAATTTTCAGTCTGAAGTTTAGAGCGAGAATGTGCCTCGATCGAAAACGATGGGCGCTAACAGGAGCTCACACTTCTGACTGAACGATTTAAAATCGACTGCACCCTATCTTTCGATTCTCACATCAATAATATCACCCGGTCTGCTTACTTTCATCTACGCAACATCAACCGTCTCCGCCCCTCTCTTACCCCTCACGCCACTGCTGTTCTTGTCCATAGCCTCGTCACATCTCGTTTAGATTACTGCAACTCCCTTCTCTTTGGTCTCACTAATAAATCCCTCGGTAAGCTTCAGTTGGTCCAGAACTCAGCTGCCCGTATCATCACCAGAACCCCCTCTTCTCATCACATCACCCCTGTCCTGCAGCAGCTTCACTGGTTACCAGTTAATTTTCGAATTGATTTTAAAATTTTGATTTTAACTTTCAAAGCCATCCACAATCTCGCCCCTCCATATTTGTCTGCCCTCATCCACATTGCTGCTCCCTCTCGCACCCTGAGATCTTCCTCTTCCCTTCACTTGTCTGTTCCCTCTGCTTGGCTGTCGTCAATGGGCAATAGAGCATTCAGCCGCTCTGCTCCCCAGCTTTGGAACTCACTACCACCTGCCATCAGAAACATTGACTCTCTCACTTTATTCAAATCGAAACTCAAAACCCACCTATTTAAGATGGCTTTTAATGTTTAATCTGTTCCTGCACTATTGTTGTGTATTTTAATATTATTTTTCTTAGTATCTTATTGTTCTTGTTTCATTGTACGGTGTCCTTGAGTTGCCAGAAAGGCGCCTTTAAATAAAATGTATTATTATTATTATTATTATTAAAATCGGATCCGTTTTTTGAAGAACAACCAATGAAAGCTCTTGTAATGACGTGATTAGGACATAAAAGAGCCACTCGGTGGTGCTCATCCTGCATTTTCATAGCGACTTTGCACAGGAAAGAGAAGAACTGGAAGAAGACGACGACAACAACAGAGAAGAAATAAAAAATCCTGGATGCCGCGCAGTTTTATGTTGGTTTATGATAAATGTTGGTGGCTGATCACAACATGATCACAAAGATGTTCAGCCATTAACTAAAATAACATCTTTAGGTGCTCACCTGGGCAACCAGAAAACACTGTAAAGGGAGGAACCACAGTCTCCGGAGGAAGAACAGTATTATCAAGAATCTTACAGCAGTCCTTCAAAACACAGCGTCGACCCTTAAAGTGAAGCAAATACAAATATTAGAAAACGTATTTTTACCTGTTAAAAGCTCACATCCTTGCATAAAAAGCAGTTTTTGTTTAGGGGTCACTTACAATCACACAGTTCTTGCCGATGTGTACATACGATCCGATCTGTGCAGCATTGATCACACAATCCTCCTCGATGAACACATGGTCACCAATGTGCAAGGGGAAGAAAGCCACCCTAGAGGCAAGAAGTTGGAGGCAATTCACTTTAAATGCATTCTGCTGTAATTCACTCGGAAGCATTTCTTACCCTTTACTGAATTTCTTGAATGGAGGTCTGATCACACTACGACTTTTAACGACACAGTGTCGTCCAACGCGGACATTGGCGAGATCTCCTCTGATGATGCAGTCATTCATCACAATAGTCTGAAATGGATTCGGAGGTTAACAAGAGGGCTTTTCACACTCGAAATTGTTAACCCTGGGTAATCCTAAACCCCTGATAAGCGAAAACCTGGGTTATCACGTTTCACACTGCTTATACTAAACCTAGGGTTACTCCTGGGTATTAACAGACGTTACACATTCCTAAACCCTGGGTTAATGGTCTTATTTGCATACTTGGGGTGTCACTCTACCTGATTGGACGTACAGCAGGCAAAAATTACCAACTTTTAAAAAACATCCTGCATTTTTCATCAGCTGTTTTAAGTCTCATTTGTACAGTAACGTCATTGTTTACAGTCGCACAATGTCTGAAATTAAGAGCCGCTCCCAGAAGTGCTTTTCTTGTTTGTGGCTAGATGTAATCCTCTCTGATTTCTGATTGGTCGTCTATTGCCAAAGTGTTTAGCAACAAACTTAGCACCGCAATTGTGGCGCTAACCCTGGTTCAAAGCAGGGTGTCAGAAGTGGTGTTTAGAATGCTGATAACCTGGGCTAAGCACTAAGCCCTAAGTGGAGGTAGGCTGACTAATCAATCGAGCTGTGTGTATGATTATAGTTTGCGACTCTATAACCCTGACTTTGATTTGAAGGAAATTCTCCTGTGCAGCGCATGCTCTGATTCTGCACATGCGCACTACAACATGCTTCACATCTGCAAATGCATTGTGTCCCCGCATTACTGTCTGCATTGAGGACTACTTGTCTGAACCAGATGTCCCCTATCCATCTTTTAATAAGGTAATATTAATGTTTAATGCTTATTTGTTAATTAATGTGTATTTTTGAATCGTAACATTATTAATTTTGACTGGTTGCAGACAAAAAAACTTACTAAGAATAAACTTCTGTGCATTTGTAGCCTAAGAATAATTAAAACATTGCAAACTGGGTACTTTAGCAGTATTGGTAGACATTGCATCAAGGAGAACCCACCCACTTAGCCTCTGGGATTGTGTACCGTGATGATGCCCATCTAGAGACATGTCTCACCTACTTCTCTCTCAGAGAGATTCTGTGTTTATTAGTCTTTGAATTGCACAGACTTTTTTTTTTATTTAATTCTAAATCTATATTATAAAACGTTTCGTTTTACATTATACAAGTGCACTGATAGAAGTCGGTAGTTCATTTTGCATCAATTCTTAACAGAATACTTAACAAAAATAACGGCTTAGGCCACACGAGAAAACCCCACATCTTTATTAACAAATGGAATAGAATAAATGACAGAGAACTCACTTTTCCATTGAGGACGATGTTTTGGCTGCCACAGAGCACTGACTGTCGGCTGACTTTGTTCCCCGATGCCTAAAGAGTTGAGGTCAAAAGAGAACATGCAACATCACATGACAGCCCAGCAACACCAGTTCATGCCCATGGTAACAGCAGTTATTAAAAACCATTTTTTGAGCCACTAAAACAATTTAAACGATTAATCATATATTTATAAAGTTAATCATATTAACAAACCGTCTCGATGTATTCCGCCTTATTGTATAATATTTCGCACAGTTCCATTTCAGCACAATTGTTATGTTGTTGTGGCGCCTCCTATTTTCACGCTGCTGTCAACCGCTCCCTCTCTGTTTCCGCTTCCGGTTATTTTCCAAGTCATTACTTGTAGATCACCGATCACGACAACATGAGCGATTTGTTTGCAATTTCAAAACAACTTGTACAGGTGGAAAAATTTTGGTGTATTTTTAGTGATATGATATATAATGATTCTAATTTTATTACTTATTTTGGATGTAAACGTGCCCCTTTTTATTTAATTACATAATAACTAAACCATGCCAACTTAACGCGACCGATGCGCTGAACGTCATATCATCCATCGAGATTTGCTAAATATTGTTTTATCCTTGATCACCCCACGATTTATTGAATTAATAATATATATCAAGCGATATGTTGATTCCATTACATCTTGCACCAATAACAATGCGGTTAAAAGTCTTAAATTATTCAAGCTTTACCATATCTTTTAATTGTTACTGATTTTTACTTTTTATTTATATAGCTTTTTTCCACCCTCTGGCTTTGTTTTATGCTGTTCTTTTTTCATACTTCTTGTAAGAGAATTTGCTTGTATTTGCATTCTGATGTATGATATATATGATGTATATAGTGTTACAGTATATTTTTAAGAACGTTTGATATAGAATACCCATATATAAATTGATTTACTAACTAAACAAGTCGTGTGAATTGAGTTTTTGTACCTCTCAAAACGCTTTAGTGACCACGTGATGGCGCTGGTGAAATATTTTACAGTTATCTTGACTACTCGCCAAGTTTCATTTAACCTCATGAAATTACCTCTGTTCTGTGCTCGTGGCCTTCAAAACCTCCCTTAGAGTTAAATGTGGTTTATATGTGCTACAAAGCTCCCTTTGCAAAGTGTTTGTATGAAGTTATCAATGTACTTTGGATTGTGGATTTGACTCTGCATTGTTGGTATTTGACATGACAGGAATTTTATTACTTTGACTAAATATTCTCTGACAAGCTCTCAAAGCTGGATGCCGCTTTAATCCCCTCTAGGATCTCATCAGTCAGTTTGAAATTGTTCTGTAGTTATGATCCGACAATAGCACAGATCAGTTTCCACTTTGTCATATCAAAGGTCACCTTCACGACTGAAGTGATTTTGTACACACTCATCTTCTCGAGAAGGAAAATAAACAAGATGCTGTTGCCCATATTCATATTCGACTGATAGAACACACAAAAAGTGATTTGTGAGGAATTTCCTGATTTAGTCTTGATAGAAGTTTAATCCAAGCTGCAGAGATGCCTTTACCTCTGTGTTTTTCAATGGAATTTTTATGTTCACGCTGTCAGGAATTCTGTTTTCATCACCAAATGTGGTATGTTTCAGCCTCCACCAGAGATGTTTGTCATGGCTCTCTGGGTAACATAAACTATTTTCATTCTTTTCTAAGTCTTGCTTCTCATAGCAGTCAAATTCTCATCGCTGGCTGAGCTAAAAATAGTTGCAGGGGTCATAGTGTCTCGAGAATGTGCTTTTAAGCAGTGTGTGTGGGTGTGTGCGTGAGTGAGTGAGTGTATAGAGTCTTGGAATCATCACACACAGTCATCTGTGGTTAGGTCAGGGGTTCAGGACAGCTTTATGTAATATACACAGATTCATGTTCATGGCCAATGGACACGGTTGAGCCTCATGTTAGTTGAAATGAAAACTGGAAATAATTGAGAAATTCGTATTTTTGTCTGTTTTTCGTGTTGCTCGGGTTATGTGTGTATGCTTCATGTTTCGTTAATGTTTTCATAGTACTTAGTCTCTTTTTCCTTAAAAATGCGGCCCATTCTTAATCTCCCTCATCACTTTTTATGTTAACTCCTTCTACATTGTGGCGCTGCTGGGTTATCTCCATCTGCCTCATCTTCAATAATTAAAAGAATAATTCATGCCCATCTTCAGTCAGACCTATGGTTCACACCCCCCTAATTCTCCATGATCAGGTCCTGGCATCTTGGTTCTGTGTTCTCTTCTACTTTGTGTCTCTGCTAAGTTATCTTTATCTGCTTCATCTCCAGCAATTAAAAGGATAATTCATGCCCCTCCTCAGTTGTCAGATTTACGGTTCACACCCCCCTGACTCTCCATGATCAGGTCCTGGCATCTTGGTTCTCCTGTGCTCTCTTCTACATTGTGTCCTGGCTGGGTTATATCCATCCGTTATAGTCTGCTCTATAGTTTTCTGCAGGACTGAGTGTCCTGTCCTTGCTCTGCTGGCCTGATTTTGCAGACGCCGATGGCTAAGCCTTTTTCTGCAGACGTTCCAACAGCCCTCCTGGGTCAAACTTAGCCACGAGCACCATCACTCTTTCCAAACCTCTTCTGCTGAGAGGACGATGTGTTCTCATTTCCAAATGAATGACAAATACTTTTGAAGGTTCTGCAGATTTCATCAGGTCGTTGTCCTGTATTTGTTGCGGTATCGTTTGATTCACCAGGGACAGAACTTTGGCTCTACAAAAAAAAGCGAATTAAAATGAACACTATGTTCATCTTTTTCTTCCATCTAGGTCTTCCTTTCACTGCATCAAAGACATATCACAAATGTAATTAATGGCTTTGAATTTATACTAAATTGGTACTGATGGGGCTAAGTGTACCAAGAAAATAACCCCCACACCATTACACCATCACCACCACCAGCCTAAACTGTTGATACAAGGCAGGATGGATCCATGCTTTAATGTTATTGGCACCAAATTCTGATTCTATAATCAGAATTAAAGACTCATCACATTTGTCAATGTCTAAGACCAACCCTTATTAGTTCTATATTTAAGATGGCCGACAGCTTAAGGAAGTTATGCAACCAAGGCAACCCATCCTGTGTCCTGATGTTCGATCAGTTAACTGTTAAGCCTTTGCATCCGAATTAAATGCTTTGTAATTTGGTCATTTGTAATTCATATTTCCACTCTTCACGATTCTTTGCCTCATTGATGACGTATTTTTCTTTAGGTGAGTTCATGAATATCTTTATTAGTTTCTGCAAAAACGGATGTCAGACGGAATTCTGTGACTCGAGGATATAACACAAAAAGTGATGATGGAGATTGACCAGATTTGAGTTGGTAACTTGAAAACAAGAGAGCACAGGAGAACCAAGATGCCATGAATCGATCGTGGAGAGTCAGGGGGGTGGAAACCATAGGTCTAGGCATGAATGATCCTTTTAACTGTTGGAGATGGATTGGAAGTGTGCTCTGATTGGTTGACGGATTCATCTGGGTTGTGTGTGTTGGCGTTTATATCTGTATTCAAGTTAAGAACGGATTTCAGCCAGAATTATGAGACTCAATGATGTCATTCTCCTCTGGCTTGGCCTTTTCAGACTGTAGAGGTGGTTTTTCATGACAGCAGTTTCAGAAATACTCAGACACCGAAAACCATACTAGGTTCAAAGCGCCTTTCTTCCCCATTGTGATGCTCGGTTTGATTTGCAGCAGATCGTCTCAACCATGTCTACAAGCCTTAATGCATTGAGTTCCTGCCATGTGATTATCTGTTTAGTAATTTGCATTAACGAGCAGTTGTACAGGTGTACCTAATAAAGTGGCCGGTTAGTTTAGCTTGTATATGTAGCTGTTATTCTTTATCTTAGAAACAAACCCATCTTTAAATGTTTGGAGTGATCATTTCAAGCTCAAATTCTGCAAGGACTAATACTCCCTTCTCCCACTGTAAGTTTTTTTTACATTATAATTCGAGGAATCTCAGGCAGTCTGCAGTTGTTATTCAAGCTTCTTGATTTGGGATGTGATTTCTGATGCCGAAGGCATTCCAGGTGTTTCATTTTGTGATCTAACACTGTTGCGTAACATTTCAATCGAGTCCTGTACTGGTCCCTGTGCTGCCCTAATGCCACCTTGAGCAACAATCAAGCAGATAATTCCTTTACAGGAGTTTTAATCTGATGCACAGATTTCATTTGATGTTGACGGACGATGCCACCTGCATTTTGAACATCTCTGCGCTTAGTTTTGGGTTGTCTCTTCTGAAACAGTTGCAGTGTTTGGGGAGAATGTCATACCAAATTCAGATGTCAATCTGTGGAGAACATAAAGGTCACTTTCCTCCACCGTTGCCTCCTTCAAACAGCGGGAGAGTGCAGAGCTCTTTCTTGCATGCACGTTGTGAGGAGCCGATCATGACCACAGACTGGGGGATTCCTTTGGTCATTGCTCTTTTGTTGCTGGGACTCGTCTATGCTTTCCTCTACCTTCCGGCCATCACACAGAGAGCTCTCCTGGAACAGGCGATTAGAAACCAGAGCTTGGACCTATCAAAACTGGACTGAGGAGATGCATGCTGCAGATCTGCAGAAAGTCACCTTGAATTCTACCAAAGCTGGATTTCTTAGATCATCAGAGCCAATAACACGGAAAGCTCCTGTGTTGAATGATCAATCATGCTGCTAGACGAGTAAGATGAGAAGGTCCTTGTGGCTTCTGTCCAATAATCAAAGGAGCGGAATTACTCATGCAGAAGCCATCGATGCTGCCCTGGAAAAATCATTATAATATTAGAGCTTTAAGTATTCGGTGTAAATCCCTGCACGGTCAAATCAGCACTGAGCTAATCGATTGGGCTTGAGGAAGGTGGGCGACTCAGTAGAAACCAGTGGGATTCAGTTGTAAACTCTGCTTTTCCTACTTAACCATTACAGTTTAACATCGTATCACTGAATCAGCACAGGATGTTGTTTATTACGCCACCGTGCATCTGAGATGAACCCAGTTGTATTGAAAGATTTACATTCTTTGATTATCTGATCATTCTGTGATTTGACCCCTCCTTTTGAGCCAGACCCGTGTATAAGATACAAAGAAAGAATTCTTTTGTGACCAGTGTCGTTCCTATTAAAGAACTATGCTTGATGATATCGCAAGATCTCCTCGTTCTCCTTTCTACGTTTTCAACTCCAGCGAGACGGACGCATGAGGATAATGGAAATGCTTTTAAGAGTGGTCTGTATTAACGCATAGAAGTCTGGGGTTTCTATAGAATTCCCTTTTTCCAGTTTATTGTGACAACAGTTGAAATTGTACATAAATTCTGAGCAAGAATCAATTAACAATTTTTATGTTTCAGAACAAAAATAAATTCTTGAGACAAAATAATATATATATATATATATATATATATAAAAACCTCTTGCTTAACCGTATACACAGTTCTGTGCCAGACTCCTGAATAGCCAAGCCATGTCACAGGTCTTGTACTTCCAAGGGTTATCCCATCTTTTCACCACTAGATTTGGAGTCTTTAAAATGAAACTAAAAGACACATATCATAGCTAGTAACCTTTTTGCAGCTTACACAATATGTTTTAAATAAACATTAAACAATAGGTGGGTTGCGTCACTTAGAACTGTTGCTAATATAATAGCCAGAGAAAATGTCTGTCAAAAACGTGTTTTAAGGTCAAAGGTTTGTTGCTTGATGGTGTACACACATATAGTTGCATCACACATATATTTGAATATAGTCTGTGATTAAACTGTTTATTTTTTTTATTTATTTATTTATTTTTTATGAAGCACGCTGGATAAAGGTTTAATGTTTTTATGAGTGGTCCTTGTAGCCTGATGTAGTGGTCAAGGCGTTACAGTAGCCTATAAACTGTGAAAATAGTGTCGTAAGAATCAAGAATAAGAAGTTCATATAATAAATCATATAATATTGTTTCATATTTTGCGTTTCACAAAACTCGAATCCTTTTTTTTCAAGCAAATTATTGATTCATTTAACATCCAGCAGCATTTGTTTATGCTCGGCTCATCTTATAGCGGCAAGGCTTCAGCGGATTCCTGGGATCACTCTGCCTTATAATGGGGGGTAAGCTGATTTAATCAGCGGCTTTCAATAAAATGGAGATGTATTTGTGTTATTGTATTCGACGGGAGTGCCCTATCATCAGATTAATGCTTAATCTCTGTGTTTTTGAGTCTGGCTGTGGATATGGCTCGGAGGGGTGGAGACATCTGTAGCTTATAAATCACTTGTTTGTGTACATTCTTAAAATGTGTATAAAATGTAGATGTATTTGATAAATTATGACTCGGATAAAATGTAGAAATGAACCTCAAATGCCTAAAGGTGAAGTCGCATATAGTTTTTATATAGTATTTTTTAAATATTTGTTCATTGTTTATTTATTTTAATTACTTTTTTATTTATTTATTTTATTTATATATTTTAATATGTATTATTGTTTTAATATATGTATATTTTTATGTGTTATTTAACTAATTTACTAATTTTATTTTTATTATAATGTTTTGGTATTTGGGAGGGGGGGCACTGAGGCCTGAAATGAACTAAAATCTTACTAAAAACTAGATTAGCTTAAATACGGCGGACGTTTATTTTCCCCGACGGTAGGTACACATAGAAATCTATACAAATCTATGGTAGGCACACAGTAAACACTAAAGATCCTAATGTTTAGATAGGACCATGTTTTATTTAATGAAAAACAAGATAACAATATTATATTTAATATATAAATAAATATAAATAAACCATAACTTTCCTGCTAATCATTCTATGGTGACTGCACATTTTACTGTGGTAAATCACACGAGACTGCATCGTCCGGTCATGTAAAACTGTTTAATACACTACTGTTCTCGATATGCATCTAATGCTTTCCACTCTGGGGTGGTGAGGTACTTATCTTCTCTAGTAAGTTTTGGAGAGAGGTTGGGTTAACCTCTGCAACCATTCTGGCTCTTATGCAGAAAAGATGCCCTAAATGTGTGTTCATGTGGGTTAATGCTCCAAGACAGAGCCATTAAAGTTTTACCATGACGGGGATGTTTTATTGAGCAGCTTCTAAGGACTGGGAGATGCATAGTCGTGCGGTAAATCCAGATCTCACTCATTTGTATGTAAATGTTCTTTTCTGTGACAAAATATTTTGTAAATGTACTATAACGCAATTCACTTTTTCATCCCATGCAACACTCCAATCATTTCACTCTAATGATTACAGGAGAAGGAATGACGGAAATGAAGCACAATGAAGCACAATGTTTTAGAAAAGAATCCACGTGTCCTCTGAGGATCTTTGCTCTTCTGCAGAACAAAAGGAACTCTTTCTGACGGTGCATCATTCAATCTCCATGGCAGGGTTCCAGTTTCATAAGAGTGTACCAGTGTGCGCAGCCCCTTGGGATGAGCCAAAAGGATGCTGTACTGGAGTTGAGAGCAGACCGATTACATGATGGACCTGCCCTGCTTCCTACCATGGTCCTCCCCTCCCCCCACCAGAGTCAAATGGAAAGAGAAGGTCTGGTTATTTCTGTGATGTCTGTCCATGAATTGTTAATGCCTTTGAATTGGCTGACTGCACTTTGCTGAGCCTGAGCTGGTTAATTAGACCTAAGGGATGAAGCAAGACAGAACTAAACTGACAAAGAAAAGTGGCATGATCTACCCACGGCACGGTGTATACACAGCCAGATCAGATCAGGAAATAAATTGAACGTCTTTGATTATATACCTGTCTTCTCTCATTTAATATTGGTCACAAATGTATAGGTAAAAAAGCAGTTTATTTGATAAAAAAAGACAGAAATAAATGTGAATACGTTAGGCTGCATGGTAACAAAGAAGCCCCTCAAGGCTCTGGCATCGTGGACTTCTGGTCCTGAACACTTGAGACATACATGCTCTAAATATTTTAGTGCCGTGAAAACTAATGGAATTATGAAAAATGTGAGTATTAAAACACCCACTTCCCCCTGCTGGAGAGTGAATTAACTTGATGTGTGGCTCATAAATGCTTTGTCTTGAGTGGATCAGCTTCTCTTTCCCATTGTTTTTAACGCTAAATGTAAGACTTTTAAAAAATTGTGTGAAATTGCAGAAAACTGTACTAAAACTCACCATTTTTTAGTAATGCACCATTCCTCAAAAAAAAACCCCCAAAGCAATACTGAGTTGACGTTGTCCAAAATTTTCAAATAATTATGTTGGCTTGTAAACAATGTGTATTTTGCTTCAGACAAAAAAAATTACAATTTTCATGATATCTCTGAAAGCCCCCTAACAACCCAACTGTTTACCCTAGCAACCAAATTATTGGTTAAAATTATTTTTTAACTTTGACAAATGATGGCCACATGGGGGTTTGTTATAGTTAAACGCATGTTTGTTATAGTTAAATGCAATATTATATTGTCATTGTTCCCTTCATAGCAACCAAACTGTTCATCCTAGCAACCGATGTTGCATATGCATATCTCAGCCTATGAAAATCATAGAGAAACGGGGGTTGCTTTATGTTACTCATAGTGACATTGGGAAATAAAAAAAAGTTGCAAATCAGAGTTGTGCACAATTTAGAATGATCAATTACCCCGCCTCAAGTGAATGTTTTGTTTTATATAAAACATGCCCCCATCTCTTTTGTAGCTTTTTGCATTGTGGGTGGCAATTTCTGAAGCATAGATTCAAAAACCACCCACTAAATAATTAATTTGAGCTGCACAGTAGCTCCATTGTGATGGATTTTTATTCCGTATCCTCTTCCTTGCAAATGGAATTTAACTTTTCTTGCCAAAAACACACTGGAACTCGGCAAACTCCAATGACAGTCTCAAAGCATGTAGGTTTTTTCTTTTGGCAACCCTAACTCTGCCCTGGATTTCCCTGAGTGCCACCATTTCATGTTTATACGGTTATAAATCTTGACTTTGGGAGGAAGTACCTTCTGAATTTGCAGGTTTCCTTAAACAATCCTCTCAATCTCTGTGTTTGACTGGTAAATTGATATTGGGGTAATATTTTGATGAGTTTACCTCTATCACAGCTGCAATCATGTGAAATGCTGTGGATGACTTCCTCCCAGATCTATTCCCCATAAGGCAGTGCTGCTTTTACACCACATGGTCCACTAACAAAGCACCAGAGATTAAAGAGCTGTCAGCTCGGGGCTTTAATCTCCTAAAGTGGGACCGCTGGGGCACACTGGCACGTCACAGCATATACTCGCTGCCGATGCCTGTTGCCTGAGGGAGGGATGGTTGTGACAGCGTTTTATTCGTGACATTGTAGGTGAGGCTAAAAGAAGAATGATGTCTTTTTGCGTATTAACAATAGACTCACAGGGGTCTGAAGGCTGGAACTGCTGGCTCTGACTGGATGCTTTGAGAATAAAAAACATTTTTGTTCCGTTTGTATAGCAATCTGAGATTATTTCTGATCTAATCCAGCCCCAGACTAGAATTCTGGTTACCTTTCTGACCTGAATAGAAACTGATGAAAACTATTTGGAGGGTTTTTGAATCATCACAGAATCAGAAAATGTTTAAAGAAGAGCATCGCACAGACTGAGAAATACAATATAGTGCATTTTCGGCTGTTTAAACAGATACAAATTAGAAAATTTGTAATAAAAATTCACCAACGTTATTTAGTGCTATGAATTTCTTGAAATTAATTGAAACAAAAAATATAATTACATTTAAAGCAAAAATAACCACCATAATGGGGAACTTAATAGAATAGAATGAAATAAAAAGAACATTATATTTTTAAATTATATTTTTAAAAAGGCAGCACTTCTGCAAGGGACACCCCGCTGCCCTCCACGGTGAGCTAAAAATACATAATTGGTTTGTAGAAACAAATTGTATTTTCTTCTTGCTGTATCATGAATAAAAATATAACAAGTACAACTAATAAAAGTTTAAAATTAATTCAATATTTTCAATTAATACAATTGTATCTTTAACATTTCAACCAAATCTAGCTAAAAAAAATTTAATGGAATCTGAGTGGAGCGATATACGCTGTTTTCCCCACTGTGGCTAGTTGGAGATAAGCCCTCCTCTGCTTCTGATTGGCTGGATTGCGAGCGTCTTTCAATTAGACAACACCTTTTCCTTGGAGTATGAATTCGCGTTAATGTGATCGGCTGATGGTCTTTGATGATTTGTTGCTAGTGGAATGTTTTAAAAGTATATTTTTAACGTAGTTTTGTCTCTAAATATGTATATTTTTAAATGCCAAACCAAAATGTGGCAAATTATGTCAAAGTTTTTACTTTTCACTTGAGGATAGGAAAGATTTTTCCGGCACAACACAAGACAACTAAACACAGACAAAGTTTTAATTAAAGCACTTTTCCAAATTTAAAAATTGACAAAAGAACTTGTAAATTCAGTTTCTAGAGATTTGACATGTCTTGATTTGACATGCTCTCGCTGTGTGTTTCCCATTTGTTAACATATTTAGATGCATGTAAATGAGGCAGAAAGTGGGGTGTGGCTTTTTACTTTTGCATGTGCGCTCATTTTCACGTTGGTTTACAAAAAAAAAAAAAAAAAAAAAAATTGGGACATTTCCAGATTTCTGTGCATGCAATGTTCCTGAGCCTTTGAAACACATGCAAATGTTAGGATGTGAGGTTCCAGTTCTTAAATGCAC
Organism: Danionella cerebrum; assembly: GCA_007224835.1. Classification (NCBI taxonomy): domain Eukaryota; kingdom Metazoa; phylum Chordata; class Actinopteri; order Cypriniformes; family Danionidae; genus Danionella; species Danionella cerebrum. Next base: position 357,503 of record SRMA01025816.1, read on the forward strand.
TCTTCTTTTTTGGATCTTGCACACATGCGCAGAATTCTTAGCATTCTCCAATCTCAAACGTTCCCACATGACGGGAGCATGGAATTTTTAAAAGATGTGCTGAAATAGTGTTTCTTTCACTAGATCTGCAGGAGATAAGTCCAGCTCCTGAAAAACAACCCCTTACCATAATCCTCCACCACAAAAATGAAACAATGCAGTCTGCAGTGCACTTGATGACGTATGGCTTGGTGATTTTTCTGTGAACCACAACTACACAGTAAAATCCTAGAACTCTACTCAGAGTCTATTTGGTCCCACCTTATATAGAGTTAAACCGACTCTGAAGAAGACTTGTTTAAATGAGTCAAAACGGTCTATTTTAACTTTTTAATTAACTCTTAATAGTTCATTGTTATTTTGAATAGTTATAATTGTTATTTTGCAATTTCCTGTGCAAATTTGGAAAAATGTAAGAAAATAGATAATTAAATAACTCTTTCCCAGAGTCAGTATAACCTACTAGAATGGGAGCAAATCCACTCTGAGTAGAGTTGATTTAACTCTTAGGATTTTACTGTGTGAGTCTTATCTTAGCACTGTCTCAGATTTTCCCTACATCACATGCAGACTTGGTTCAGTTGCCTGAGAGACTGTGGGAGTGTCTGCGTCGCACTGAGTGGAAGAAGAGTCATTCAGTCTCTCTTGGGCAGTTCAGCCGGATCGTTGTGCAAACACAGAAGGCCCACTGGGGTTAAGTCAGCCATGTAATGACACCTCAGAGGAATAATGGGCAGCCGTGCTCTAGTTTGTTGTGTGTTTGCCTTGTAAAATTGCTTAATAAGGACATGAACCTTGCAAGGAAACCTTACACTAGGGTTCAGTGTACATACATGTGCCGTTTTAGAGCTAAGCGTCTCCGTCATTCTGCTCTTTTACTCATGAAGTGGGCCAAAGATCACAATCTCCACACTTTCAATTTACATTCAGCTGATTCCAATTAGCCCAGGGCACGGAAAAGAAGAGTTTATAGGGGAGAAGGAAAAAAGGGTGTCTCCAGAATCTTTGCACTGTCCTCATTCGAGGAAATGAAGCATGGCCTCGTCTTGACCCATCTCCCTTGGTGCTCAGGGAAATGGAGTGAGGCATCTAGGTGTTCGACAGCACAGAAATGTGCGCGTTCTGTAGGTCGAGAGTCCTGACAGAATTGGAACAGCCAGAGAACAGGAGCCACCCTGCAGTGACAGAAAGGACCCATAAATGGTCACAATGTACAAACAGAGTAGATTCGTGTTCTGTGGCTCAGTATCTGGAGCGTGGCATCGTCAACGCCTAGATTACAATTTTTAAAAAAGAAAACAAGAACTGAGTTTTGTTCAATGTAGTGCTTGAAGTAAAAACAATGCAGATATATCACTGAATCTTCATCGATAAAAGTTTACTCAACTATTCGTTGCATTTCCTAAACAAACAGGAACCATGGGGTATGCTGCACCTGACTGTAGATATATAGACGCTGTGTGGCTATGATTATGTTCTCATTGCAGGTTTTAATTTAGATTTTTAGATGAAATCCTTGAAAGTATGCAGCGTCAACGTGCTGTTTACGGATGTAAATATTGAAGTGAATGCTCTGCTAGTGGTTTTGTGGCTTTTTTGAAGATAAGGTGTGATCCAAGACAACTTTATTTTTATGAAATGACAATAAGGAAGAATATTGTGTTGAAACAAACCAAGATAAGATATTTTCTGAATAACTTTAAAATCACGTTCCTGTCGAAATCGAAATCACTGGAAAACTTTTACTGCTGAAAAGCGAATCACAATGGGGATTCAGGATGAAAAAGTCGATACAACCGTTTTTGGCCGTTCAGACACAGGTCGATTTGAAAAATCGGATTTGAAAAAAGTGACCTGGGTCGCATGTAAAAAAAAAAGTGGTTGGGGCCGTTCCAGTATCAATGGAAGTGGATCTTTTACAGTTTTCTGGTATGGAGGTGTGACCATAGGATTTGCCAAAACATTTACATTGTAAGTTTCAAGAGATTGATGCCAGTGCAAAAACCAAGGCAATGGTCAAAGCAAGAACCTTTCTTGCATTTTTCGTTGTAAAATCCACCTAGAATAATATTTATTAGAAATATACTGTTTAGAACTTAATTGAAAAGTAACATTCCATTTGTGTGTAAACCACTAAAATGTGCATTTCTGCATTAACCAAATGCAATCGTCTTGCAGAGATACATTCGATCAGTTACTTCACCTTCAGTAGTGGCACTACAATGAAGTGACTGAACAATAAGAAAGCCACAAACCAACAAATTCCTCTTTCCTGAATCTACAGCAGGCTCCTGCAGTGTGTTAAAGTGTTAAAAGATGCCTGGATCACACATTTACACTCTGAGATTGTTCTTTTCTCACAGCTCATCTTTTGAAAACCTCAGAGGAGAACAGTGAGAGCGCTATGAGCAGCAAGTGGTTTTACAAGCCAGAACCCATCATTAATTCTCCCCAGTCTGTGCGTTAAATCCCCATTCGAGTTCCAGATAAGGCGTTCAAATGCATGCGTTGCCATTTTTAGATTAGAGGAATTAAACCTCGCCATAAATGTAGATTAACGGTCATTGTGTCAAACATCAACGGAGTGGCACTTTACCCTAGATGTGCGCATTTATGTAGACCATTGGTCGATGTGATCGCGTGTGTATTTAGAAAAGGAGATTTGTGATGGGGGGGGCTGAGAGAGTGGATTATTTTGGGTGGATTAGAGGGTCATCTGCTGAGGGTTCAACCGGTGTAGAGAGCAATCATGTGAATGTGTGTTTCGGCGATGGCCTTCAGGATTACCAATCCTAATCTTAGAGAGTGAGCCATTATCGCTGCATTAGTCTCTGAGCCCCAGAAGCACTCATGGTATCTTTGTTCGGTGAATGAGTGACAGCTGTTCAGTCCTATATGCACAAATCCATTAAGTCTATAAAGATGGGTAGACTTTAATTGTAATTCCAAGCAATATTCACTTGGATTGGTCCGAATGAGGGGTGCAATCAAACATAGTGGATGTTGGATGTTAAATGTGGCATTTTTCTATGTTTTTGTAGCATTTTTATTTTGTGGTGTCCAACTTTGTGTGTATTTTATTATAAAAGTCTTTCTATATTAAAAGCGAGTGCTGGACATGAACTTTGGACCTTTTCAACTTAATTACAATTAGTGTCAAATGTGCATCAAGTCTTATTTCTCTTTGAATATTAAAATTCCCTTTGAATTACAATTATTTGAGAATGCTGGTTTGGTGGGTAACACTGTTGGTGGTACGTTTGTATTACCGTGAAACTCAATTTTATAAAGCTGCAACAAAATCTTTGTTGAGACAATTTCCAGTCGTAAAAAGTTCAAACCGCCCACGCTTGTGAGCAAAAGTATTTGAACTCTAGGCTCTAGAAAGGGTAAAATATCTACAGCTGACTTCTAATGGCCTTTAAAAATAAATCGGAAAAGGCAATCTTCAAGAAAAAAAAAACATCATGAAGAAATGTGGGTTCGTTTATGTTAATCATAGTAACAACTTCGATTTTTTTTAATAACAGCACTGACAGCTTCCTAGCAACCAAATTGTTTACCCTAGCAACGAAAAGTTCTGAAATCTATTCAATCGAAACATGAGAGTTGGTTTATTTCACTTGCAGTGACAAAGGGAACATTATGTAACTGACTCCTCCATAGCAACTACACCTTTTAGCCTAGCAACCAAATAAGCAAATCTGTATCTCAGCTTTAGACAATGCTAGGGATATGGGACTTGGTATACATCACTCATAGTGAGAAGAGAACCTTTTAATGACATCATTGATTCCTCCATAGCAACCAAATTATTTAACTTGATTTATTACATTATAATACTATATTGAATTAAAAATCGTTTTAAACAACACCTTTACATCCAACATCTAGGTATTGCATTTCAATTTAACATGCATTGTTATCGTCTTTATACAGTTATTACTGAACAATGCAGCTGAATCTACTTGTTACATGAGACATACTCATACATTAATGAGACATTAATATATTTTTAAATATTCTGAAAAAAACTGTTCAATAAAACTTGTTTTATTGCACATAATTGAAAGAAAGAAAAATGTTTTTTTTTTAAGTTAAATAATGTTAATTTAATAGATTTTAAAACAACGGTAGAAATATCCTAAAGCTTTGAACTTAAAAATCTGCTTTAAAAGTCACTTTTGTTGATGGGTTACGTTGTTGGTGGTACATTTGTATTGCTGTGAAACTCAATTTTATAAAGTTGTTCAAAAGAGCTTCTGGTTACATCTTTGTTGAGACGTTTTCCAATTTTAACCCATGCACAGAATCATTCAATTGTTCTACTGAACTGAAACATGAAGTCTAAGCCCGTTTTGCTGCAATTTCTGTGCTTTCGGCAGACACAAAAATACAATAAACCGTTCAGAGGTTATACTTAAGAAGAATTAGTTGGTTGAACAAATTACTCACTCGTCGACTTTGTATATATTTCATTCATAATTTCAGCCTATAAACAAAGTTTCTTTAAAATATTCTCCAATGCGAAACAGACAAAAGACACGGAAACTGTCTAAAAATCCTCTACTTTATTCAATATGATGTTTTGCAAAACATTCAATAAAAAAGTACTCACTTATTGCTTATTATTAAACTAGTACTTGATCTTATGCATATATTCTCAAAGCATTCTCATATGTAACACACCTCTAGATATTTAGACGGGTTTCTACTGATTAAATATATAAAATAAGTCATAACTGATCCCACATCCTGCCGTAAGTGCAGATTAAGAGCTATTCATCGAAGAAAAAAAGCCTTGGCAATGCACAACCTCTCCGTTTGAATATCATCCGGTCGATGCTTAAGGGTGTCGATGGTTTTCTAGTCCCTCACAACACACACATACATTCTTTTTAAGGAAACTGTGTACAAGGCAGTATTTGATGGTGACCTGGCAAGATGCTTTGTCTTTTTTTTTTTTTATCCGTACTCGTTCAAGGAAGGAAGGGTGCAGTTGAACAACAGCAGGTCCTTTGAAATTTCAGCTTTGACGGTGACGATTCAAAGCATAAATAAATAAATTAACGATGATAAATAAGTTAATAAATTAAAACAATCTGTACATGTTTAAAAACGCTAAGCAAGAGTGATCTAAGTGGAATAAATGTACATGCTGAGAAACAGAATCCATTAGCTTTTTACTTTCGCACATCAACGCTACATGCTTGAACTCAAGTATAAGTGTGCAAGCAGCGACGACGATGCCACAAATTCCGCTAACTGCATATAAAGATACATTGATGGTGATAAATATAATAGTAATGCATGTCAAAGTGTCAAAAATCGGACTATATCTAGCTAACGTTGTGTACACTAGTGTGTTTTTCTGCAGTAGATGCGAAACTGCTGTACATTCATGGTGAAGAAACGGCCGAGAGCCGGGCTGGGGCGACCGCTGTTGCTCTTGCTGCTCTTTTATAGAAGCACACATTTGCCCTTCTCCACCCATGGATTGTTCTTCATCAGTTCGGGATTTAGGAAAGGGTCCTCGGGCACACACTCATCGATCCATTTCACCAGGCTGGAAAGAGATAGAGTGAGATTCGTCATTCTAGGACACAATGCAAACTGCGCGAGCTATTTAAAGGAACAAAGCTCATATTTGGAGCAAAAACAGGAAGTGCTCATGGAGTAAATAGAGCAGAAACACTCAACGGGGGTGCAGAGATTTACCCTGTATCAGTGTTTTAAGTATTTGACCCCCTGATGTTCATTCGTCCGTCTGTCTGACTAGAAAGTTGACTTCAACAGCGAAAGAATAACAAAAAGTGATTTTAATGTATACGGGTGAAGTATTTTCACCAAATCAATCTGGATTCATTGCAACCAAGTGTCATTTGCACAGATTTGTAGCCTCTCGTAGAGGGCTTTCTAATCCTTCGAACTAGAGTTCGTTTTCGCTTTTAGTTTGGTTCACTTGTGCAGTTGAGAAAGCAGCTGTAGAACTTTTTATCGGATTAAAAGAGGACTAATAATTGGTCCTGTTCGAGGAGGTGGTTCCAAAATAACTCCTGAGTGGTTAGTTTGTGGTGAGAGCATGAGCGAACTCTGATCCGAACTTAACGCCCTTTTTAAACGGACATTAAGGGTTGACGTGCGTCTGTCTACAAAGCAGCGTTTATCATTTACATTTACATTTATGTATTTAGCAGACGCTTTTACCCAAAGCGACTTACATTATCATGGCAGCTCGTGGTCACTTGAAGTAGTTTAGAGCATCTGAAACGTATGTGACCAATGTAGCTTCAACTAGTGCGATCAGAGTGGCCTGAAGGACGCCTTAAATCTGCAGACGATCGATTGCAACAACGTAATCAAGTTAATCTTGGTCTGGTCCAAATTAAACAAACTAGAGGAGTGAACACACCCATAAAGAGAGAATATTCTTGTTTCCTGTACCACAGAAAAAAATGTCCATCATGGCCAAAACCAAAAAGCTCATCACGAATGTGTCAGGATCGATGCCCTCTCCTGTTCCTAATTTTTTGTCCCTTCACTTGGGCGGGATGGGAAAGACTTCGATCAAAGGTTTATTTGCACAGCACGTATACACCACACCGCATGCCCTGTTTGAGCTTGTTGAGAGCATTTTTCTTCCATTCGTCAACAGCACCAGACCAAATAAACAGGGTCAGGATGCCAATGAAAATCTGTGGGAGGAGCTGAAGGTTTGAGTTACCATGGAACCCTCCAAACAGTATATGAGAGTACCTGGGTCCCACTGGTTTCTGCCAGTTCTGAGCTGAGAGCACGGCTGAACACCTTCCGATTTCCTTGGCATTTCCATTTGTGCATCTTCAAAATAGTTTGAAAAGCACATCTTAAAAGTTTTAAAATCTGAGAGCGATGCACCATAACTACCTTGAGTCTTGTTGCTGTGCTAAATCTCACCATAGCAGTGTTTGTCTGTGCCTCACCCAGTTTTAAGTTTCTGTTTCAGCTCATGACTGGGTTTCAACCTACGTGTGATACTGTGGATCATTAGGACTGGTTTCGTTTAATTAGAGGATCATACACCTACAAATCAACTGTTTTATCCCACAACATCCCTGACTGTTCAAGCATACCTCTTTTTTTGTTTGCTGAGTTTTTTTCATAACCTACAGAAAATCTTTGTGCAGCACTAGATGTCGGATTTTGAGAAGAGGTTAAATCCAGATCAGATTATTATTTTGTTTTTGTTTATATTTTTTTTTTAACCAGTTTATAACTTTTTGCAGGGAACTTCGTTGGCACTGGGTCAAATACTTACAAATTAAGCACATAGACTCCTGTAGGCTATTTCTTTGACTGGAAATGGCATCTGTTCTTTGAATATTGCATTTCATGCCGTGCGTAATGCAGCTCTTTGCACAAGCTCTGCAGAATTGGAAAGGTCAAAATGATCAAAACAAGGCTCCGGAGGGATTTAAACTATTGATACTAATGTTTTATGCCAGTAAATCTAACACTGTGCATAAAAAACATTTATTCACTTGACAAAAGTTTGTTTTCGAGCACCTTTCACAAAGCCTGAGTGAGTCATTTATGCGTCACGTACAGTGCGGCTCACACAAATCATACAGATATGGGGAGAGTGATTGTAAAGAGCTTTTGTAGCTAGTGAGACTGTAAAATAGTTTTAATAATGCTTTAAATACTTTTAGAAAGGACTTTAAAAGGAGTGTTTCTGAAGAAGAACTGACAAGATGGTTCCTTAAAGGGGGGTATTATGTAAAATCTACTTTATTGAGCTTTATGTTGTGTTATAATGTCAATCCCTCATTAAAAACGCTCCTGAGTCGTGACTTTGAATCATTCTTGAATATCTGAGTAATCTTGATTCTCCTGCGGTAGACATTGTGGAGTGCTAAAACGCCTTATTCCCCGAAGCCCCGGCCCTTTTGCGTAGCTCCGCCTCTGCCCCCCATCTGCTGCTGCACCGCTCCTCCCCCTCCAGCTCCGGCAAAGACTCGCGTCTACGGCTGAGGGAGCTACTGTTAGCAACAGCTGGTCTCACGACGTGTCCACGAAGCTCCTCGTTCAGAGTGCTTTTCTCTATAGTTCTCCGGATTACAAAATGACTTCCACAAGGAGATGTATGTTCAAGGAGAGAGCCCTCTCTTTACGCTTCCCAAGGATGACACGCTTCGTCAAAAATTGGTTAAAAAGCTTAAGTATTATTTCATAGCAAAACATAGTTTCATTATGAAACTGTTGCCACAAATTGGTGTAAATTTACAAGAAGATATTTACCAAGCAGACACGTCTTTAAAAAGTCTCTGTACTTTCTCCGGTTCCACCGAAAACTCACTTTCTGGGTCTGACGTAGGATCGTGTGGATAGACTTGTACAATATCCTCCGTTTCCATTTTGCAAAAACACAGTTTTAATGTTTTTACTGTGAAAATGTAGCGGCGCTCGGAAAATGAAAACAAACGATGGCAGTGCGCATGGAGTATGACGCACTGAGGGGTCGGAAAGAAGGAGGGGGCTCTTAAAGAGACAGGTGAATATCAGGGCGTTAAACGCAGACAAGTTAATTTTCTATGAAGTTTTTTATGACAAATACAGCGATTACAATCCAACTGTAGGTAAAATTGTTACATTTTTTTTTTTTAATTTACCTTGTCCTGTCCTGTTCATAAGTCATCACATGGGAGAGTACATGCCTTGCTGAGTTGGACAGTTTTGCTTTCTCCAGGGGAGTAAAAAACCTGGTGCGGTGTTTTCTCCTCTGGATTGGAACATTGAATGTATTTATTAAATATTTATTAGTTGTGGTTCCCGCGAGTCAGTTTATATCAGTTGTGTCAGGACAAGACGGGGGGAGTGAATAAAGGATTGGGGAAGGGTGAAGGTACACGAGTGAGAAAGAAAGAGAGGAAGAGGAAAAGAAGGAAAAAAAATAATAAAGAAAAATAAAAAGTAAATAATAATAATTATAAAAATAGAAGAAAAAAAAATCGGTAAATGAATAAAAATAAAATAAATAAATACCTACCTGAACATAATGCATAAGTCCTAGTAACAGTTCTTTTTGTCCATGTCCGTTTGTTATAGTTCATGCTGAACAGATATTGCAGTTTGTATATTCAGGCACATATACACACATGTTTAAATATACCGTACATAGTTACTTGAGTGTGCTATAAAACACGATATGCTTGAAAAACATACAATACCCCCTCGTTAATGATGACCGATCAACCAAACGATAAATGAAAGCGATAATCACTAGCCCGATCCATCACTTCTGATTAATAAAAATGACCCGTCCGTGATGATAACTCATAGTGACCCAGCTCTTCGACTACAACACGGTTCTACGCTAAAAAACCAGGCTCTCCACAAAAGGGAATGAGTGAGTTTTGTGACAAATTCCCATTGTGAATATTTCAGGAAGAGAGCCCTGGGATGCAGGGAAATGAGATTTGACTGTGACTGGTGCTCTTGCTCATAAATTGAAGCATATAGCACCAGAGATCCGAGGGCATTAGCTCTGTCAGGGTCTCTGAGTGGCCAGATGTGAGCTGAATCTGCTAATTCAGAAATAACTGCAGCTGCTTCAGAGCGCCCACTGGGTTATTCAATTAGCAAAGAGCTCAGCAGAATCAAATAATAATTATAATTTAATTTATAAGCTAATAATAGGGTTTATACATTGTATAAATGAACAATATTTATGCTAAAGTTGCTGTAAATGAAAAATTCTATCCTGAAATAAAAATAAGGCTTGTTTATTTTGGTAAATTGACCACAAGCAAAGTGAACAGAAAAAATGTTAATCAAGTTTGTTGTTGCTAACATTTGCTTTCAAACCACTTGCACACATGTTACGATCCTATCCAGGGGTGTGATCCATCATCTATACCAGACAGCTGCTAATGATCATTCGTGTCAGACGTAGGTTGAAACTCGGTTATGAACTGAAACAGACACAACTGTGTAGGAGGCTTAAAATGGGAGCAGCCAAACTCTGCGACGGAGGTTAAGAAGAACAGAGAAAATAAAAAACCTTTATAAAAACTTTTGATCACGGTAATTTGGAAAGTTGTTTTACAATAAATGGCTTCACCCATTCAATAACTATGAGTAGAAAAAAGGAGAAAAAAAGGAAAAAATCTATGAGTGGAAATCATCTGAAAAATGGCCACGAAATCTAACTTATGAGCACTGTATAAGTAATAATTGTTTGTTTTGTACATTTGTACAGAACAAATAGAAATTAAATACATTTTTTACTGTGATACTAACTTATAACCAGGTTGTTGAAACCCAGTCATGTACTGAAACTGAAACAACTCTGTAGGAGGTTGAAAAATGGGTGAGGAACTGCCCAACTCTGCTTTCAAGTTTAAGAAAGGTGGAGAAGGACAGTTTCATGCAAAGTCATGTAAAGATTGAGCACATCAACAAGACACAAGGTAGCAACCGTGGCTCAGTTGGTAGAGCATTCCGCTAAACACACAAAGGTTGTGGGTTCAAAAATGTCTTCATTCTTTCAAATGTAAGTTGCTTTGGATAAAAGCATCTGGTAAATGCAAAAATGGTTACAGAATCAGCAAGGTCTCTCCCAGACAAAGACTGGGCCGAAGCAGACTGGGGTTTCAAGATGTGCTGTTCGAGCTCTTTTGAAGAAGCACAAAGAAACAGGAAATGACACTGTGAGTACCCTTCAGTATTGGAAGATGTCCAGCTCATGTCAGAAGAGACAGAAAGTGGCTAATCTGGCAAGTATTGGTCCTCATTAAAGAGTTGCAACAAAGAGGCATATCTCTGATATGGATCAGGGTCACGTGGCTCAAATGTGGACTAAAACATAGAGACTGGGGGTCCAGAAATAGGCAGCAGGTGCTCTGTACTGATGTCGAAATATTTGAGCTCGCTCGAGTGTCTGCAGGCAACTGTTAAGCATGGTGGAAGTTCCTTGAACATTTGGGGCTACATTAAACGGAGTTGGAGATTTGGTTTGGAGACAGAAGGATGTGAGACAGCTACATCCACAGAAGATTTGTGCTTGGTGAACCCATCAGCCGACTTTCTTCAAAAACTGTGTGCAGGTCTACCTAGAAGAGCTGTTTTGAAGGAAAAGGGCGGTCGCATAAAATATTGATTAAATTCCATTTTGTTCCCTGATGAAAATAAACAATGCTCAGTCTGGTTTTGTGTTCGAAAAGGACTTGGGTGACAGTGTCTTGTGGTGGTTTAAGTGTGAATACCAGACTCACTCTGTGACGGTCTTTGAGGATTTCTCCCTTTTGAAGGCCAGCTGGTACTTGAGGCTTTCTACCTCCTTCTTCATCTGGGGTAAGTCCATCTCATCCATGACTGCGGCTTGATGTGGAAGTCTTCAAACTGTAGACCTAAACAAGAACGAAGAGGGTTTTACACCATTTCTCCAATTCTTGCACCGAATCTTCTGTGGGTTCTTTACGTTTCTCTCTACACCCGGCCTTTTCACTGAATCCTTAACTCTGCATTAATTAGGCAGCAATTAAAATGTTGCCAAACAATCTAGCACCTCGCTCTATTTGATATGTATCTAGCATGCGGATCTAAACAGATTGCCTATCCTCAGTGAGAAGAAAACAAACAATGCAGTGATTTGGGAAAAGCTCAGTTAAAACTCACTGATATTTATTCTTTGTCTATTTTATATCTTCAAATATTTGTTTAATTTATACAATGATAACAATGCAGACTGGACAACATTGTAAATTCCTCGAAGTAAACCAATCGTGGTTCTGCCAATCACAATAAGACGTTTATTTTGAATTAACATTAAAATTATGCTGATGGGAGTAGAAAAGAACACCCTGTCTATTATTTGTCATCACTAGGTGTTAAAATAGTCCTTTCTTATATAACTCTCCCGTGCTTCCTCGCGGAGTTGAAATGAGCATGCTCTAATTTTTTTTTTACTTTAGAGTGGAGAAAACTAATGGAAAAGGTGCAATATTGGAACTTTGAAATGAGGAAAAGTGTGTATTAAAACACCCACCTCCCCCAGGGTGGCAGTACCCCTGCAGAAGAGACTTCTGACTTCACTCATAAACGGTTTGTCTTGTTTGGATTCTGTCTTGATTTTATTGTAACATTTTTCAAATCAAATTGTAGAAATTCGGCAGATGTACCAAAGCTAATAGCACAGCATTCATCAAAAAGCTGCGGGATTTGATGCATATTTGCATATTATTAAAAGGTACAAAACGGGAGGAAATATGTACATATGTACAGGTTTGAATTCCAGTCACAATAACTGACCTATCTGTTCTAAATAAGGCAAAATCTTTTTAAAAAGCTACAAATTGTTACTTAAATAATAAAACGGTGTTTCGGCAATCACAAAAACATGTGTTTTAAGGAATATGTATTTCAAATAAATACACAACCCACCTATTATTTATTTTGATTTCAAATATAACGAGTAGGTTATCAAAATAGGTCTTTAGTTTTGATATTTTTGGTTTTAAAAGAACATTACAAGAGTACCAAAAAGTACCAAATCTTTCCATTTCATTTCATAGACCTCAAATCAGTGCCATCTTGTGGTGAAAAGAAGGGAAAACCCTTGAAAGTACAAGACCTGTTATATGGCTTGTTTTTTTTTTTTTTCAAAGTTCTGGCACGAAACAGAGAACAATGGCACAAGAAGTGCCTGTAAGCCTGTTTTTTAAATACAATTTTCCCATTGTTTTGATCTTGTCTTTGCTTTTTGGGGGGAATTATTCATTTTTATTTTTTTGTACAATTTCAGGTTTCTTGTGGAATAATTGCTTGCATTTAAGGATTGCGGTGAGCATTCGAAGTTACAAGGGTTGATGGATTTCGGAGATTGACTCAGTATTCTCGAGTGGGACTTGGAGCAGAGAGAACTATACGTTCAGGTGCTCTGCAGTAGAGCTCTACACATAAATGCTTTCAAACTCATCCCAGCAACAGACATCAGCCAGACACTGGAGAACGCTCTGATTTCTCTGACAATAAACGCTTGGGAATCTCAATCTCTTAATACCGTAATGTGATCTTAAGAAAGGGTTGACATGCAAAGACTATTTTATAAAGTACACAAAAACCTCCAAGCTCTGTAAAAAAGAAATACACCGCAAAATATATAGTGAACATGACTTTGTAGAGCTTAAATGAGGACCTAAGCATGTTTTATCACTCAAAAGTGCCCGAGAATGTTGCAGTTTGCCATGGGCGTAAACACAAACCCATTCACACCTTGTGAACGGATTCTTATAATCCGCATGGATCTCCAAGGATTTGCTTATTTTCCTTGTACTTGATAAACATTTAAGCAAGAAAGGTTTAACAAAGTTACAACAGGTACTTGCACTACTCTTGTCAGTGTGAAATGAAAAAGAGCAAATGTACATATAGGTCATTCCATGACCATCGCCACCATGCAGCATCCACCGAAACGAGTTTACATTTTAATGATTACAAGCTTCACATCTTTGAACACTTCTAATTTGAAGAAAAAAGAAGATGCAAAGAGGTAAAAACAACAACTGGATCTATAATCCTCATGTAATGAAGAGCAGCATGACTTGCTGGATCTCAGTTGCCTCCAAAGGCTTCACAAAGCCAATAAAATGATTCAGAAAGGGACGGAATTGCAGGAATCCAGGAATCAATTAAGGCTACATTTAAATAACCCGGTGCTTCTATTAATCACAGAAGGGATGGAAGGATGTGGTGAAAATCAGGACGACGAAAATCCAAGTTTTTTTATGTAACACCGGCAAAATCCCAGGCAGCCAGAGAAGAGATGGTGGAGTGAAAAACAACAAAATATGAAACAGCATCATCTCAAAACATCTTAAGATGCGACCAGATCCATTAACGTTACATTTGCATCTCACCTCGCGGATGTACCTTCGGAAAATCCTCAAGAACAACACGATTGCCTTCTGTTGACGTCGGGAATAAACGATGGAGGACGCCGGTGGTGTACAGTAGGCTGAGCTCCGGGAGCAGCGCGAGAGCACACGGCTGGAGAAGTTGAGCAGATGAGGGTGGTGGTGGTGGTGAGGATGATGATGGTGGTGATGAAGCCACTGGCAGTGCTCAGCTGCACACGCTCAAAAGCGATCGAGGGAAGTGAAGGACGCTGTTCGGTCGCTTCTGGCCCGCTGAAGAGGAGGTGCTGCGGGGGGAAGTGTGCTCGAGAGGAGGGGGAGTTATGTGCTGGTGAAGACTAAATGCTTCGATTAATGATGGATAAAATGACGCCCTTTCCACTAGCCGTAGCCTAGAACTGTCAGAGTTCTTAATGTACGTTTTTTTCCGGCTTTGTGACCTTATGAGGACAGAGTAAATACATTTTCTGTATATACAACCACCAAGGCCTGGAACACTTCCTCACACAACACAGAGCAATTCATACAAAAATGTCATTTGTCGGCAAAATTCCTGAATGAATTTGAAACGCACCCCTGTGACTCAGCAGGGTGCCTCACTTTTGAAAATCCACGTTTAAAGGGGCGTGGTCAGCTGTGTGAGTGGATTTGCATACAAAGAAGAAAACATTGCCTTCACTGTTGGTCCGCATGTAAAGTGGGGATAATCATCTGAGAATTTATGCGTAGAACTATAACAATCAAAGAGAGGGCGAAAATGTGCACTCGTGACTTTCTGATGGCCATGGTTTCAGAGCTCCGCCTTGAATGTGGCGCACACATGAAAACAAGAATTATTTCTCTGAATTTCTCAGTGTAAATGTCTTTCTCGCGATGTGAGCCATCAGTCATCTCAATTCAGAGTAGCTGTCAGTCATAGCTGTCAATCACATGGTACCGCCTAGTTTTTTAGGGGGGAAATTGAGCCGTAACGAGTTACACGGATATCATTAAAACTATGTGCAAACAATGGAATTTCTGTGATCTCACCTCAAGATAATCACCCAAATTACCTGTCAACCAATTTGAAAACACTCCCAAGTCATCCTCAGCAGTCAAAATACTCC
The DNA here is from genome assembly GCA_007224835.1 of Danionella cerebrum. NCBI lineage: Eukaryota > Metazoa > Chordata > Actinopteri > Cypriniformes > Danionidae > Danionella > Danionella cerebrum. The sequence continues at coordinate 372,543 of SRMA01025816.1, forward strand.
TCCATGGAGGTTAGAACTACGGTTCAAGACCCCTGACTCTCCATGAATGCTTTCTGGCTTCTTGGACCTCTTGTGCCTGTTTCTCTACGGGGTTTTCATCATCTTCTCTCCACTACTACCCTCCAGATCCCATACCAGCTCTTGAGAACTTGCCTGCCACTTACCTCATCGCCTGTGAATCTCCCGTGAAGTTGTTCTTGACAGTCTCCTGCCCCCGGGGTTGCAAACAACCAAAGCCTGCAAATGCTAACAACCAAAGGATATTGGCGGCATTGAGAATTCAACCATAGGTTTGAGTATCCTGTAGAACAAATGTGTAAAACAGCGTATTTCATCATTATGACTCGCAACAGTCTTGGGTTGTGTAATAATTATCAATAAACGGAAATAAACACTTGAAATATCAGTGTGGAATCAATGTATAAATTGTACAGGTTTCTCTTTTTTAACAAAATGCTGAAATAAACCAACTTTCTCATGCTATTCTAATCATATGACAATCACCTTAGATCTAACTTGTAAGATATCTGACAGTTAAACTATAAAATAGATCCAAATTGAACTGGCAGCACCCCTCCCCCCTCCAAACCCCTTGTTGTCAGTCTGATAACTGTGTGCCTGTCATCCGCACATCTCTGAGTATGTCTGCTTCCTGTGATGTCACACCTTAGCACAACATGAGATGTACAGCTGGAAAACCCAATCAGATCCACCATCACCTTGCACCAGTTCCAGAAAGATAAAGAAATGTCTGGTGAAAAGCTGTTTCAATAAACACATCTACTCAATAGACTAGAACATATATGTCGATTTAAAATGTTTTGAATAAATTAGTAATAAACATGCAATACATTAACCCTGCATTTGCCAATCACAGTGGCTGTTTTGACTAAAGTAGGAATGAAGCCACCCATCTATTGTTTAATTTTGATTTCAAATATAATGTGTACGTTTCAAAAGCAGTTTAAATATAATTTGTAGGTTTTTCTAAAGAACATTAAAAGAGTTATAACACAATTTGTAAGGTAATTCGAAGTAAAATATGAGAAAACGCGCAATCGTCTTTCAATTGTATTTTACAGACACCAAATCGGTGCCATCAGTGCCATCTAGTGGTGAAAAGAAAGGATAATCCTTGGAAGTACAAGACCTGTGATAAGGCCTGTATTTTTCAAGGTTCTGGCACAAAAAGTGCCTAGAACAGGAGAATTTTGCTTGCTTTTTTGATGAACTTTCACATGGTTTTGACATTCTATTTGCTTCTTGGGGGAGTTGTGAATTTTTATGTTGTCTCATCAATTTTGATTTTCGTTATAAAACATAAAGACTGTTCGTCCTCAATTTATTTACATTTTTGTGTGAAAGAAAAAAATAAAAAATGAACACTTGTATTTTTTTTTAATACCGTTTCGGGACAATTACAGTGTACTGTAATGGAAAAATTATTTAATAACTATTTTAAAGGTAATTTATTTGAGCAAATTGTAAAGTAGTAAAAAAAAACACTCACAAAGGCCCCGGATTTCTAAGAGTTAGTATCAAATGGAAAAAAAAAAGAATGAATAGTTAGATAACCATTACCAATGAATGTTCTACAGAATGATATTTTTTCACAGAAACTGACTAATACTAATACTATCCAGATCTTGCTTGAGCCATCTGCCTCCTAACTTCAGCGCAACCTATTTTTATTGCATCCATCATTTATTGCATGGCTATATGGGAAGAATGGAGGGGTGCTCTGAATGCAGTTAATGGATCCTGCATGAAGAGCTTCCTGCGTGGACTTGCCGTCGGGGGTTGAGCTTTTGATGGGCCTGCTGGCTCTTCTTTATAGCTTTACAGTGCACACAGTATCTTAAGTGGCAGGTAGGACAACAGTTCTTATAGAAGCAGCTAAGCTTCATCAAAGAGAATTTACACAGATTCTCTGTAATAGCCTGCAACCACTTCCTGAAGATAAAGACTCATCCCATGTGTCCTAAATTGATGAGAAGCTGCCATTAGTGCTTTAAGACAGAAAGCAAATGCTGGGCACCCGTAAGAAACCCTAATGGAGGCTGCAGCTAAAAGGCTTTGTGAGCATAGCATCACAGAGCTTCTGTTTTCACAGCATTTCTGGATTTATTTGGACATTAAGTTGTTTCCCTGTGACTCTGTGAGCCATCATGTAATGGATCATATCCAGGTCGGTGGAGACCAAATCTTTCACCCGCGCTGCCCTGCACATGCAAACAGATCGACCAATATGGTTCAGTTAAGAGAGAAATAATGGTTAAAACTACTACATTTAAGCGTGGAAGTTTTTTGTGGATTTTCCCAATGGTTTCTGTATGTTTTGTGTGATTTTTGTTGATGTAGCTTATTTTAGGTTGACCCTGAAAACGAGAGAAAGTGCAATGCCATTAGTGCTTTTACATGAGGGGAAGGGCTCTCCCAGTTCTCTTGAACAAAGGCTAAGGCATGGTATGTCCTTGACACAGAGCCTTAAGCAAAGCACACGTCAAATAAAGGGCTACCATGGATTTGAGCACATGCCTGCCGGCACAAGCAGAGACCCATTGTAATTTATTATTTATAATGAGTTTAAAATGTAAAAACACAAAATGTTAGTGTGCACTGGGACAGTTTGGGAAATGGCTGAAAATCAGCACTTACGTATGGAAAAATCATTATTTAAAACACTTAATTCTTTTAAATTATAGTTCAATTTCAAGTCGCTTGTTTAGGATTTGTTGGATATATTACCTAACATATGCTGTTTTATGATATATTGTGGTTTCACAGGGGTGTCCCATTTATTAAGTGTATATTTTCAGACTTCCCGTTCATTTTCAAGGGGCAAGGGGAAGGTGAAAGATAAGGAGTAGGAATAATTCAGGCCTATAGTTTAAGAACTAGTATCTTAATTTAACCCCTGGTATACTGTAGACCTTAGCAGACTCGTGTAAATTTAGCTACCATGAATAATCAAATTAATGTATACTAATAACCAACATATTATTCAGTAATTAGTCATATCAACCCGGGAAATGCTGTCATTTGAACAATTAGAGATGTATTTTTGCATATCCAGAGGTTAGCTAAGGATTTTGGCGATCTTTAAAAAAAAGAAAGATTTGAGGGATGAGCGCCCCCTTCCGGTTTAACAACTCATTTGCTTGACCGTTTGAGACAGGGCTGTATTAATCTTTACATTTAAATTTTTGAAAATTAATACTAAATAAATGAGGCCAAACATACCACGTGACATATATTTAACATTTAAATTTATAATAAGTAGTAATTACTTAATTAATTAATATATATGTCCCCACTACTTAGTTGTTGAATCAACGTTGGAAATATTATTGATATCAACTTGATAAATTGAGTGGGTCAAATTGGTCTACCAAATTTTCAAGATTAATATGAATCATTCAACATAATCAAACCATAAACAAAACTATTGCTAACATTAAACACACTTTAATTGTATTACACGTGTTTCAAAATAGTTTAAACACTATTAACAATTAAAAATATATTTATGCTGTTTCCAGGAACACGTACCATTTCCCGACAATGATGAGCCAATATTCTTGCGCACTGCGTTTCCCAGAATGCACTGCTCGACGTGCGTATGGGCGTGTGAGAGAAAGATAAAATTTGGACCATCTGCAGACTTTGATTTAGCATCCATGGTGAGAAGCTGTTTTGGTTTGTTAAATAGACTTGAGAGATTTATAATTGTGACTTGACTAGTCGTCTGTTGTGCTATATTATGTAAAGATAGCTGGTGTTTTTCATAAGCAGTTCGAAAAACCAACTTCGTTAGCCAGCCAACACACAGCTAGCCAGCTAACTTTAGGCATGCGTTTCTCAAACAAGACAAGTTAACGTTACATTATGAGATATATTGGCTTGTTTGTTTTCATTCCGGGTTTAGTTTCGGTATGTTTATTTATTTTGTATTGGCATGTAATTTTCTCGTTTTGAAATGTTTCTTATCGATGCTAACATTTTTTTTCATGTAACGTAAACGTTCTGTTGCGTTTTTGTACGCAATCTTTGCTCAACACGTTGAACATACTTCCGGTTATTATTTAAACATTTAGTCCAAGTATAGTGCTGTGTATTTTTTTTATTGTCTAAAAACGTAAAGCGTATGTTTTTTTTACAGTTCTGTTTCTTACACTTGGAAAGCTATGGTTTGTTTTGACGTGATCACGTGACTTGTGTTGGGGGTAACGCGTTAAAAGTAACGCGAGTTACGTAAGAACATTACTTTTTAAAGTAACTAGCAAAGTAACACACAATGCATAGTTACAGAAAAATATTTTCTGTAACCATGTTTTCTTTTTCAGTGTAATTAATTGGCTTCACTAATGCCGTCTCGTGAATCATGGAAACAGACAGAAGGCTACAGAGTTTGAAACAGGAGATAGCAGGTCCCAGTTGTTGAGGTTCACATTATTTTGAACTTCAGGAAAAGAATAAGGGGATTGTTAAGTGTAGATTTTGTGTAGGAAACATTCTCTTGTCTACATAGTACCTACTATAAATATTTTGTTAAGTACCTCTCATTAATTTTATTTGTAGAGAGATCTTTTTGTGATCTTATGAATATTTAAAACGCATTAAGAGTAATATAATTTTGCTCTACAAGTGTGTTCTGTCCATTTTCTTTATCTGGATTTTAGAAACTTAATTCTGCATTGTGGATCAATTCAGCAATTTGTTGTGTTAAATTGAAAAGTTTTTTTTTTTTTTGCTAACAGGCTGGAGTTGATTTCTTCTTTGGCTATTTACTCTTTTATGAAATGTAATCCATTAGCTTTTCGTTTATTCTCATGTGGATCTGTGACTGGCAGTCTCATCACTTTATCATCATTTGACATCGGCAGCCGGTAACTTGATGCGTAATGGAGATTATAGTTCATTGTTAATCATACCACCCTCAGTGTTGTCTCATTTCTACCAAGCAGAACAAAATGGAACCTGGTTTTGGATCCACATTTCCAGCAGTTCCTCAAGTAGCAAAAGGTTGGAGTTTTATCTGTTTTTAGATTTTGACATTTACCTTGTAGGCATTGTGTCTAAAACATCCATGAAAATCGATACAGCTAGAAAACGACCTACATTAGCATTGATCAGACAGAATGCCATGTGATGACGCGCCTAGCAACAGCGTTCAATCAATGACTTGTAATTGGCATGTGATCTTTAATTTCAGCGGATCCTAATTACAAGCAGCATCGTCGGACCCCTTCAACCTCCAGCAATTTAGCCTTCTCCCCCCGCGATGATGACGATGGCATGGTAAGCACAACACGCAATCATCTCCCCTCACTAAATAGTCAATCATATTTACATTTTCTTTTTCTCTGAGATGAAAATGACAATCTTGGCTGATTTCCTGAGTGTTTTTAGCGGTGAGTGCTCATTGGGTTTTAGATGAGTTTCCACCAGTCAAATGGCACTTCTCTACCATAGTTTAGTTACCACAAAATGAAATAAATGTGTATATTTTTGTGTTATTATATGTATTGTAGCCAGGATATTGCCAAGAGGCTACTATGGCATAATATAAAAATAAATAAATCGTAATTAAATGTCTCTCCTTTAACCGATAACTCCTGTGTGTATGTGAAAACCAAAATGTAGGCCACATCTTTATGCAGTGTATGGATCTTTTTGTCCGTACCAGAGGCTGTTTACATAATCAATGTTCACTTAAACACTGTGTATGTATGTATGTATGTATGTATGTTCTCAAATCCAAAAATAGATATGTTAATGGTACAGATTAATTCTTTTTTTTTTGCCCTGCTTCATCAAGGATTCACTCCAAGAATGTTGTTCATTGCAGACATTAACTTGTTTTTATAAATATTGCTCTAAATACAAATTGAACCAACGGTGTTGTGTTGGACTTCAGCATGATTTTGATGACTTTGCCACACATCTATCTTTTCATAAAGATAATATTCCCCAATTTACAACACGAGGCAATGCTTATAACATACCTCTGTCTGCTAGCACGTTTTGATAATTTTCTTGTTTAATTTCCATTTGCACAGAACTTTAATTTTCTTTAGTTGTATAGTCCGAGAATTGCTTTAACATGTACACTTTTAAGATTGTGAGAACAAAATACAGCCCATTGAAACTTATATATTGTTGTTTAAAGATATAATAAAGGCTGATGTCTTGCATCAATTCACTAAGAGTAAAAGTAAAAATTTATTGTAGATTCAGCCTAATTATTGAAACAAACAAAGTAAAATGTTCTTTTCTTCCAGCCGCCCATCAGCACCCCTCGCCGCTCAGACTCCGCCATCTCCATTCGATCTCTGCACTCCGAATCCAACATGTCCCTACGCTCCACCTTCTCCCTGCATGAGGAAGAGGAAGACACGGTGAGTGTCAGCATTTTGCTGTTTCCTATTCATACAAAATCTATTTCAGCGACTCGGGCTTAGACATTCACCTGTTTCAGCAGACGACTGACTCTCTCCATCGCTCCTCCTCCTTCTTACTTTTCCCCCCAGGAGCCACAGGTTTTTGCGGAGCAACCTTCAGTAAAGCTGTGTTGCCAGCTCTGCTGCAGTGTGTTTAAGGACCCAGTCATCACCACCTGTGGGGTACGTCTCTAATTCTCTTCTCCCTCGTGATAAAAAGTCTGCTTCCAGGCCGTGGTTTGACTTCCTGTCCATCTCCAGTACTTTTCGTTAGCCTGTTTCCTGTGGCACTTGTAGGCCGTTGAATGGCAAAGTACACTTGTCTGTTGAGTAATGAATAATACTTTAAACTGCTGAGTGGGTGAAAATGTCTGTTACTATTGTCCCTCACTGTGCTCTGTTTCTCTTCCTCTGTCACCTCAGCACACATTCTGCAGGCGATGTGCCTTGACCTCAGGTGAGGATGCCATCTTTAATGAAAACATTTGTCAGTTTCTTCACCCCCTTGGAAAGTAAAGAGAGGGCTCAGCAGAATAATATTTAATGTGGCTGTGCAGGTAGTTGCAGAGTTGCATTATATTTTGAAAATAAAGTGAATTGAAGAGGACACTTGTGTCTTTTTAAAATAACTATCACAGTCATCATTCTTTGCCCTGATTCAGTTACAGTTTTTAAGAATTTTAACATACTTTGGTAAATTCCATGCACTTTATGAAAACCTACGGAATTGCAAAATTGCATTGGGTGTGGATGCAACAAAGATACAGAGCCCCCAAAGGGCCATGATGGTAGGGGATGGAAAAATAAGAGTAGACAAAAAATATTTAGCTTTTTTTTTTTTTTTTTATTGCATTTCCATGTGCATTCTCTCACAAAAGGTTTTTCCAAACATTGCAATTCAGTAATTTACGCAGTGAGTGTTGTTGCTTCATAGACCTTTATTTTGAACTGGGACTTCATTATAATGATATATGGTCAGTGCTTGAGCTATATCAGCTCAAGGCATGGGTTAGACATGCAATCCTATTGTTCTGAGATACAACAGGAAGTTACAGGGTGCTTGAATAAAGTATACGCAGGGTGGTTTGGCCTATTGCTCTGGAGACTGAGGGACACAGAGCTTGCAGCTGCTCCCTGCAGTGTTGCATGTAGCTGTTGGCATCTCCAGTGTTTGAAGGTAAAGCTTCTTAAATTGTGCTTCCTGAGTCTTCTGTAATGGGTTATGATTAATGATTCAATATCAGACAATAGTGAGAGTAGACCTTGTTTACCTAATTCGAAATCAACTGCAGTTATCTGGGCAACTTCACTGGTATTGGTGGGTTTATGCTGGACCGTGTCGCAGGAGATCATTTCTGATGTCTTTGCGAGAGGAAAAAATTTGTTTTGCGAGGGAATGAAGAAAATGCTAAATATTCTGACCCCACCCCCGTTCCCCTCACCCCACTATAATGGCCCTTGAGCTCCATACAAAGATGAGAGATTAGCATGTTGACCCCCTAGTGTCTGACTGGGAAATTTTCTGGTGGATTTGTCCTGTCTTTGTTAAAACCGACCTTGGGGTTTGTTTGGTTTTTACAACGTTTGCTTACTTGTGTTTCTGCAGAGAAGTGCCCTGTGGACAATTCCAAGCTTACAGTGGTGGTGAATAACATAGCAGTTGCTGAGCAGATTGGAGAGCTTTTCATCCACTGCAAGTACGGCTGTCGGCCAGTAGCCTCCGGCAAGCCTGGTGCCTATGAGGTCGACCCACTTGGCTGTCCTTTCACTATCAAGCTCAGCACCAGGAAGTGAGTACATGGCATCACTGGCTTTCACAATATTGCGAAAGTGCTCCAACAATGGATGTTTTTGTATGATCGCCAGGGAACATGAAGTAAGCTGCGACTACAGACCTGTCCGGTGTCCCAACAACCCCAACTGTCCCCCACTGCTCACCATGAACCTAGAGGCCCACCTGAAAGAATGCGAACACATCAAGTGCCCTCATTCCAAATATGGGTATTGAAGTTCCCATCAGTTCTGTAGTTGGCAGTGAAGGTGAACAAACCATTAACCATTGCTCTCTTCTAGTTGCACCTTCATTGGGAACCAGGACACCTATGAGACTCATCTGGAGGTGTGCAAGTTTGAAGGGCTGAAGGAGTTTCTTCAGCAGACGGATGACCGCTTCCATGAGATGCAGGTGGCACTGGCTCAGAAGGACCAGGATATCTCGTTTCTGCGTTCCATGCTTGGGAAACTTTCAGAGAAGCTCGACCAGCTTGAGAAGAACCTTGAACTCAAATTTGGTGAGCCATCACTGAGCCTAGTGTTTGTTAGATGAATGTTGGTGTTCATTGTGTTGCTCTGCTCTTGTGCAACTCTGGCAGACGTGCTTGATGAGAATCAGAGCAAGCTCAGTGAAGACCTGATGGAGTTTCGACGAGATGCTTCCATGTTGAATGTTGGTATCAATCTTGGTTTCACCAAACTGAGATTTAATTTGAGACATTCTAATCTCTCCTTATTTTTTAGGATGAACTGTCTCACATCAATGCTAGACTCAACATGGGGATTTTGGGCTGTGAGTGTCTTTTTCTCATTTTTACTTCTTTATGAAAGAGCTTCTTCAACTTACTATTGGAAATGTGTCGCAGCCTATGACCCCCAACAGATCTTCAAATGCAAGGGCACTTTTGTGGGCCATCAGGGCCCGGTTTGGTGTCTCTGTGTTTATTCAACTGGTGATCTCCTCTTTAGTGGGTCGTCAGACAAATCCATCAAGGTAACACATTTTTTTTTTGTATCTTTGACTTCTGTGTTTCTTTATCTGGATGTGTTATACCTTTTGTATTTCATCCAGGTTTGGGATACATGTACGACATACAAGTGCCAGAAGACTCTAGAAGGCCATGATGGTATCGTGTTGGCACTGTGCATTCAAGGGTGAGTGTTTAGAGGATGAATAAAAAAAAAAACATTGTTATTTCAAAATAATGTTGAATTTCAATGGCTGCAGTGTGCACATAGTTTAACAAAGTCAAAAAAAGCCTCGCAATTTAACATCCCATATGCCTTAAGATAACACTGATTGAGTTTGGGGATGAACAGATAAAATTTTAAGCATGAGTTTGTTAAAGTATGACTTGAGCAAAAGGTTTTATTTTTTTTTCAAAATGGCCGACTTCCTGTCAATTTTGGAAACGTGATCCATTATATTTGAGTCTTGATGCCGTACACGTGTTGGATTTAATTCCCCTATGACAAACTAAGAGCGCAACATATGCTGAAACGCATTAGGTGATGCTACAGAGGCATTTGCCACACCCACTTTTCGAACCCCCAATCAGATATAAGTTTCCACAATTTCTGACATGTGCGTTAAATTCTGTGAGCCTCTAAAATGCAAAACGATGATTCTCTGAGCAATTACAATAGGGTTTTATGTGTCCTCTGTGCTCAAGCCCTAATTATTGGTTTTGAGAAATCACTTACATTGCCTTTTGAACCTTGATTGTAGTTATTGTTTTTATAAGGAATTAATATTTCACTATTGTAACATATGAAACAAGATGCTTCATTTATATTTGTCTGTCATTACAGACATAAATAAAGGTTAAAATATGTTGTTTCACATAATTGTCCAGATGTCTGGAGGATTTACATATTCTGCCCTTGTTTTCTCTACAGAAACAAGCTGTATAGTGGCTCAGCTGATTGCACAATCATAGTGAGTGTCCCTGAAGTGTTCTCATCATTGGAAAGTGAATCTTGAGCTCTTCTTTCCACTGACTAATGTCTATGGCCACTTGCTCTCCCTCAGGTGTGGGATATACAGACTCTCCAGAAGGTGAACACCATCCGGGCTCATGACAACCCTGTGTGCACTCTTGTGTCTTCTCACAACATGCTCTTCAGTGGCTCTCTCAAAGCCATCAAGGTCAGTGCAATCTTTTGAAGAGGAGATGCGTGCGTGTCTGCAGACACAGGGCCAATCAGGCAGCTAATCTTGAGCTCCATTCTGCTCCATTTGCTAATGCGCAGCGTTACAATTTTCTTAAAATGAAGAGGTGGATGCAGCGGTGGCCCAGAAGGTATGAGAGAAGCATAGGCTTGACTTCTTGAAGCATCTGAAGAGCACACTCTGTACTTGTATCTCCATGGTGATGTGTGGGAGGAATGAGGGAGTGGAAGCTGAATAGGAAAATGAGTTCATCTCCTTGGGACTCTCTCTCTTGATCTTTTTAGGTGTGGGATATTGTTGGCACAGAGTTGAAGCTAAAGAAGGAACTGACTGGCTTGAATCACTGGGTTCGAGCTCTGGTTGCGTCCCAGAATCACCTCTACAGCGGATCTTACCAAACCATAAAGGTTAGAAGAGTTAAATTTCGAACTTTATGAATGGAGTTATTCAACAAACTCAATCGCAAACCTAAAAGATTAGTTTTGTGTTAAATATAAATGAAACAATCCAGTTATTGTTTTATTTTGATTTCAAATGTGACGTGTAAGGTTATTAATTTTGAAAATTGGTGATATAAGAGAACAAATAAGAGTTATGATGCATAATTTGCAAGGTGATTAAAATGAGGAAAAGCAAGTCTTTCAATTTCATTTTATAAACCCCAAATCAGTTTGCCATCAAGTAGTGAAAAGAAGGGATAACCCTTGGAAGTACAAGACCTGTGATATGGCTGGTATTTTTCAAAATTCTGGCATGAAACACAATGGAACAAAAAGTACTTGGAACATTGCCTTTTGGGGGGATTTATTAATTTTTATTTTTCCTCAACACTTTTGATTTTTGTTATAAAAAATTACTGTTTTTTTTTGCAGTAAAAAAATGAAATACTCATACTTTTTAGTAAAGTGGTAAAATTAGACAGATAAACCCTAGATACTTGCTGTCTCAAGTCGTAGTTCATTCTCAAGGGAATCAAACAGGCTGCAGACTAACACGGGAACAGAGAACACAGCTAGAAGACGCTAATCAGAAACACATAAAAGTTTATTATAAATATTCAAATTCTTTAGAGATTGCCCTGCACATGTGTTTAGTTAACTAAAATTGTGATGTAATGAGATTTTCGGCCAAAATTAAAAGCTTTTTTTTTTAATATCCAGTGTGAAATAAATCAAACTGACTTGACTCTTTGTCCCCTTCAGATCTGGGATATCCGCTCTTTGGAATGTGTCCATGTGCTCCAGACTTCGGGAGGCAGTGTGTACTCCATTGCGGTCACCAACCACCATATAGTTTGTGGCACCTATGAGAACCTCATTCATGTTAGTATTTACATTTGAGCTTACAACAAGGGGGGGAGAAATAAAACTGAATTTTATGATCTAGGTCTGGGACATTGAGTCCAAAGAGCAGGTGAGAACACTGACCGGACACGTGGGCACAGTGTATGCCCTGGCTGTCATTTCCACCCCAGATCAGACAAAAGTGTTTAGTGCCTCCTACGACCGCTCTCTCAGGGTAAGTAATGTCAAGTGTGAGGTAGTAGGGGTGAAAAAGAGAGATTTTGAACGGGGATCACTTTACCTGTACAGGTGTGGAGCATGGACAACATGATCTGTACCCAGACACTGCTCCGGCACCAGGGTAGCGTGACTGCCCTTGCTGTGTCCAGAGGAAGACTCTTTTCTGGAGCTGTGGATAGCACTGTGAAGGTTAGAGGCGTGTTTTGTCTATGGTTGGGGTCTGCATTCAGATTGGCTCAAATAATGAAGACCTAATCAAATTTCTTACGTTAATCCACTGTGCAAAATTTTTGTCGTGGGGGAATTTGACGTTTAAAAGTCTACATTGAATCCAGCAATTTCTTCCAAAAGATGAAGTTTATTGATGTGTTGCAGAAAAGGTCACTGTTGTGTCAGCTCTCTTGTCTCCTCTTTTCTCTCTCAACCATCTCTTAAAAGCCATCTATTTAAGGCAGTTCAGTTGCTGTGGAAACATGCAAATAATTCCTGATATCAACCAATTGTAAAGTTCCAGTTAACTCGACAGATTTCCCATCAGGGTGGTTTTGTTGTCTTTTGTAGCATTCCTTTGCTGACCTTCTGTCTTAAGGTTTTCAAAATTTTAAATGTTGTTTCCACACAGACGTTCTGTTTTTTTAAGGAAACATTTTCACCAAATTTATTTTCATTTGGAACACTTTCAATGTTCACATTTTTTCTATTTTGCATGTATTTACAACAAAAAGAGAGTTAAATATCTTTAAACTAGGACACACAGGAGAGCGTAAGGATGCATTTGTGGCAGAAGGATGCGCATTTACCTGCCAGTCAGGTAAATAAGGTGAAAAGGAACTCGTAATACCTAACTCGTTTACAAAACTGACGCGGAAACCTTTGCATGGCAGTTAAAACATTGGTTGTTTAGTGGACCCTATTTATTATAAATTTAGGCTAGTTCAGTTTCTGCGGAAACATGCAAATAATTCCCGGTGTCAAGTTCCAGTTACCTTAAAATCCACCATTGATTGAATTCCCCTAGCAGTGTGTTTTTTTTAATCTTTTGCTGCATTCCTTAGCTGACCTTATATCGTAAGGTTCTCAAGGCAGCTGTTCATATTGTAAAAAAATAAATCACGTTAATTGAATTGGTTTTCCATTCAAAACAACCATGCTTTCTAGGGGTGTAACGGTACGCTAAAATCGTATTCGGTTCGGTACAGTGTCTTGGAGAGTTCGGTTCATTCGGTTCGGTACAAAACAATAAGAACTTACAAAATCTTTATTTTGAAAGCTGCCAATACACAATAGAATTCTTGCATAAAATAAATAAAAGTGACACTTTTGGGTGATATTTTAAATAAATTGCACTCTTTATAAAGAAAAGCACATTTTTTAAAATAAAAAATTAAATACTGCAACTAGTTAGGATAGATAGGATAGATTAACCTATCCACATTTTCTGAAGAGAGCATAGATCTGGTTGCAGTAGAAAATGTTAGATGTGTTGCCTGCCCGATCTCCGTGGAACAATGTCGGCATACAACTTTAAATGTATCCACTCGTCTATCCCCGTTACGTATTTTAACAGAGAAGTCAAAGTGTTCTCAAACAGGAGACAGTAGTGAGGTGTCTTCAGGCGCTGGCTTCTCTTTCGCGGTGTCCATTTCTCACAGCTACACGTGCTGCGCTACTGTGCTTCACTTAATAGCGTCCGTGCGGAAACTCGCCTAGGAACATAGTTCCGCTAATACATTTTAGTACGGTACGCAAGTGTACTGAACCGAACAGGCCGTACCGAAATGGTTCAATACATACTGTGAACCGTTACACCCCTAATGCTTTCCAATATTCAACCACAGTATTCTATATTTGTATTGTCATCATTAATACCTTCAGCATTTACAGTTGGGCTCAAAAGTCAACATTTTTTTTTATTTCCTTGCTGTTTTTCATTTGTGTCATCATTCATACTTTCTTAAAAACGGACAAGAAAATCTGAAAACCTGCTTAAACTTATTTTTTCTACCCATGACCTTAAATAAACATGTTTAGTTTTACTTTTATTGTAATACTAATTGTATTACTAGTAATATTTTATATTTTAGTTTGAGTGCTTTTGTGCATATTTGAGGAGTTCGTAGGGTTTGACTCGGAGTTTGCAAAGCGTTTGAAAGCCACAGATAGACAGATTTTTTTTTAATGCATCAATACTGATTGCATACCCAAACATCAGTGAATGAATCGAATAAATATAGGAAAGAAAGATTGCTTACCCTGAAGGAATGCTTACTTTAGTTTCATTACTTTAACAAACCTCTTTTCCCTTTCCTCAGGTGTGGACGTGCTGAACTTAATTCATTGCTCAAAATGTTGAGTAGCGTTGCCAGTCTCTTGGAGCCTAGAATCAACGTTTCCTGAATCTGTAAATGACTGATTATTTTTAATCAAACAGTACATCGGACCTACAATGTTTTCAGCCTGTACTTTGTGGACACTGAAGTTTTCTGTAAAGTATTAATGCGGATGATGGTAAACCTGCAGTCTATGAACTCCCAGATGACGGCACAAGTCTTAATTGCCTTCATGGTCTGCTATAGATTTGCCAAGGTTTCAGATGAAACAGATTCAAGGAATTGTGGGGTAGAGGATTGTGCCTGTGATGACCGTTGACCTTTAACCCCAGTGGCAGTTTGAGGACGCAGTCTGGTGCCTGAGCTTCAGTCGGACGCTGAGCGAGATGCATTGTTTAGGATGAAACCGTGCCAACAGGCGAACCTCAAAAGTATCATGCCATTTCTTCTCTGGAAAGATCTGATGTCCAGGTTTTGATGATGTAAGTATTTTACCTGAGTGAGTTAAGTGTCATTTCAAATGTTTGTAGTATAAAGCTCTTAATTCTGCAGCAGGAAGGTCATTATTGGTCATTATTTGGAATAATGGAGATAATATTTAGGCAACACAATCATCTACATGACTAAGTAAGGCCCAGTTATTTCAGTACCAAACAAAGTAATAAATGAAGAATTGTGTTGTACATACGTGTGTTTGTTCACAGTTACATTCAAAACATTGAACCAATCAGCAAACTTGTCCTTTCTCACCAATCCTGAACGGACTCAAACTGAAATTTATTGCGGCAGGCCTTGCTTCAAAAGAACCAGGTCCTTTAATCACCTTTTTTCACTTTATATTCAAGTTTCGACTTCTAAGTGGTTGAGCTTTAGGTTACTTTTGATTACTTTGAATTAATTGATGATGAATACCTATTGCAGATAGACAGGTGCTTGCTGATTTTTCTTAAGGACTATAAACTAATTCCTTGTATGTAACCATAATCAATCTTTTTTTTTGTTATTCTCAAAAGCGCAGAGTATATAAAATCAGTGGAATTTGTCACTACATTAATGGCTCTTACTTTTCTAAATTAGTGGCTTCTGGTTAATATTAGTCAAGGGCAGGATTGGACCATCTGCCACGTACTTGCCAATAAAACATTTTGCATCATTTGCTCTTTTGTGTCTGAATATACAAGTAAAACCTTTGTCTGACAGTGACCACCCAAATCAGTGGCGGCTGGTTGGTTTAATTTTTTTTTTTTTTTACACCAAAATGATATTGGAAAATTGTACTAGGCTGCTAGTATATTATATACTTTAAACTTCTTGATTTAGTCGCTGCTGCTCCCACAGGTTGGTTTTTACATCTAAAAGGGTACAACAAAACTACACTAAGCTGTCAATAAAATTTTATGTCAGAATATACAAGTTAAACGTTCATCTGTATATATACAGTATATATATAGTTTTGTAATACCCTGTTAGTGTAATGGCAGCTGGTGTTTTTTATGCTCTTGTAAGATTCCATTTCATTATTGCTATCTGGAATAAAGTGCTCATGTGTGTCTGATCTCCACTTCGGAATCATTTTAATAACATACACTCACAGAGCAGAGCATATCTCTTTTATTGTCATTTTTTAACATCTGCAAGTTAGAATTCAAACGGATTTCATTATCTTGCACAAACTATGAATCTGTTTTCTTTAAAAGTTCATTTGTCATTTTTTTCTTCTGGTATTTAAAAAATGCAAAAGAAAAAGACCAGCAAACATGACAAAGAGAACTTTGGAAGTGGAAATCAACTTAAAAAAAAACAGATGTTCTACACTGACAAACACTCAGCTGTATTTACAGTAAAGAGGAGAACACTGAAGCGTTTGGACATGTTGAAGCTTTGATAAAAGCCATTCCCATGCCAAACATCTGTGCTTTGTCCATCAAAGCAGAGCAAAAAAAATAAAACTCTGAACACTTGCTGGACAAAGCTAAGACAATACCTCTACATCGAAAACAACCAAAGCAAGGCACATACATGTTTTAAAAAAACTGCAACACATTGCATAATGTAGAACTCATTCCATCTGAAGACGTGACATTTAAAAAAAGGAAACACTTTCTAGAAAAATGATCATTTACAACTCATTTCAAACACAGGCAAGAAGACACTGAACGTCCAAATATTTTCAACATCATCAAACCCTCTGCGTCAATAAATACTTGGAAAACATTAGAATATCCTCTGTAATTTTACTTTTACAAAAAAAAAAAAAATCTTTCAGAAAAATGAAAACGTGGGCTCTAGACAAGCCTTCGCTTGCATCCTCAAGTCTGGACCCTTTTAATAACGTGTAAAGATTATTTCAATAGTGTGGTGTCTAACAACAAGCAAGCAGATTGTCATGGCAACAGAGATGGTTTAATTAAAGAAAGATGATAAAGGGATGAGATTCTAAGGTTTGCTTTAGCAGGAATCCACAGAGACCAAAGCATCGCTCTCGATGAATATGTTTAATCTAGAAGCTGCTGTGTTTCAGAAGCCAAACTAAATCAACCGCTTGAACTTTGGTCATTTCTTAGCTCTGCCTGAAAGAGACAGAGGTGAGGGAACGCAGTACAAAGCAGGCACACCATGGTACAATCACACTCTAAAACAGCTACTGAGTGTACGGACCACTGAGACTAAACTGTGTGGAGGCTTCCAGTGGTACAGCGCTTGCTCAGCCTTAAGGAGGTGGAAATGTCGAGCATCAATCCATTTGAAAACATGAACACGGTCAGTCCATGGGGAGCCGTCAACAATCACTAGACCTCCACTCCTCTGAGCTTTCTCATCTAGTCAACCCTAGATTGCATAATAGATAAGAACTGCTTGTATTAAGTATTTTTACTTTCCGTTGTACAGCTTTGTAGCAACTGTGATTTCTTAAAAGATTAGTAAACTTTCACCTAAAATCAAGCTACTTCCTGGTTACGTGATGAGGTCATCATGGACTCCAGTGGTTTCTGTTTGTTTTCGAAATATGAATTCTATGCACTATGTAATGGGGTAATTTCACAAATACTGGAAGTGATCCCTCGGAGTATAAATTATTTCCATCGAGCCCATTGCAAGGAGCACTTAAAGAAAAATGGGTTGCATGGTTGAGTAATTTGGAGCGACGAGGCCAAAATTGAACTTTTTGGCTACAACCATAAACACAAAATGTATTTGGAGAGGAGTTAACAATGGAACTGAGAACGGTAAAACGGAGGTGGGTGACTGATGTTTTGGGGATGCGTGAGCTCTAAAGGGACAGGAGACTTGGTCATGATGGGATGCAGCATGTCATCAAAGAAGGCTGCATTTCTACCCTCCAGGGAACGATAATCATCCAATTTGGTGAGATGATGATTTTGTAGCATCCATTATTTTAATGCAAATACACGCATTGGTTTACTTTTAAAACATTGTGTTTTCGGTTTTAACTAACTGTTTATTTATATGGATATTTTTGTTCCTTTGTTACTTTGAGTTAGCTCAAACTAGCTTTAACTATAAAATGCATAAAGTAACTAATGTTCTATATATTTTTTTCGACTGTAAAAGCTTGAGTATTATTGTACTTTATATGTATCATTTTACATATGCATATTATTGTACTATCATATGTATCATGTACTATCAATGTGTATCATTTTATTTTATGCAAATATCAATTGAACGTATGACAAACAATTGTTTGATTTGTGTTCTGCCCAATTCGATCAATTCAAAATTTGTGCAATGGCTTGTGTTTTTTCAAGCTGCCTGGATAAACTGCCAAAATGAGTTTTTACTGCAAGACGAAGGCATAACCTGCCAGTAGTGGTGTATTTTACAGAAGCCTAACCTGAAGTAGGGGGCGTAGCTGAAAGTAGTCTGATTCAGACAGAGCCACGTGAGGAAACCCAGTCACACCTCACTTGTTTAGTTCAATACCAAAGAACTAGAGTTCGCTTTACCTTTTGGCACAGTGCATCTGTGCAGGTGAGAAAGCAATAACCTAACTAAAAAATGACCAAAAGCGGACAAATCAATCTGAAAATCTAAGCGAACTTGAGAGGTGAGTCTGTAGTGAGAACATGATTGAACTCTAAACTAAAGACAAACGAATACAGCCACCATACTCGCTTGCATGTGGTATTATGGGTTGGAGTGTGTCTTAACAAAATGGCATTTCTCATCGCAGCTCCAAAACCGATCAAGACAAATGACTAGACTCTCATTGGTAAAAGGTCTGATGTAAGAATCTCTACTTCTGGACCTGATTTCAAACTGAGAACAACGTCCCTCTTCTAATCAGGATCTCCTCTTTCAACTGGAGAAGTTTGATGTCATTTCAAAGATGTTCAAAATTTGACCCCGAAAAAAACACCAATAGGTTAGTATGTCGTTTTTCGCAAATTTTGAAAAAAAATTAATTTTCTTTAAATTCAAACCAGTGAAAAAGCATGTGCAGACTATAAGATTGGCGTAGGTTTTACAAAGATATTTCATCTAGAAACAGAGATATGACGTTTCAAAGTTGAGGTCAAATTAATATACTGGGCCCACCCCTAGACTCTCATTGGTCAAAGTTCTGATGTAAGAATCTCTACTTCTGGACCTGATTTCAAACTGAGAACAACGTCCCTCTTCTAATCAGGATCTCCTCTTTCAACTGGAGAAGTTTTAAGTCATTTCAAGGAGGTTCAAAATTTGACCTCGAAAAAAACACCAATAGGTTAGTATGTCGTTTTTCGCAAATTTTGAAAAAAAATTAATTTTCTTTAAATTCAAACCAGTGAAAAAGCATGTGCAGACTATGACATTGGTGTAGGTTTTACAAAGATATTTCATCTAGAAACAGAGATATGGCGTTTCAAAGTTGAGGTCAAATTAATATACTGGGCCCGCCCCTAGACTCTCATTGGTCAAAATTCTGATGCAAGAATCTCTACTTCTGGACCTGATTTCAAACTGAGAACAACGTCCCTCTTCTAATCAGGATCTCCTCTTTCAGCTGGAGAAGTTTTAAGTAATTTCAAGGAGGTTCAAAATTTGACCCCGAAAAAAACACCAAGAGGTTAGTATGTCGTTTTTCGCAAATTTTGAAAAAAAATTAATTTTCTTTAAATTCAAACCAGTGAAAAAGCATGTGCAGACTATAAGATTGGCGTAGGTTTTAAAAAGATATTTCATCTAGAAACAGAGATATGACGTTTCAAAGTTGAGGTCAGATTAATATACTAGGCCCGCCCCTAGACTCTCATTGGTCAAAGTTCTGATGTAAGAATCTCTACTTCTGGACCTGATTTCAAACTGAGAACAACGTCCCTCTTCTAATCAGGATCTCATCTTTCAACTGGAGAAGTTTTAAGTCATTTCAAGGATGTTCAAAATTTGACCCCGAAAAAAACACCAATAGGTTAGTATGTCGTTTTTCGCAAATTTTGAAAAAAAATTTATTTTCTTTAAATTCAAACCAGTGAAAAAGCATGTGCAGACTATAAGATTGGCGTAGGTTTTACAAAGATATTTCATCTAGAAACAGAGATATGACGTTTCAAAGTTGAGGTCAGATTAATATACTAGGCCCGCCCCTAGACTCCCATTGGTCAAAGTTCTGATGTAAGAATCTCTACTTCTGGACCCCTTGATTTCAAACTGAGAACAGCGTCCCTCTTCTAATCAGGATCTGCTACTTTCAACTGGAAAGTTTTAAGTCATTTCAAGCTTGGAGTTCAAAATTTGACCCGAAAAAAAAACACCAATAAGGTTGAGTATGTCGTTTTAGCAAATTTTGAAAAAAATAAATTTTCTTTTAAAATTCAAACCAGTGAAAAAAGCTTGCCAATGCGAACTATAAGATTGGCGTGGGTTTTACAAAGATATTTCATCTAGAAACAGAATATGAACAAGAAGTTGAGGTCAGATTAATATACTAGAGCCCGCCCCTAGTTTCTCTCATTGGTCAAAGTTCTGATGTAGAATCTCTACTTCTGGACCTGATTTCAAACTGAGAACAACGATCCCTCTTCTAATCAGGATCTCCTCTTTCAACTGGAGAAGTTTTAGGTCTCAAGGAGGTTCTTGAAAAAAACACCAATAGGTTAGTATGTGCGTTTTAGCAGAATTTAGAAAAAAATAAATTTTCTTTAAATTCAAACGAGTGAAAAAACATGTGCAGACTATGACAATGGTGTAGGTTTTACAAAGATATTTCATCTAGAAACAGAGATATGACATTTCAAAGTTGAGGTCAAATTAATATACTGGGCCCGCCCCTAGACTCTCATTGGTCAAAGTTCTGAAGCAAGAGTCTCTACTTCTGGACCTGATTTCAAACTGAGAACAACGTCCCTCTTCTAATCAGGATCTCCTCTTTCAATTGGAGAAGTTTTAAGTCATTTCAAGGATGTTCAAAATTTGACCCTGAAAAAAACACCAATAGGTTAGTATGTCGTTTTTCGCAAATTTTGAAAAAAAATTAATTTTCTTTAAATTCAAACCAGTGAAAAAGCATGTGCAGACTATAAGATTGGCGTAGGTTTTACAAAGATATTTCATCTAGAAACAGAGATATGACGTTTCAAAGTTGAGGTCAAATTAATATACTGGGCCCGCCCCTAGACTCTCATTGGTCAAAGTTCTGATGTAAGAATCTCTACTTCTGGACCTGATTTCAAACTGAGAACAACGACCCTCTTCTAATCAGGATCTCCTCTTTCAACTGGAGAAGTTTTAAGTCATTTCAAGGAGGTTCAAAATTTGACCCCGAAAAAAAACACCAATAGGTTAGTATGTCGTTTTTCGGAAATTTTGAAAAAAATTAATTTTCTTTAAATTCAAACCAGTGAAAAAGCATGTGCAGACTATAAGATTGGCGTAGGTTTTACAAAGATATTTCATCTAGAAACAGATATGACGTTTCAAAGTTGAGGTCAGATTAATATACTAGGCCCGCCCCTAGACTCTCATTGGTCAAAGTTCTGATGTAAGAATCTCTACTTCTGGACCTGATTTCAAACTGAGAACAACGTCCCTCTTCTAATCAGGATCTCCTCTTTCAACTGGAGAAGTTTTAAGTCATTTCAAGGAGGTTCAAAATTTGATCCCGAAAAAAACACCAATAGGTTAGTATGTCGTTTTTCGCAAATTTAGAAAAAAAATTAATTTTCTTTAAATTCAAACCAGTGAAAAAGCATGTGCAGACTATAACATTGGCGTAGGTTTTACAAAGATATTTCATCTAGAAACAGAGATATGACGTTTCAAAGTTGAGGTCAGATTAATATACTAGGCCCGCCCCTAGACTCCCATTGGTCAAAGTTCTGATGTAAGAATCTCTACTTCTGGACCTGATTTCAAACTGACAACAACGTCCCTCTTCTAATCAGGATCTCCTCTTTCAACTGGAGAAGTTTGAAGTCATTTCAAGGATGTTCAAAATTTGACCCCGAAAAAAACACCAATAGGTTAGTATGTCGTTTTT
>SRMA01025817.1:0-13640 GCA_007224835.1 Danionella cerebrum
TGGACAAGATTAGGAACGAGCACATCAGAGGGACAGCTCAGGTTGGTTGTTTTGGAGACAAAGTCAGAGAGGCCAGGTTGAGATGGTTTGGACATGTGCAGAGGAGGGATAGTGGTTATACTGGTAGAAGGAGGTTGGAGATGCCAGACAAGAGGTCAAGCGGAAGGCCACAGACGAGATACAGTGAGGGAAATAAGTATTTGAACATTCTGCTATTTTGCTAGTTCTCCCACCTTGAAATCATGGAGGGGTCTGAAATTTTCAGCGTAGGTGCACGTCCACTGATCTAAAAAAAATCCAATAATCACGATGTATGATTTTTTTTTTTTTTTATTTGTATGATACAGCGGGAAATAAGTATTTGAACACCTGTCTATCTAATTCTGACCCTCAAAGACCTGTTAGTCCACCTTAAAAAAATCCACCTCCACTCCATGTATTATCCTAAATTAGATGCACCTGGTTGAGATCGTTAGCTGTATAAAGACACTTGTCCACCCCGGACAATCAGTAAGACTCCAACTACTACCATGGCCAAGACCAAAGAGCAAAGAACTGTCCAAAGTCACCAGAGACAAAATTGTTTACCTCCACAAGGATGGAAAGGGCTACGGGGAAATTACCAAGCAGCTTGGTGAAAAAAGGTCCACTGTTGGAGCAGTCATTAGAAAATGGAAGAAGCTAAACATGACTGTCAATCTCCCTTGGACTGGGGCTCCACGCAAGATCTCACCTCGTGGGGTCTCAATGATCCTAAGAAAGTTGAGGATTCAGCCCAGAACTACACGGGAGGAGCTGGTCAATGCCCTGAAAAGAACTGGGACCACCGTTACCAAGGTTACTGTTGGTAATACACTACGACGACATGGTTTGAAATCATGCATGGCATGGATGGTTCCCCTGCTTAAAGCAGCACATGTCCAGGTCCATCCTAAGTTTGGTATAAACCATCTGGATGATCCAGAGGAGTCAAGTGAGAAAGTCACTTGGTCAGATTAGACCAAAGTAGAATTCTTTTGTGATAATTCAACTAAGCATGTTTGGAGGAGGAAGAATGATGAGTACCATCCCAAGAACACTATCCCTACTGTGAAGCATGGGGGAGGTTGGGGGGTGCTTTGGGGATGTTTCTCTGCACATGGGACAGGGCGACTGCACTGTATTAAAGAGAGAATGACCAGGGCCATGTATTGCGAGATTTTGGGGAACAACCTCCTTCCCTCAGCACTGAAGATGGGTCGAGGCTGGGTCTTCCAACATGACAATGACCCGAAGCAAACAGCCAGGAGAACAAAGGAGTGGCTTCGTAAGAAGCATATCAAGGTTCTGGCATGGCCTAGCCAGTCTCCAGACCTCAACCCAATTGAAAACCTTTGGAGGGAGCTTAAACTCTGTGTCTCTCAGCGACAGCCCAGAAACCACAATGAGTGAGCCAAAGGAGTGGGCCAAAAGCCCTCCTGCAGTGTGTGCAAACCTTGTGAAACTCTGTACAAAGACCTCTGTACAAAGGTCAAAAACAAAGGCTACTGTACCAAGTATTAACATTGATTTTCTCAGGTGTTTTCTCCCCGCTGTATCATACAAATAAATAGTTTTGATTAAAAAATCATACGTTGTGATTTCTGGATTTTTCTTTTTAGATCATGTCTCTCCCAGTGGACGTGCACCTACGCTGAAAATTTCAGACCCCTCCATGATTTCTAGGTGGAGGAACTTGCAAAATAGCAGGGTGTTCAAATACTTTTTTCCCTCACTGTATATGGATGTGCTGAAAGAGGACATGAAGGTAGTTGGTGCAATAGTAGAGGATACTGAAAACAGAGTTAGGTGGAAACAGATGATTCGCTGTGGCGACCCCTAAACTGGGAACAGCCGAAAGTACAAGAAGAATAATGTCTTTTATTGTCAAGCAACTGGAGATTTCTGGTCTTCTGGAGTCCGTCCTTTTGCACCAGTCTTTTTTTAGTCCTACAGTTCTTCTTGTGTCTTTGTCCTAGAGTGTTTTTTCATTAACCATGGTCCTGTTTTTAACCCTGGTTTGTCCATTTCAGGACAAAGAAGATGAGGTGCTGAGGAGGTGGAAATGCTGGTTGTCATTCATTCATTTTCCTGCCCGCTTATGCACTTTCGGGGTCACGGAGATCTCCAGCTCACATCGGGCGAGAGGCAAAGGTACACACCCTGGACAGGTCGCCAGTCCATCGCAGAGTATTGTATTTTGAATGGTTTAAAAAAAAATAAATAAATAAACATTTATATAGACCCCTTGGGTTCACAGCCTAAATTTATTTGATGTGTTCTACATGATCAGAATGTGCAGACTAATATGATTTCATCATGTTTAGAATGTTTATTTAATTTAAAATCATGTAGCACTGTGCAAAATGTGCATAAAACATACCTTGAACATCAGAAGAAATGGGTACAAACATACGGGGTTCTATTCATGTTCTTCTGTATCCGAATGCTGTTTGGTTCCTAACATTTTTACCGTGTAAACTGTTTTTGGATTTCTATTGGTTTTCTGCACAGCCACTCATAGAAGAGAGTAGGTCTCTGAGAGATGATATAAAAGCCTATTTTTATATTATTGCTCTTATGTGGTTGTAGTTTTACATGCATTTTAAAGTGGACATACAAATGGGATTGTGTTGAGTCCATTGGCTCACATCTCTTGCTTTTAAGAGAATCTTATGTCCCATGGATGAATCTGAAGTTCTCTGCTGTTTACATTTGTACCACATTTCTGTAAATAAACCTTCATCTTTTCATCATGCACTCTCGGGGCTAGAGCTTTTTATGCTTATCTCAAAAACCTACTTCGCAATCTTTCTTCATGTTGAGCTCAAAATTGAGCTTTTTGGGAACCAATGCGGGGAAAGTTTAAGGGACAATTGAAAGCCCCTGGTTAAGTGGTTCTTCAGAGATGCTGGGAATGTCTTATGAATAGCAGTCTCATAGAGCAACCTTCTGGGGCCAGACTGAATACGAACACAGAAAGTAGTCCACATGAGGAAGTGAAACCATTTACTTTTTAAAAAACAAAACTGAAGAGACACTCAGGAGAGAGAAGATTTATTGCATTTGTGTTCTTTTGTTCTCTCTAGACTTTAGTCATGAAATATGTACATGCTTTATTGTTAAGTGTACATATTTTTTCTTAATAAGGTTCTTTAAATGCCGTTTCTGTCAACCCTCCCCAATATCCAAGAACTGTACTTATCCAGAGTGAGGAAAAGGGCCAAGAAAGTCACTGAACTGTTGGCGTCGGGTCGTCGCTTTAGAGTTCTGAACACCAGAGCGACGAGGCACAGGAACAGTTTCTTCCCTCAGGCGGTCCAGCTCATTAACAACTGAAAAACGTTCCTACACTCTGCACTAATATTTGCACTGCTGACTGATATTTCCATTTTTTTACTTGCACAACTTAATGTCTATTTTTGATTTTATATATTATGTCTATTTTTTATTTTTATATTGTGTTAGAATGTCTATTTTGTAAATTTGGATATATATTTTATTACCTGTATCTTGTCTTGTCTTTGTGAATCTGTTGCACTGTAGTGCCTCTGCACAAAAACACATTCCTTGTATGTGCAAACATACCTGGCAATAAAGCTCCTTCTGATTCTGATTGCTGTTTCTGCTTCATAAATTATTTGCTTCTGATTGAAACACCTCAACAAATTTTAAAAAGAAAAAAGAATGCTTGACTGAAGACCAGGAGACTTAAACAACTTGCCAGTACTCCATGTGCCTTTCAAATTCCTTTCTACAATAAAGTTGCATTGAAATGTATGCATGTAACAAATGCTTCTATCCAAGTAAATTACATGTTGAGGAAAACAATAATTTATTACCGAGGGTCAATCTAATCTTAATACCAGAAGTTACTTAAACTTCATCTTTCTGCAGTGGCGGTTCTAGGTGAAACAGCGGCCTGGGCGAGACTTTTCTCGTGACTTACGAGTGTGTGTTTTTAGCAAGGTGGGTTAGCATAGCAAGCATCATATGTAGGAAGGCTACAAAGCTAAGAGTTATAGCACATAATGACATGCACACCTTAATCATACAGAGAGAACATTGTTAAATACCTTTATCAATTCTTTTCTCCTCATCTTCTTTTCTTTTTTTCCTAAATTGGGCACCTGACAGCTTTGGTCTTTTTCTCTCCATCGCTGTGTTTATTTTGTGATCGACAATCAACAGATTCACCATCCCCCGACGCTGTCACTCACGACCAGAGATCAAGACATAATAAAAAACCGCTTAGCGACACAGATCCCCCCCACTAATTTGTGTGCCACCCCCCATGTGACATACAAAACTTCCTGGCTGCCCCGTTCGCCCGTGCCTAAACCCGCCACTGTCTTTCTGAATAGTTCTTTTTTTCAGTATTATGCATTAACTATTTGTGGTTTCAGTTCACTAAACTCTATTAATTTAATAGTTTTTGTGTCCTGTCCCGCTCAAAAGCCATCACATGTAAGAGTAGATGCTTCGCTGAGTTGGACAGTTTTGTTATCTCCAGGAGAGTAAAACACCTGGTGGTGTTTTCTCCTCTGGATTGGAGCGTTGAATGTATGTAGATGTTTATTAGTTGTGGTTCCCACGAGTCAGTTTACATTAATTGCCTCAATATAAGCTATAATAATTATTATTATAATTATGAATAACAGTAATAATATTGGTATAAATATGATTACTAATATAATGGTAATAACGATCATAATAATAGTACTTTTAAAATAAAACATAAACAAATGATGTGGAAATAAAATAAAACAAAAAAAAGAACCAAAAAAATAAATAAATAAATAAATAAATAAAAATAACACTGCTCAAGGTAAAAAAAAAAATAATTGCAACTGTATGTGTTGTATTCATTGTTCCAAAACTGTATATAGTTCGGTTGTTATCATGATCAAGACCTCTGATCTGAAGCTCAATGCTGATGCTGTCATGCAAATAGTTTTCTAATCAGCAATAAATATAACAATTTCTGATCAACCCATATCAATTGCATGCTTAAAATAACTTAAAATAAATAAAGTTCTGCCCATTTCAAGACAACATGACCCACTTCTAGGTTAAACCCCACCCACGTCTGGGTTAGGCCCCGCCCACTCCGAGTACAGATACAGATAATTCATATGGTTAACAGATACAGATACAGATAATGCTGTACTCGCTCATCCCTAATGAATATTTTAAAAAATATTAGTTTCATAATAACCATAACAAATGTACATTTAAAATATAACATAATAGTAATTGAACTAATCAAAATAATCGCAAGAAATATAGTAAACTATAATATTATTAAGAATAACAAATGTTAGAAAAAATATATAATAATTATCATAATGACCATAATAATAATAAATGTAAAAAATGTAATTGGAATGAAAATGATCAAAATAAAAATACAGTAAAATAAAACATTATTAATGGGCGGCACAATGGTGCAGTGGGTAGCACTGTGGCTCGCCGGTGACCTTCCTAGAAGGAGCCTGCATGTTCTCCCCCTATGCTTACGTGGGTTTCTATTACAAACATGCGGTTAATTGAATAATGTAAATTCCCCTTAGGTGCGAATGTGTGTGTTGCCCTGCGATGGACAGGCGACCTGTACGCTGGAGATAGGCACCGGCAGACCCCCTTGACCTTACCGTACTTGGGCTCTTAGTGCTAGCTTTGAGCTGGTTTATGCCGTTGGAATCATATTTTGTGCCGTTATAGATTTTAAGATATTAAACATTATTTTATAGGTCATCCAAATGTCAACGGTCGTTAAAGCTAGGATTGTGCTGATTTGTGCCGTAAAAAGTTTTGTTTGTGCTGCTTTATTTTTTGAGGTGACGTCACCTAGCCCCAAACTTAAAACTGAGAGAAAACTATTTTAGACGATTGTGCTGCTTAGTGTTAGGATTGTGCTGATTTGTGCAGCAAAAAGTTTTGTTTGTGAAGCATATTGCTCTTCACCATATGAATAATTTAATGTGGGCGGTCACATATCACTCAATATCAATAGCAGTGAAAACTATTCTGGACAATTGTGCTTCTAATGGCTATTGAGATTTGTAAACACTTTGTTTGTGCTGCTTTATTTTTTCCCCCTAGGAGCTGACGTAACTTGCCATCATATCCAAACACAATGGAAACCTGGGCTGGTTTGTGCCAATTCTGATTAAATTTGTTTACTTGTTATCTACAAAAGCCTCTCGTAGTTGTCAGGCAGGCGGAGAGGGCTCCATGCCGAGCGATCTAGCCCGCACTTGTTATGGCACAGAACCATCAGCGCGCCCAGACCCTCCACCTGCTTCCTGACCGTGGACACTTACGTTGCAAAGTTTCCACGGCAACCCCAAAGCGGCCATCTGGGAAAAAGAGTCCATGAACCGCGTACGGTCCTCGGACATCATAAACCGCAGATGGTGTTCCTGGACCACAGTGTGGACATTGTGTGGCAAGTCCGCTGCGATTTCGTAACTCAAAGGGCAAAATCTAATGCAAAGCACAAGTTCTAAACAGACTGGTGGGTGCCACCACCCTGGTACATGTCAGGACTTTGGCCAGAAGACCTGCAAGTCGCAATGACATGTAAGCTGCAGCAGCTTACCCGCAACCGGATAAGCCTTCGTCATCAGGACTGACGAAATCACTTCCCGGTTTTGAAAAGAACACTCTGACAAAACCAACAAGCTGTAGCATAATCGGGGCGGATGTGCCCACTCGTGGAATTGCCGAGTATCCCTTACCTACTGCAAGCGCCAGAGTGATGAAGGGGGAGCTTCTAACCCTCGCAGACGGGGGAGTCTGTCAGAATTTAGTGAGCTCTTCATGCATCTCCGGGGAGAGAGGAACCAATCAAACCAATGTCAAACCAATCATCCCACCGCTATGGCGCTGCATCAGTGGGCGGAGCAGAGCAACAGTCGTATTCTCGCTTCACGAGAGCAACACAGTGCGTTTGTTGCCAAACACTCCGTGCTTTTCTCGCGACCGTCTTCCGACCAGACCCATCCCAGTCAGGAGAAGTACAGATTTTTCCCATCGTCTAATAACAGGACAGAATCTGCAGATACTGACAGGCTCTAGCTGTGAATCAGTTGTGCAGCGATAAGATGGCTTGGCTATCTGGGCTCACAGCAGCACATCAAGTGCAGAGATAAGCAACCTTTGATATTTCAGCGTGTTATGAGCGTCGAAATACAGAGCAACTGCCGTTTACTCCGAGGAAGAAAGCAGAGTGAGTGTAGAGGCAAGCCCTGCTCTTATAGAGCTGTTGATTATTAGATGATCATCTACACTTGCAAATCAATTTGCCTAGTATAGATTCGACTCCACCCCTCCCAGTCTCTGGGAGTTCCCACAGTCGAAAACGTCTAGGTTACTTTCGTAACCTGCGTTCCCTGAAGGAGGAGAGAACAATGTCGATGTCTCGACTATGGGTGGAGCAATCCTGAAAGTGGGTGGAGACGAATATTTAACGGATAAATTAATTTGCGAGTGAAGTTTATTTAGCAATCACGTTGATTAGCAATCAACTGCTCTATAAGAGCAGAGCGTAGCTCTACACTCATTCTGCTTTCTTCCGAGGAGCCGAACCTACTTACCTCTACGGCACCTCAGAGCAGCGAATTGAAGTACATGGCCAAGGGAATGCAACCTAGACGTTCCCTTTTAGTCGAGACGCAGACGATGTCGATGTCTCGACTATGGGAACTCCCTAGAAAGGGCCATGACCAAGTCCATCCAACCAGGCAGACTCTAAGCTGTGAAGGTTAGGTATAGTTAGGCGCCTGGTCGGGAAGCTCCTTCTGCCCCTTAGCCCGGACATAAGTCTATTACGGGGTCGTTGCAGTCTGCTGAGGAGCTCAAAGCAGGGCAACCAGAAGGAGTGTGCCCCTGATGTGGAACAGGGGCACGCGGAGGCTTGCATCGTGACCTGAATAGGGCATCCAGCAAGTGAAAAAGCGTTCCGCTGGCTATAAAAGGGGGCGGAATCAAAAGCCATCGTTCCCCACCCAGGAAGGGGATGGAACGGAAACAGGGTAATACAACTCACCTGAAAAGGGGCTTTGTATAGAATACACGGATTGGGCCACCCAGATAGGGGGGGTCCGCAAGTCCGGCATGAGTTCTGTAGTGATCAGGCCCAGCGGCAAAACCTTACTACAGAATCTGGCAGAGCTGACTGCTCCGCGTCAGCCAGATGCCGAGTGGGTGGGAGAATAGGGTTCACCGATCCACCACTCGGGAGATGTGAAAAAAGGTTCCTTCCCGCAGGACTAGGAACCTGCAGGCGCAGCACATCCTTGATGCGGGGGTCCTAGTGGTGCTTAGGCCCCGGATCAGAGCCCTCATCGGTATTGGAGTTGGTGATGAGGGAGCGGATGTTCGACAGACCCATGGTGATGTGCATCCATGGGTATTACCCCCTACTGTGACGACGGGTCACTGCCACCACTCAGGACCGCGGAAGGCACAGTGCCTAAGTCAAGGCAGTTGCCTGATAAAGGTTTGGGGTGTCGACCAGCCCGCAGCTCGACATAAGTCGGCGAGTGAGACCCCCTAGACCAGTGGCCACGAGGCGGAGAAGCCGTGGGTGGAATGGGCCCTTAGCTTCGTTAGAGGGCAGGGTACAACACTCGCCTGGTAAGCCAGCTGGATAGCCTCCACAATCCAATGCGCTATCCGCTGCTTCGACACAGCGTACCCCATGCGCTGGCCGTGGTAGCATATGAGGAGCTGCTGGGAGATATGAAACTCCCGGGTTCTGTCCAGGTAGAGCCGAAGGGCGCGCACTGGACAGAGTGTACCCTGGGCTAGGTCTGCCTCCTCCCGGGGCAGGGCCTGCAATGTCACCGTCTGGTCCCGGAAGGGGACTGACGGGACCGTGGGTATGAATCCGGGCCTGGGTCTGATTCTCCCCAGAGAGTGAGAATGGCAGGTTTCATCGGCGGACAGTCCTTGGAGATCTCCAACCCTCCACGGCGATGCCAAAGAGGCCATCTGGGAAAAAAAAGAGAGTCCAGGAGCCACACGAGGTCCTCGGACATCATAAACCGATTGTGGTGAGACGCGGTAGTGCCGCTCACCTGCGCAGGTGACTGTGCTTTGATTTGAGCAATTAGCCTCGCAGATAAAAGCGGACTCTGCATTGTGTGCGTGTGTGTTGGGTCTGCTGTGTCGTGGCCTGAGGACCATCCTTTTTTCTTCGCTACTCCCTTTCCAGAGAGGTATGTTGAAGCCTGGTTGTGCAAACGCGCTAATAGGAGATCGTGATTAAATTTGATCTGTTTAGCGGATTGTGGTGTGGAGCTAGGTTGCCGGCGGTGACTGTTTGTGGCTGTCTGTAGTGCTGCGAGCGTCCATACCCGAATACAACTGTGCACCAGGTACACGTTTAGTGACAACCTATGAATGCCTTTGCTCCCTGGGATTACACGCTTCAATTTAATGTGTCTAGCGATCGGGGTGCAGAGTGGTTTGTCTGCCGTGGCTGTGCGGCGAGAGCTCTTTTGCGCGTCTCGGGCCGATGTGATCATGCACCAGGTACGCATTCAAGATTTATCTCAGCGTCCTCTCACATCTAGAGCATGTTTTTAAAGTGTTTTTATTTTTTTAGGATTAGGAGCGTGATGACGCTCAAGGTGCAGCTTATCAGCTGTTGAGGGCGGGAGCTGGAAACTCACCCCGCTGTTTTGATCCCGGGTCTCTATTAAATCGACGCGGTGGTTTCTCTACCGTTTATCCACGGAACTCTCCGCGTCGTTCATTAGTTTTGTTGTTTAGTTTATTTAATTCTATATTCTTTTGGTTCCTGTGTGCTTGCAACTTATGACCTGATCCCAATCCAGCTGGGGTCGCATGCACACAGCCTTATTTCAGTTGCTTTGATTGCTTTGTAAATGTTTCATTAGTTGTTTAATTTCTGTACTTGTTTATGTTTGGAGTGTGGATTGAGGCTACTGCTTGCCCGCAAACTCCCCGCCTCCATTTGGTCATTCTTTATTATTATTATTATTATTATTATGATTTTGTGTATAATTTGATTGACCCCTTTGTTACGGTATTTAGATTTTCTCTTTATTAATTGTTGTTTTGTTTCTAGGGACCAGGGTCCTGGGCAGGTGGCTAGCTGGCCAATCCAGAATTGCGGTGGTGGTGTTGCGGTGCGAGTGTTGACCTCACGTGTGTCCAGGATTGTATGTGCGTGCACTGGGTGACATAAGCTGAGCCCTCTGCTAGCCGCCTGCTCTGGCTAATGGTTCCTAGCTTCCTTAAGTTTGAGTATCTCCCCTTCTGCTGGCCTACCTCTGCTACTTTTAGATGTTTTTAAATGACGAATAAATATTTGTATTTTTGCAGCTCCTTGTCTCTGGTCCTCCTTTCATAACCAGTGAACCTGTGTGCCCTATTAATTAGGTTCCCTGTAATACAGGGTGGCGTTATCCTGATTTCTCTTTACTGCCTAAATTGCCACAAACTTGGCGTCATCGGCAGGACGGTTTCAGGTGGACCAGAACTGGGCAGCTGCAAAAATTGTTTTATTATTATACATTGCTGTAAATTGTCTTGGTTTGGCCAGTCTATTTGTGTGGGTTTTTTTTTTCTTCTTCTCTCTTAATCAGTGGGATCAAAACAGCGGTGGTGAAGTTCTTAACTGGAAGGAAGTCGATTTGCCCACTTCCTCGTCCCTAGGAAAAGAAACATGGAGGAAGAAATGCGTGAGTTAAGAGAACAAATCGCTCAGCTTAAGGCTGACAATGAGAAGTTACGACAAGAACAGGGTCGACGAGCGCCCTCTAGTCCAGCTGCAGGACCCTCGAGAGAAATTTTGGGTGTCTCC
The DNA here is from genome assembly GCA_007224835.1 of Danionella cerebrum. NCBI lineage: Eukaryota > Metazoa > Chordata > Actinopteri > Cypriniformes > Danionidae > Danionella > Danionella cerebrum. Next base: position 10,859 of record SRMA01025817.1, read on the forward strand.
ACTGATCCATTAGAGGGTACAAGTGCCTCTGTAGCGGAGCGGTTTGTGTTTATACCTAGAGACCGTAAATGCCCCATTTTTAACGGGAAGTCAGGTATTGCTATAGATGAGTGGATCGAGGAAGCAAGGGCATGCATACGTGCCCGACATTTGTCTTTAGCTGATCAAGCGTTCTTTCTAATTGATCATTTAGGAGGAGAAGCGCGAAATGAGATTCGTTACAGAGCTGCGACCGAACGAGCTGACCCGGAGAGGATATTTGTTGTCCTTAAAGAAATTTACGGATGTACTCAGTCGTATGTTGCATTACAGGAGGCTTTCTTTTCTAGAAAACAGCAGGAGGGAGAAACACTTCTAGAATTCTCCCTAGCCCTGATGTGTCTTCTGGAAAAGGTAAAACAAAAGTCTCCTAATCCTCTTCCAAATGCGGATTGTCTTTTGAGAGATCAATTTGTCGAATATGTAACGGATAGTTCTCTTCGACGTGAACTAAAACAACTTGTGCGCCGTCAACCCAATTCAACTATGTTGGAGGTACGAACCGAAGCTATTCGTTGGGAACAGGAAGGAATCCCTGGTGGTGTGAGAGGGAGAAGCCTTTCTGTTCCTACAGCCCATGGGTTTCAGTTCAAGGTGCAAGGAGGCCATACTTACCATCCAAATTCTGAATTATGTGAAATTAGAGAAATGTTGAAGGCACAGCAGGAACAGTTGAATCAACTTTCTGAGAAAATGGCGCTTAATTCAGCTCCCCGGGCTCGATTGTACCCAAGGAATGCCCAGCGTGGGCCTATAATCTGTAGGCGTTGTCAAAAACCGGGGCATTTCGCAAGAGAATGTGACGGGGAACGTGTTCAAACGGAGTCACTCCAGCACCCAGATTCAAACAGAGTCTCTAGGGCTCAAATGCCACGAGCTGACAATCTGTCGGAAAACTAGCTCCCACCGTGCTGAAGAGCCAAAGTTCGGAGGGGGAAAGCGACGGCTCTGAATTTGTAAGCCCGCCAAATGTAGCTTCTAAATTAATGGCGCCATGCCCTCATTTAAATGTGAGAATTGGTGGTGCGACTATTCCATGCTTAATTGACACAGGCTCTATGGTATCAACCATAACGGAGAGTTGTTTTGGTCAATACTTTGAGCCATGGGGTCAAGATCGTTTGAGGGCATGTTCTTGGTTGCAGCTACGAGCTGCTAATGGGCTCTCTATTCCGTATATGGGGTATATTGAATTGGACATTGAGCTTTGCGGGAGGGTGGTTCCGCGCTGTGGGGTCTTGGTGGTCAGAGATCCTCCTGGTGGTCTTCGTTCTCAGGTCCCTGGGGTCCTGGGAATGAATGTTTTGGGGCGATGCTATCAGGAGCTCTTTGGGCAACATGGACCAGCACTTTTTGAGTTTCCGTCAGTTTCCAGTGCTCCACCCTCAGTCTTTCAAGCTTTACAACATTGCCATCAGAGCGATCGTAGAGCCTCATGTGAAAGGTCAGTGGCGGTAAAGGTGCATGGTCCTCGGGCAAATCGTATTCCGAGTGGCACACTTAAAATGATAAAGGCCACGTGTGCTGAACAGTTGGCTGGCACTACGTTACTTTTTGAACCGTCGGAATTTGGATTACCCCAGGGTCTCCTGGCCTCCCCAGCTTTAGTGCAGGTATCTGGAGGGATTGTTGCAATACCAGTGTTTAACCTGGGAACTTCTGATGTCTTGCTTTTTCCACGTAGACATTTGGGAACTCTGGTGAGGGTGCATGTGATTAGTCTGCCCACAGGTGTCACAGAAGTTCGGCCAGCAATGGTGACTGCCCACTCTCAATCGGTGCGGGGGACAGCCTCCTCAGTGAGCGAGCAAATTGCAGCAATCGACCTGTCTATGGTGTCTGCAGCAGAACAGGTGCAGGTACGAACACTGCTCTCTAGGTACCAGTCTGTGTTCTCAAGCCATGAAGGTGACTTGGGATGTACTGATTTAATTTCACATGACATTCCCTTATTGGATGATGCCCCTGTGCGGCAGCGCTATCGCCGCATACCGCCTTCTGAATATGAGGTGGTGCGGGCACACATAAATCAACTACTGGACTCCCAGATCATTCGGGAAAGTTCCAGCCCCTATGCATCTCCTATAGTCCTGGTTAAAAAGAAGGATGGTAGTCTCCGCATGTGTGTGGACTACCGCCAGCTTAATGCCAGGACTAGAAAGGATGCCTTTCCCCTGCCAAGAATTGATGAGTCACTGGATGCTTTGACAGGGGCTCGGTGGTTTTCAACGCTTGATTTAGCAAGTGGGTATAACCAGGTCCCTGTCACTGAAGGAGACAAGCCTAAGACCGCTTTTTGCACACCCTTTGGGTTATTCGAATGGAATCGGATGCCTTTTGGTTTGTGCAATGCTCCCTCTACGTTCCAGCGACTCATGCAGAGGATGTTTGGGGACCAGCAATGCCAATCACTGCTTTTATATCTTGATGATATTATAATCTTCTCCACCTCCATCAACCAGCATTTGATGAGGCTGGAGATGGTCTTGAGCCGGCTGGAGAAACAAGGGTTGAAGGCCAGGCTAGATAAATGTGCTTTCCTCAAACAAGAGGTTAAATACCTTGGCCATGTAATCTCCACGGCAGGGGTTTCTACAGACCCCAGTAAGGTAGAGGCAGTGGCCCAGTGGCGTCGTCCGGGTAACGTTACTGAGCTGAGATCCTTTCTTGGACTGGCTAGTTATTACCGCCGGTTCGTGAAGGGGTTTTCTAAGTTGGCCTCACCCCTGCATCAGTTGGTGGC